>CM053037.1:159522130-160092130 GCA_028564925.1 Lithobates sylvaticus
GCAATCACCCTTCATCAGGGCTGGAGGAAGAGTTTAAAATAACACACATAAAAATGATAATAAAGTACAATTGCTACTAAAAATACACATGTACAGTATAAAAGAAAAATAAATAATAATGTCCATTAACGGCTTCCCGACCGCCTCCTGCACATATATGTCGGCAGAATGGCATGGCTAGGCAAAACTACGTACAGGTACGTGGCCCTTTAATTGCCTAGCCGTGGATCGCGCGCTTGCGACCCGGTCGGGAGCTCCGTGACCACGGGCGTGGGACCAGCGGACCCGATCGCCGCTGGTGTCCCGCGATCGGGTCACAGAGCTGAAGAACGGGGAGAGGTCTGTGTAAACAAACCTCTCCCCGCGCTTCCTACTCTGCCTGTCATTGATCGGCTGTTCCCTGTCATCGGGAAAGCCGATCAATGCTGTCAGACATTGTTAAAAAAAACACACACGTCACAGCCCATAACCCCTCCCCTCCCCCTAGTGGTTAACTCTTTCACTGCCACTGTCATTTATACAGGAATCAATGCATTTAAATAGCATTGATTGCTCTATAAATGACAATTGTCCCAAAAATGTGTCAAAAATGTCCGATGTGTCCGCCATAATGTCGCAGTCACAATAAAAATTGCTGATCGCCGCCATTACTAGTAAAAAAAAAAATATTAATAAAAATGCTATAAAACTATCCCCTATTTTGTAAACGCTGTAACTTTTGCGCAAACCAATCAATAATCGCTAATTGCGATTTTTTTTACCAAAAATATGTAGAAGAATACGTATCGGCCATAACTGAGGAAAAAAATTGTTTTTTTTATATTTTTTGGGGATATTTATTATAGCAAAAAGCAAAAAATATTGCATTTTTTTCAAAATTGTCGCTCTATTTTTGTTTATAGCGCAAAAAATAAAAACCGCAGGGGCGATCAAATACCACCAAAAGAAAGCTCTATTTGTGGGAAAAAAAGGATGCCAATTTTGTTTGGGAGCCACGTCGCACAATCGCAAAATTGTCAGTTAAAGCGACGCAGTGCCGAATCGCAAAAAGGGGCCTGGTCCTTTGGCTGCCAATTGGTCTGGGGCTGAAGTGGTTAAGGGGAAAAAAAAGCATATCTTTAGAACAAATGCAATGGGGGTAATTTACGAAAGGCAAATCCACTTTGCACTGCAAGTGCACTTGGAACTGCAGTCGCTCTAAATCTAAGGAGTAGATCTGAAATGAGTGGAAGCTTTGCTGATTTTATCATCCGATCATGTGCAAGCTAAAATGCTGTTTTTTATTTTCCTTGCATGTCCCCCTCGGATCTACAGCAACTTTACTTCCAAGTGCACTTTCAAGTACATTTGCAGTGCAAAGTGCATTTTCCTTTAGTAAATAACCCCCAATGTACAATACAGATTACCGTATATACTTCAATATAAGCCAAGATTTTCAGACCCTTTTTTAGGGCTGAAAGTCTACCCCTCGGCTTATATTCGAGTCACCGTCATCTGCCTACATGAACAGCGTGTCATGCAGACAGACGGCAGTTTTCAAAAGCCGCGCCGCCTCTTCCCGCCCCGTCCGTGATAGGCGGACACTAATTTTCCCAGCAGTACAGTGTTCCGCCTATCACGGATGTCCTGTCATTCTCATCTCATGGACGAGGATGAGAGAATGTCCAGGATAGGCGGAACACTGCACACTGACTGCTGGGAAAAAAGTGTTCCTCCTATCACTGACGAGGAGGAGGAGGAGGCGCGGTTTTTGTAAGAGTGGAATGTCGCCGTACACGCTGTGGGGGGACAGAGCGGGGCCTCATCGGCTGCACGGAATGGACACCGGACCCCGGACACAGGACCCCGGACACAGGACCCCGGACCCGCGGATCGGCGCAGATCGGCACAGGTAGGCTGCAATGGGGACACGGGGTGCAATGGGGACACGGGGGTCTGTACAGGGGACATGCAGCTGCAGATGGGCGTTGCAGTAGCTGCTGCATTTTTGCCCCTCGGCTTATACACGGGTCAATACGTTTTCCCCATTTTTTGTGGTGATTTAGGGGCCTTGGCTTATACTCGGGACGGCCTATACTCGAGTATATACGGTAACTATAAATAAATTTGAATAAGGCAATGGAAGCCACATTTCCCATTAAAAACTACAGATTAAACTCTATTGAATCCACCAAGACAAATGGATAGCAGATAAAAACATCAAGCATAAAAATGGTGTACTTTAGCCGAATGCGGTGCAACCCGTCCTAGAACCAAACGATTGCATGGTTGATGTGTTTTCGGGGGAAATGCCCCCTTTCTCAAAGCTCTAGCTTCCTCTGAGGAAGGGGGCTTGTCCCCTGAAACACATCAGCCATCCAATCATTTGTTACACCGTGTTCGGCAGAAGTACACCAGTTTTATATTTACTGTTTTTATTAGCTTGTGCGTATCCATTTGTCTTGGTGGAGTCAATACATTTGTCTATGGTAATGTACAAGGTGTTTGCACCCTCCTGTGTGTTTTTTTTTTCAGTTTATTGAAGATTTCGCAGTCTTAGGAGGGCTGCACCCCTAAGAGGTGCCTTTCATACTATGCCATTAGTTATTCACATCTAGGATTAGTATTCCCTAGGGGATTGGACTCTCTTATACCCTAGTATATGGTTGATCCAGATATTTACCTCCCACTGATTACCACTCCCCAGTACACCTGTGATGCTAGGGGGTGGGTCTATATAAGATGTACTGTACTGGTGGCAATCCAAAATGTGGGATTTTCTTTTACATTCACTCTTGGTAATAATGGTCATCGGAACCAAAAAGGAAGGGAGAATCAACCTAATGAGAGCACAGACAGCAATAAAAAACTATCCAAAACGAAAAAAAGTAAAGTTTTACATTTAGTTCTACGTTCAAATTTTGAAGAAACAAACTTCAGGAATAAATAGGTCATGATAATTGGTAGTAACCTATATTTGCATTTTCCTTTTAGATGTACTGTTTGGAGGGAAACGTACTAAAAGGAATTTTCCTTTTTTTCATTACTGGCTTTTGCACACCTCACAAAAACAAAACAAAACAAAATAAAAAAAACAGGTAAGCTGATATTATGCAGTTTTCCTGAGTTTTATTCGCATTTGGAAGAAAACAAGACAGATCAGCAAAAAAGTGGAAAACACTGGACTGGGAAAAGTGATTTCTTTAGGACTCCTGCTTCACACCTAGAGAAACTACAATTCCCACAATGCAGTGCAGGACCGACCATGCGTGGCAACGTCACGACTTTCGGTCCCCCACTGCATTGTGGGAATCATAGTTTCTCGAGAAGCCGAGACATAGATGCCTTTTTACACTTTTTAGCTTTCTTTTAATAAAGTATCTTCAAGGATTTTAAAGGCCGGGTGCTCTGTTTTTCTTAATTTTTGGGGACCCTGAATGGTGGAGAACCTTCCTGTGGAGGCCCGCTGGAGGACCCTGGATCATGCAGCAAGGTTTCACTCACACAAGCATATTTTGACTTCTCTGCATAGAGAGTCACACAAGCTCTGGTAAGCCCACACTATAATGTAATGTATAATGTATAAAAGTATTGGAACACCTGCCTTTACTCACACATAAACTTTAATGGCATTACAGTCTAATGCCCCGTACACACGGTCAGAAAATCCGACCACAAAATCCATCGGATTTTTTCTGACGGATTTTGTCTGACACTGGTGTTGCATACACACGGTCGGACAAAGTTGTCGGAAAATCCGATCATTCTGAACGTGGTGACGTTTGTTGCCTACGACGGGACTACATAGAGGCTAGTAGCCAATAGCTTTGGTCTTGTAATGTGATCTGAGCATGCGTGGCACTTTGTCCGTCGGAATTCGCTACACACGATCGGAAAAAGTCCGATAGGACTTTGTTGTTGGAAAATTTGAGAGCAGGAGATAAAACTTTGTCCGCCGGAAAATCAGACGGAAAAAGTCAGATGGAGCCCACACACGGTCGGAATATGCGACAACATTGTCCGATAGGACATTTTCCATCGGAAAATCGGACCGTGTGTACGGGGCATTAGTCCGTAGGCTTCAATATTGAGTTGGCCCACCCTTTCCAGCTGTAACAGCTTCAACTCTTCTGGGAAAACTGTCCACAAGGTTTAGGAGTGTGTCTATGGGAATGTTGGGCCATTCTTCCAGAATGTGAGGCCAGGCACTGATGATGGCCTGGTTCGCAGTCTCCACGAATTAATCCCAAATGCGTTCTAACGGGTTGAGGTCAGAACTCTGTGCAGGCCAGTCAAGTTCCTCCACCCCAAACACGCTCATCCATTTCTTTATGGACCTTGCTTTGCGCACTGGTCCAAACCATTTGGTGGAGGGGGGATTATGGTGTGGGGTTGTTTTTTATAGCTTGGACTTGGCCCCGTAGTTCCAGTGAAGGGAACTCTTAAGGCGTCAGAATACCAAGACATTTTGGACAATTTCATGCTCCCAACTTTGTGGGAACAATTTGGGGATGGGCCCTTCCTGTTCCAACAATACTGGGCACCAGTGCACAATGCAAGGTCCATACCAGTCTGTAAGTGGTTAATCTAAACGTTAATAAAAAAAGTAAGTCAATACTGTTGATAATTATTTTCGATCACCATAAAATTGACTTTAGGATTGATAAAAGGCAAGGTAACAGGTTTGAAGGAAATGGGGGGTTGGGACTTTAAATGAGGCATAGGACAGTTATGTCACAAGTGCCTCCATCCCTATCAAAACGAAGCAGAAGAAGAAGTTGGAATTTTACATGAAGCATGCAGATTTGGAAGCAAAAGATGAGCTATGTGGGTCTAATAATGTTGAGTTTATTGAATATTGCACAGTAAAAAACATCCAAAACAGTAGTACATATTGCATCTTCCATCATGATTGATCAATTCATACATTGGCATATTGCACATTGACAATAGTATTCAAGTGAATTAGGTAAAACAGTATATACAGGGTATGTTGCAAAACTGCATAATTATGGAATTTGTGGCATCTGAAGCTCAACGCGTTTCGTGGCTAGCTTGCCACTCATCAGGAGCTGATGTAAATTGAACGTCTATAGAACGAAAATATTATATCAGACAATAAGTAAGTCTTATATATAGAACGAAAAAATAGACGCAATTGGCTTGAATTAAACACCCATACTCACAAGTGAGGCAGTGGAAAGGACATGGCAGTGGTCGTACTGGCAGCTGGGTACATGGTCTGGCACGGGAGCTGAGGCGACACATGCGGCAAAACAGGGAAGCAAGCCATGTGCTAAAAAAGTGAAAAACGGTGAAGGGTGCCAAACAATAAAAATTATAAGTGTGTATGAATAAAATTGTTGTATAATAAATAAAAATAAATTAAGGACATGAAAAGTATATTAATTATAAGTCAAAAATGTAACAGGTTTGATCCTAAGCGGGCTGCTACTTACCTACCACAGGTTCCTAGTGATATGAGTACCCTTGGCTATGGAGGAACATATGATATTCATACTGCCTCCCAATAATGAAGTGGCTGTTAATGATTGGATCCCAATGAAAAAAGGAAAAAAAAAAAAAAGAAAAGAAGCTCCACCTTCTTTGTATGCAACAACAAGCACTTCCAATATTCAAATACTTTTGTCAGTCCCTGAGACCACACCGCCCAACTGACGAAAATACTGCATGCACAGGTCACATTAGCCGCTATGACTAATGAAGCCTTTACCCAGAGGTAGGCTGACATCTGAACTGGAAATGCCTCTAGATATATATTAAGCCACAAAAAATGACAGCGTGGTATTACCTTGTTAAATTCTCCTCTTAATTACGTTGTATCAGCAATTATATGACCTGTCTGTCCCGTTTGATCTCTTGACCACAGCCTGGAATTTGACAGGTTTTCATGTTTCATTACTAAAATTAGAAATCCGAGTCTTGACAATAATTGCATTTTTGCCAGATGATCTGCGGGTAGGAAAGAAAGACTATTATCCACCGCAGCAATGTCATCAGTACTAATTTTATTTCTCATAATCCTTTCATATTCTAGTCAGATGGGATCCATATTTTGTTACCTAATAAAAATGTAATATTGTTATGCAGCAATATAAATGGGATGTTTGTTGCACTTGACAAGGCCGCTATTTATGTCCCCAGACGGCCATGTCAGTGTTAGAGCCGAGGAACGTCAACATATTGAAGATGACTCAAATCAAATTTACATGATTCAAATACTTTGCAGCAGTTAACAATCATACACCCAGGATCGTTCATTTTAATCACTTTTGCCTTTTTTTAGTTTGACAGGTGTCATCTTATTTGATAATGTAAAAAGTAATGATATTCAGCAACCCCCTAGCAACCAATCAGTATCACCATTCAGGAGTCTAGTGTGGAAGGCTGTTTTCTGATTGGTTGAAAAGTACACTATTAACCTGTGTACCAGTGAAGTTCTATACAGTAAAAGCTTGGTTTGCAAGCATAATTCCAAAGCACTCTTATATCAAAGCAAATTTCCCCATAAGAAATAATGGTAACTCAAATGATTCGTTAACCAACCATTAATGCATAAGTCCTTCAGTTTTTAGTCCATATAAAAAGATAAGATGTGGTAGGTTGTGTAACCATAAAATGTCCATCCACAAATGTAAGCCCCCACAAAGAAGCCAAATCCATCAGGAACTACCGAATATAGAAGAGAAGAGAGGCGTCTCTAATGCGGCGTACACACGGTCGGAATTTCCGATGGAAACAGTCCGATGGGAGCTTTTCATCGGATTTTCCGACCATGTGTATGCCCATCATTCTTTTTCTGTCGGCATTTCTGACGGACTTTGGATTGACAACCTGTTCTTAATTTTTCAGACGGAAAACCTTTCTATCGGATTTCCCGATCGTGTGTATGCAATTCCGACACGCAAAATTCCGACGCATGCTCAGAAACAATTCGACGCATGCTCGGAAGCATTAAACTTCCCTTGTATAGTGCCGTCGAACGTGTTGTATGGTGCAGTGTTATTGACCGTCGGAATTTGGTTTGTAGGCAAGACAGTTTGCGCGAAATTCCATCGGAATTCCGACTGTTTTCTGATTGGTTGAAAGGTACACTATTAACCTGTGTACCAGTGAAGTTCTATACAGTAAAAGCTTGGTTTGCAAGCATAATTCCAAAGCACTCTCATATCAAAGCGAATTTCCCCATAAGAAATAATGGTAACTCAAATGATTCGTTAACCAACCATTAATGCATAAGTCCTTCAGTTTTTAGTCCATATAAAAAGATAAGATGTGGTAGGTTGTGTAACCATAAAATGTCCATCCACAAATGTAAGCCCCCACAAAGAAGCCAAATCCATCAGGAACTACCGAATATAAAAGAGAAGAGAGGCGTCTCTAATGCGGCGTACACATGGTCGGAATTTCCGATGGAAACAGTCCGATGGGAGCTTTTCATCGGATTTTCCGACCATGTGTATGCCCATCATTCTTTTTCTGTCGGCATTTCCGACGGACTTTGGATTGACAACCTGTTCTTAATTTTTCAGACGGAAAACCTTTCTATCGGATTTCCCGATCGTGTGTATGCAATTCCGACACGCAAAATTCCGACGCATGCTCAGAAACAATTCGACGCATGCTCGGAAGCATTAAACTTCCCTTGTATAGTGCCGTCGAACGTGTTGTATGGTGCGGTGTTATTGACCGTCGGAATTTGGTTTGTAGGCAAGACAGTTTGCGCGAAATTCCATCGGAATTCCGACAGGAAAACCATCAGAGCTTTTTCCGACGAGAATTCCGACCGTGTGTACACGGCAATAGTGTAGCAATATGATTACATTTAATGAAGGAACAACATTTAGCAACTCACATGGTTGGTGATTAAAAGAGGCACATCTAATGCCCTGTACACACGAGCGTGATTTCCATCGGAAAAATCTTGGATGGTTTTTCCAATGGAATTCCGCTCAAGCTTGGCTTGCATACACACGGTCACACAAAAGTTTGCTGAACTTTTGACCATCAAGAACGTGGTGACGTACAACACTACGACGAGCCGAGAAAATGAAGTTTAATGCTTCCGAGCCTACGTCGAATTGTTTCCGAGCATGCGTATGAATTTTCCACGTCGGAATTGTTTGGACAATTTGGACAATTTCATGCTCCCAACCTTATGGGAACAGTTTGGGATGGCCCCTTCCTGTTCCAACATGACTGCGTACCAGTGCACAAAGTAAGGTCCATAAAGACATGGATGAGCGAGTTTGGGGTGAAGGAACTCTTGCATTTTACATGTCTCCCACGGCAGTAATGGCTTCCCATGCCTTTTGTTTGACAACAACTTGCTTATTAGCCAAAGTGAAATAGTAAGATTTTTCCCCCATGGACTTTAAAGAGGTTCACAAGATCCACAAAATTGTTCACAGACCAAACCCAGAGAAATTTGCTCATCCCTAGTTAGAACTTCTAAAATAAATAATTCCTTCAGTCAGGGGTAGAGATACTTCCGTAGCAGCCCTTATGACCAAGGGCAGGAAGTGGGACAAGGGGAACTATGCTCTCCTCACTTTCCCAACCTGAATAGAATTCTGCTGACCAGTATCTCCATAGTTCTGGTGTGATGTCACCTGACAGATCCAGAGGTAGTTGCAAAGTCTCTTTCCTCTCTACTGCTTCCATTGATCTTCCTATTAATGATCACTGACAAACATTATCAGGTGCCCATTAGACATGTGCAATTCGTTTCGTTTTTTTTCGTTTTTCGTTTTTTTTCGTTATTTTCGTTAATTCGTTTTCGTACGAATGAACGAACGAATGAACGAACGATTCGCTAAAAATTTTAACGAATAACGAATCGTTCGAATCGAACGAATGCGAAAATAACGAAAGTCCGAAAAAAACAAATTAGAAACAACGAATGTACGAATGAAGAAAATCCGAAAAACGAAAACAGGAACAACGAAAATGAAAATGGCGCTGCTTAACGTGCTTCGAATGGATTGAACGAAAAAATTCGTACATTCGTAACTTTTTTTTTCGAATCGTAATTTTCCGTGTCTCTTACAATGGCGTTGCTTAACGTGCTTCGAATGGATTGAACGAATAAATTCGTACGTTCGTAACTTTTTTTTCGATTTGTAATTTTCTGTGTCTCTTAAAATGTAATAATAGCATACACATTACATAAAATTATGAATTATGCTACGATTACGAATCTACAAATGTTACGAATGTACGAATAAATACGAATGCGTCCGAATTTCGAATAAACGAATAAACGAAAATTAAACTAACGGAAAAACGAATCAACGAAAAAATAACTCTTACGAATGTACGAATCGTTACGAATACGAACACCGACGACTTACGAATGTACGAATCGCTACGAATCAACGGAAACTAAAAAAACGACACGAAAATAAACAAATTTTTTTGTTGTGCACATGTCTAGTGCCCATCTGCTTCCACTGACCTCCAATGTAAGGGCGGCAATATTCACTGACCACCAATGTAAGGAGGCCTTATTCAGTGCCCGCCAACGTAAGAAAGTCCTTATTCATTGATGACCAATGTAAGGAGGCCCTTATCTATTGGCTACCAAAGAGCTCCTTTTTCTCCCACTGACCACCCACTGATGTCAGTAGGCCCTTCTTCTACTAACCTCCAATGTAATGGAACATTTTTCTTCCATTGATTGTAAATGCGAGGGGGCCTTTCTATATAGACCACTTTTACTGACCACCAATGTAAGTGGGCCTTTCTGCACCAACCACCAACATAAGAGGGTCATTCTCACATGACCACTAATTTAAAGAGGCCCTTCTCCACTGGCTTCAAATGTAATGGCTTCTTCTTCTCTCTTCGTCTCTTACTGATCACTGATATAATGGCTCTCCTTTCTTATTGACCCTTAATGTAAGGGGCAGTACACTGACTGTCAATGTAAGGAGGCATGTCTCTCACTGTTCATCAGTTTTTAGGGGGAGATTCACATTGACCACCGATGCTGAATGAGCAATTAGATCTCCAAGGTAATGGGGCACTTACAGTGACCATTGATGTACAGGGTTGATTCACATTGACCACTGATATACATGGGGCCTTTACAGGGGTGGGGAAGGGGGGTACTCTTCACTGATCAGCGTAAAAAGGGTGAAAATAGGTCACTGAGCACCAGCAAGTAGAAGGAATAAATTGGTGTGGAGAAAAAGGGAGATGCCATTAGGGATGTAAAATAACATATTTCACTGTAATTGATTGGGGTGGTCTTCTTAGTGAAAGGCCCACTGTAAATTTTGCTATCAGGCCTTGTGATTAGTAGTTACACCTATTGTTTCAGGCTAAGTGACTCAAAACGCATGTAAGCTATTGGATCAGCATGATGGTCAGGTAGCTAGCAATTTCAGAAGGAGTGGTTAGTAATGGCAGACTCAATATTCTCTAATTCAGTGTTTCTCAACTCCAGTCTTCAAGGCGCCCCAACAGGTCATGTTTTATAGTAGTGTGTGTGATTATATATCAGTATTACATTGTTTATCCCTTTATGTTGCGTTTGTTGTATGTTGTGTCGTTCAGGTGCTTATCTAATAGTTTTTTGAAACTATCGATGCCCCCTGCTGAGACCACCGCCTGTGGAAGGGAATTCCACATCCTTGCCGCACTTACAACAAAGAACTCTCTACATAGTTTAAGGTTAAACCTCTTTTCTTCTAATTTTAATGAGTGGCCATGTGTCTTATTAAACTCCCTTCTGCGAAAAAGATTTATCCCTATTGTGGGGTCACCAGTACGGTATTTGTAAATTTGTAATATTTGTAAATTGAAATCATATCCCCTCTCAAGCGTCTCTTCTCCAGAGAGAATAGGTTCAGTGCTCGCAACCTTTCCTCATAACTAAGACCCTTTCTAAGCTTTGTCGTCTTTCTTTGTTCTCGCTCTATTTCCAGTACACCCTTGCTATAGTACCGTATATACTCGAGTATAAGCCGAGTTTTTCAGCACATTTTTTGTGTGCTGAAAGTGCCCCCCTCAGCTTATACTCGAGTCAAGCACTTTTCTGCAGCAGAGAATGCCATTTTCCGACCTGAATTTGGGGCCCCGTATCTCAGGGCCACTTGGTGCTAGGAACCCCAAATTTAGTGTACAAACCTAGTGGAACCAACACTATAAATTATAATATTTGGGGTTCCTAGCATTAAGTGGTCCCGAGATACAGGGCCCCAAAGTCGGTCAACTGTGTCCATCTGCAGAAATGTCAACTGTGTCCATCTGCAGCAATTTTGGCAGCAGGGGCCATCTAGGAACCCTTAACTACCAAGTTTGAAGTTTGGGGGACCTATGGCTACAAATGGGCACAGTGAGGCATGCAAATGGGCACCGTGAGGCTGCAAATGGGCATTGTTGACCGTCTTTTCCACTTACAGTAGCTGCGCATTTATCACCCTAGGCTTATACTCGAGTCAATACGTTTTCCCAGTTTTTTGTGGTAAAATTAGGTGCCTCGGCTTATATTCGGGTCGGCTTATACTCGAGTATATACGGTATATGACCTATGACGTGAAACGGTCTTTCACAACTTCACCTTAGTAGCAGAGTTTGGCTGTTCCTCACCCAGTTTTAAGCCTCTTACATGGCTGTTTCTGTTTCATTGTGACCGTGTTTCAACCTACGGTACATATGAAATTAATGATCATTAGCACCTGCTTGGTAGAATCAGTTAATCATACACATGACTCTAGTCCTACAACATCCCTGACTTTGTGTAAGTGTACAAAGTGTGCAAGTGTAAGAATTGATGATGGTTTGAAGCCAAAGAATAGTCACACCAAATATTAATTCAATCTAAAATGTTCTTCTGTTCCTCTCGCTTTGCATTTTGGAAAGGGTTAAAAATAAACAATTGGTAAAAATAAACAATTAAAATATATGGCAGTTGGCATTATGGCAGTTGAAGATTAAACAGAGGCCAAGATGGCAGCTTCCTTGGATGAAACCGATAGAAGGGTTTACTTCCACTTTAAGGTTGCACATTTTTGGAAAAGCTGACAAGCTATAATAAATGCAAGGATGATCCAGATGACCTCTGATCCACACATACAGGCATACAGTACATTCTATAGTGACTGCAGGAGGAGGACTAAACTGATCTATTATCAGCTTCTGGATGTATGGTTTGGACGCTCCTTCTTTATCTAACAGCCGTAATATTGAGCTTAAAAAATATTCCCCAGAACACAAAACTGATTTATTTACTGTACAAATATTGCTTGTTAAAAACACAAGTTTATGCTGACTTGTTAGAATTTTAGATTTTTGCTGATGAAAACATTTGCTTTTATGAAAACATGTTACACAACTAGGCCCCATGGGGTGGGCAATCTTATCAGATTTGAAGTATTAGAAGAGAGCTTCAAAGAAGTGCAGAGAGTTTTGATTTTTGTTTATTTGGGAAGGGGGGGGGGGGGGGGAATTGGTGGACAAACAGCCATCTGTGGGGCTCTTTGAATGGATTCTAACTGAGGTGTAGCTCCCAGGGTTGGCCAATCTCATTTTCGATTTCCTCATCCACCTCGAATATGTGGATGGGGGAGTTGGATCAGTTTTTTCATTTAACTCATTGGTTGAACGAAAAAACTGACCAATGTATGACCAACTTTAATCCAAGTATGGGACACAAAGGCAGCCACACCTTCATCCACAGACCTCACTGTGATAGACATATGTGAATAACAGATATGCTGTAAATTATAATGATAATAATAGTCCAAAAGAGAGGTTTAGAGAGCTCTAGGGCAGTATAGGGGAATCTTTAAGAGGACTGACTTGCCTGCGCAATGGGCTCCCAGCAGGCTTTTTGGACATTGAGCTTTCCCCAAATTTGGGTAACCATCTTGAACTTAGAGAAGCTATAGCTAGCTCCTGCTTAGTCATTTTGGTGTGTCTGCAATGTGGAGAGTGTATAGACAGGGACAGACACCCACTGGTATAGGAAAGGTATGCTTCGCCTGGGGACAGGTTCCAGAGCAGGAGAGATAGATTTGTGATGGTCCTGCAGACCACCTGGAGACTACTTGGAATTGGGGAGGGATCTTTTTAACCCAACCTGCTATCTGTATTGCGCAGTATTCTGCCAGCATATCACCTCTTCTGGAAGGCCACATGAAGCTGCCTCAAGGGTACCTGTGAGAAGGAGCAATCTTGATCACCCTACTGTATGGAAGTCTAGCAAAGTAGACAGTATTGTAACGAATGTGTATAAGTGTCTTACTGTCCATAGTTTGGGAAAGCAAACACATTATTGTAACTACTGACTGCTCTTCACATACAGAAGAAAATCTAAAGAAGTTGTCCTGCTTGTTCCCTTTAAGTCACAGCTTTATAGCTAGCCTTGCGCACATGTGCCCACCAACTACAGATAGCCTAACAGCTGCACCAGTTTCTCCTTGCCTACCTATTACTTTGAGACTGTTTTTATGTATGTGCAGCTGTAGCATCTCTCTGCATGCAGATAGCCTATTTGCTTTGCTATTGCCTGCTCGGTTGTCACTTTAGGGCCACAGCCACCCTGCATATTCTTGGGCCTGAAGCCAGAGGCGGCTCTCTAATTAGGCAAATTAGGCGGACACCTAAGGTCTCGCACTCCTAGGGGCCTCACAGCACCTAATTTGCCTACAGTGTGTTGGAGTGAACATCCCCTGGTCGGTGCCCTCAGAGCCTTTAAAGTGGTTGTAAAGGCAGAAGGTTTTTTTTATCTTAATGCATTTCATGCATTAAGATAAAAAGCCTTCTGTGTGCAGCAGCCCCCCTCAGCCTCCCTAATATTTACCTGAGGTCCCTCTCTGTCCAGCGATGCCCACGAGTGTCTTAGCTGTCCTGATTCTCCTTCCTTATTGGCTGAGACACAGTAGGGATGCCATTGGCTCACGCTGCTGTCAATCAAATTCAGCTAGCCAATCTCTTGTATCATGTCTGCTGTCTCTGACCATCCCCTGAATCACGCCTGCATTCTTTTTTGCGGTAATTTCTATCGCTTGAATAATTTTTTCCGTAATGGGAGTGAGTGGGGCCTCATGTCTAAGGTTTGCCTAAGGCCTCACAAAGCCTAGAGCCGCCTCTGCCTGAAGCCACAGGGCATCCCCTACCCATCCATCAACCGAGTAATGTAGATCATCTACCTTCAGTGGGCAGAAAAGACCTTCAGTGAGAGAGAAGGGGCAGGGGTCACAAGTTTGACATGCCTGATTTAAAACGAAGTGAACTTATTTTATTTTATCTGTCTGTGTTGAGTGTCTCATTAATTCATATAGAGCATATTTAGTGGCTTAAAAAAACACTGGTCCTTACATAAAACCTTCCAAACTCACCCCTCATACTGAACAGAAGAGGCCATCCAATATTGCACTCTACCAATAAAAATCTACTCAAAATCAACTCTTCCACTTCCTGAAAATAGATTTTTGCACTATTATATGAATGAGGCTGAGCAACATAGTCTAAATTCCCCTAAAATTTCAGCAGAAATTGGAACATTTTCGAGAAATGCATTTGCCAATTAAGGTTGAATTAGGCTTTAAATGGCCCTATATTCTTGTGCCCCTATTGGCCCCTTGTCAGCCAAAAAAAATAATACATTTGCATCATACATATGCATTTAAATATCTAAGGTAGCCCAAAGAGAATTCATTTTTTTTAGTTCAACCAGCGAGTTTAATTGAAAAATAAGGACTGGATTCTCCCACCTACACAATCAAGGTGGATAAGCTACTGTGTTCTCACAGCTCCTTCTGATCGAGTGGCAATTTTCTGAAAGATTCGTTTTAGAAAAGCCGATCAATAGATCAACTTCTGTACAGCCCTGCCCATATATGAATCAAAATTTGGCCAGTCCCTGCTGAACCAGCCCAATTTTGATCATTGTATGGCTAACCTATGTATTACAGCCTCTGATGTTGAAACATCTTCAAGAAGAGTGCGAAAAAAGACAATGATTCTTCTTTATGACATTGTTTAACAAAATAGCTATGGTATCCATGAGTCGTATTAACACATTGCCAAATATAAAATTTATTAGTGGGACTTTTAAGGCACGATAATAGTTTCTAACAAAATTTCATATAAAACGTATCAACTTCATTTATATAAATATATTTGAAATTGTACCTTAAAAGCCCAAATAAAAAATATATTTTCATTGACTATAACAATTGAGCAGTTTTTATTGTACTGCAATACACAATTTATAATGCTTTAAAAAAAAAAAGTATTCATGCATAAAATAATGGTTTTAATACCTGATTGTCCAAAGTTTTGCAAAAAACGCTCTTCAAAATTTAAAAAAAGCAAATAATAAATATGCAAATGCTGTAGTGACAGAGAGGTGTGGAGAAATGGTTTCTTTTTTTTTTTTTTTAAATGTTTATTAAGATGTCACAAAATCTTACAGACAAACAGTACAGTTGAGTTATGCCTTGTACACACGGTCAGACATTCCGATCACAAAATCCGTCAGATTTTGTCCAACGGATTTTGTCCGAAACTTGTGTTGCACACACACGGACGGACAAAGTTGTCGGAAAATCTGATCGTTCCGAACAAGGTGACGTACAAAACATACGACGGGACTACGTAGAGGCCAGTATCCAATTGCTTTCGTCTCCAAATTTCTTCTGAGCATGCATGGCACTTTGTGCGTCGGAATTATCTACACACGATCGGAAAAAGTCCAATCGGATTTTGTTGTCGGAAAATTTTAGATCCTGCTAGAGCCCACACACACAATCGGATTTTCTGACAACATAATCCGATCAAACTTTTTCCATCGGAATTTCCGACCGTGTGTACGTGGCATTACAGATAGTTCACCTTCAAGAAAACACGCCATATTAGCTATACTAAGTATAGAATCACATGAAAAAATATTACCACCTGTTAGAGACCATATCTAGTGCTCCACATAGCAGGGGTAACTAGGACCACATTAATAATGAAGGAAACAGCTTTATGGAATGGGAAGTACACCTCCAGAATTAAAGTTCTATATTTCAAATCAACAATCTGTCCAATACTAAATCTCCTGGGGTGGGAGCGGCCAACCAATCACCCCACACCTTCTTAAATTTGGAGGGGCTGCCTCTATGCTGATATATCATCAGCTTTTTAAACCGTAGCAAAGAAATGGTTTCTACTCCATAAACAATACTGGAATACTTATAATTTTCTCCTAAAGAAGAGCCACATTTTAAAATGGTTCTGAGCTTTCAGACCACTGTTTACCCTGAGTTTGGTAATGGTTTATAATAATAAAATACATCAATTATTTAATAGTGTTTAGAAAATTTGTAGAAAATTAGCAAAACAGTGTGCTAAAACCCAACCTGGATCTAAATTCTGATTATGCGCCATCTTGTGGATACTTTATCCTAAAGCAGCCATTTCTGCTGGAGACTGCACAATACAAGCTCATTGGACTGCAAGAAGTAGGTATATACTCCACACCTGGCTACTTAAAGCGGAATTAAACAGTACAATACAATAGACATGTGCAATTAGTTTCGTTTTTTTTCATTCGTTCGTTTTCGTACGAATGAACGAATCGTTCGAATCGAACGAATCCGAATAACGAATCGTTCGAATCGTACGAATCCGATTAACAAATCGTTCGAATCGAACGAATCCGAAAAACAACGAAAATCCGGAAAACCAAATTAGAAACAACGAATGTACGAATGAAGAAAATCCGAAAAACAAAAAAAGGAACAACGAAAATGAACGAAAAAATTCGTACATTCGTAACTTTTTTTTTTGTTGAATTGGTAATTTTCCGTGTCCCTTACAATGGTGCTGCCTAACGTGCTTCAAATAGATTGAACGAAAAAATTCGTACATTCGTAACTTTTTTTTTAGATTCATAACTTTTTTTTTAGATTCGTAACTTTTTTTTTTTTTTGTTGAATTGGTAATTTTCCGTGTCACTTACAATGGTGCTGCTTAACGTGCTTCGAATAGATTGAACGAAAAATCGATTCGTAACTTTTTTTTTTTCGATTCATAACTTTTTTTTTCGTAAATTATTAAATTATTAAAATGTAATAATAGCATACACATTACATAAAATTATGAATTATGCTCCGATTACGAATCTACGAATGTTACGAATGTACGAATGTACGAATGTACGAATAAATATGAATGCGTCCGAATTTCGAATAAACGAAAAAACGAATCAACGAAAAAAAACTCTTACGAATGTACGAATCGTTATGAATACGAACACCGACGACTTACGAATGTACGAATCGTTACAAATCAACGGAAACGAAAAAAACGAAACGAAAATAAACGGATTTTTTTCGGAAACGAAAAAAACGAAACGAAAATAAACAATTTTTTTTTCGGAAACGAAAAAAAAAAAAACGAAACAAAAATGAATACATTTTTTTGTTGTGCCCATGTCTACAATACAATACAAAAACAGTACAATACAATACAAGCTCATTGGACTGCAAGAAGTAGGTATATACTCCACACCTGGCTACTTAAAGCGGAATTAAACAGGAGGTGAGTTTTTTGGTAGAAGAGACTTCCAAAGTCTTTGTTCCCTCAAAAAACTTTGCTTAGGCTTTTATCTGTTTTCTGTTCTCAGAGAATAGAGCAGGGCCAGAGAACAGGTAACTCCTATTGACATGGAGATATATCATCAGTGGCCACTCAAGGGCCAAAGAGAACCCAGAAGAATTGGTGGCATGGATGGCCATGGCAGGAGACAGGAGGTAGTGGCAGGATCCTGGACTCCTCATTGCTGAAGGACACAACATAACAAGGTAGGTGTGTGCCATTCTCTGCAAATAAACTGTGCATACTTACAGATTAGGGCAAAAGCTCACCCATACCAACAAGTTAACTTCTGCTTTAACCACTTGCTGCTAAGCGACGTACCCGAACTTCACTAGACTTCAAGTAGTTTTACCTGGATAATGCCTGCAGCTGCAAGCATCATCCCAATACTGTTTTTTAGAGCCAACGGTTGGCTCTTTTGTAAAACCAAGCCTGGTGGCTAACTAGCCTCTGGATTTCTTTTACAAGCAGCAGGAGTGGTTGCACCCCCACCATCCTGACACCTTCCGTGACTTTACCGGGATCTCCCATCCCACAGTGTAATAAAGTGGCACTTTGACCTTGTATTTCCAGGTAAACCAAACATTTTCCCCGGGTGGCACATTAAGGATCCTCTTACTCGTGTGACACCTTAGTATGCAACAGGTTGATGAACTTGGCTATAACAAAAAACACAGAAATTTAAATTTTTTCCACAAATACATGTCAAAGCCCCGTAAGAGCCATCACTTCTATAAAGCCAGGAAAAAAAGCTTTAAGACATATTGTGTATTGTCATTACCTTCTGCTGGTCCCACTGCATCAATAAAACATGCAGTACTACTGGTTATTACCACTATAGATAATATTTTTATATTAATTGTCGATGTTTATTGCTATTTTGGTATGCAATTACTCTAGGAAAACATGAACTTAAATTGCATCCAGAGAGTTACGCTAATAAATATGCTTACTTTTCCGAAATAAAACAGAAATTGGTTTTAAAATACCATCAAAGTATTTGTCTAGCTGAAGTTGATGAGGAATGGAGCAGAACTTTCGTAATTAACTTTTCAGTACAGATGCAGAACATAAAGTTACATTAGCCATTTGTATCTCTAATTAAAAAGATGGAGAGAATGTATCTACAAAGCAATACTCTACCTTTCTCAGGCAGAATTTTGAGAGCACAATGCAATTTGTAATTTTTTTTTTCTCTTAGGTGTGTGTAAAGGGCAATGGTAGGTCCCTTTTGCAAGGTCATTTGACCTGTGGGTGTTTTGCGGCAGCATTTCTTTAGCTTTAAACTCTCTACTGGTCCAAGAATGGTGAAGATGGTTCTTGGGGTTAGGGTTGTGGGTGGATGCAATAGGAGTGAGTTCATGGACATTAGACAAGGTGGTCTGCTGTGTTGGGCATGTTGACTTTTCAGAGGAACGGCATTAGCAGCTGAAGAGTACTGCAAAGAGCATATCACAATGTTCACTCTCCTGCGCTGTGCGCGAAGTCCGAACGTGTTATCAGACTCTTATCTTGACATGTTAGTAAATGTGGATAATGCACACCTCGCTGCCCTCCAAAGACTGGGGAAGTCCAAATGAACTGAAAGCATAGAAGAACACAGAGGGCGAGTAGGCCTAGCGCATTATCCTCAATACATGTTTTTACTGAAAAAAATAGAGGTGAATATACTCACAAACCAGTACTTTTGTCATACCATTATCATAAACTCATCTGCTTATGTCCATATGCGAAAATTCGCAACACTTGTAGTCACATGGGCTAACGCGTTTCAAATTTTCCCTCTTCTCCAGAGCCTATAGAACATATCCATTTCACATACTTATATATGGTGTACTGACTCAAGTGGTAGTAAGTAAACCCTTATGGGTCAATCTCATAATTTCATAGTGCCCAATTTCATTTGAAAACTATTCAAATTTGATTTGAAGACTATTTGAATTGATTAGAAAACTATTACGTTTTGATTTGTTATTTGGAATTAGTTTAACCCCTTCCCGACCAGCCGCCGCAGTTATACTGCGGCAGTTTGGCACCCCTGGGCGACCCAACGTAGCTGTACGTCTGTTCACCTTTTGACCACTATGGGGATGCTGGAGCTTATGCACGTGCCCACCAGTTGCGATGACTGCCGGGCTCCAGCGATTGCTCCACACAGAGACAGAACGGAGACTTGTCAATGTAAACAGACAGATCTCCGTGCTGTCAGGGGTGAGGAGAGAAAAGTGTTGTTCATACTAAGCATTCACTCACAGTTAGAATCACTACCTAGGTAACACATTTAACCCCTTGATTGCCCCCTAGTGTCAACCCCTTTCCTGCCAGTGACATTTACACAGTAATCCGTGCATATTTATAGCACTGATCTCTGTATAAATGCCAGTGGTCTCAAAAATGTGTCAAAAGTGTCCGATCTGTCCGCCATAATGTTGCAGTCCCGATAAAAATCACTACCATTACTAGTAAAAAAAAAAATAATAAAAAAAATGCCATAAATCTTTCCCCTATTTTGTAGACGTTATAACTTTTGCGCAAACCAATCAATATACGCTTTTTGCGATTTTAATACCAACAATATGTAGAAGAATACATATTGGCCTAGACTGAGGAAAAAATTAGCTTTTTTAAAAAAAAATTGGGGATATTTATTTTAGCAAAAAGTACAAAATATTGTTTTTTTTTAATTGTTGCTCTTTTTTTGTTTATAGTGCAAAAAATAAAAACTGCAGAGATGATCAAATACCACCAAAAGAAAGCTCTATTTGTGGGAAAAAGGACGTCAATTTTGTTTGGGTACAACGTCGCACGACCGCACAATTGTCAGTTAAAATGACGCATTGCCGTATCGCAAAAAATAACCTGGTCATTGAGCAGCCAAATGTTCCGGGCTGAAGTGGTTAAATGTGTTACTATTTAATTTGGAAATCCAATTACATCCAAATCTCAGAATAATGAAAAATTTGTTTGAATTTAAATTCAGAACAAAACAAACCATACATATCTAGTTCCTGTTCTTCTGAAAATGCTTGTTGCCAGGCTATTATACTGCTCCAGCGGCTTTATAGCTTTGTAAGGGGATAACCCAAAACAAGTGCAGCCCTGTATGTTTTCCATGACAGGGTCAGCCAGGAAAAAAGCATTTTTCAATAGAGACCTCGGCGAGTACTCTCCATGTTCCACACTGAGAAGTTGCCAGTGTCCTTAGAGACATAAATCTAAGCTTGATTAAAGTAAAACTCAATTATGATAAAAAAAAAAAAGAACAATCCTCTGTGGGTCAATTATATTCATTTTCATGATTTTAGCAAACTCTATTGCTAATTTTTACCAGCCTGCAATACATAGATGCTGATTCAGGCTTTTCTAGTAACTTCTACAAACTCTGAACAATCTGACTCCTGACTGCTGTGAATTTCTTGCTGGCCTTAACGTTTACCTATACAGTACTTTAAAACAAAAAATGTAATACATTGCAGCTTGTGAATCATTGGAAGTGGTGGCTGCATAGGTTTTCTTTTTTTTCAGGCTAAAACATTTTCAGAAAGTACAGAAAAAGATGTTAATCTTGCAAGAAATGCAGGGTCCTTGCCACTTATCTTTTCATATGAGCCACTAGTTTGTAGGCAGGTGCGGTCTGTATTCACCACTGTAGGTGGCACTTGACCGAAGCAGCAATACAGAAACAGAAGGAAGTTGTAAGGAACTCGGTTCCTCTATGATTTCCTGCAGTCACGGGGAGACAGCTGTCCAATTTGACGTTGGCACCCTACGTTACCTCGGTGGCCATCTTGGGTCAGTCAGAGTCTATTTTCAGTGGTTGTAAAGTCAGAAGTTTTTTAATTTAATGCAGTCTATGCATTAAGATAAAAATCTTTCTGTGTGGCAGCCCCCCTCCAGCGATGTCCACGAGTGCCTCAGGCATCCGGGACTCTCCTACTAATTGGCTGAGACACAGCAGCCATTGGCTCCTGCTGCTGTCAATCAAAGTCAGTTACCTGATCAGCAGAGAGAGGGGGTGGGGCTGAATCGGGGGGTTCCATGTCTGAATAGACACAGGGAGCTGTGACTTGGCATGGCCATCTCCTCGTAGAAAACCTCCTGTTTAGGTGTGGACTGGCCAGGCCGCATTCCTGCTCTTCGCTGCAGAAGCTGTCACCATTATTCCAGGATCTCAATCCTCTGCCACAGTTTGTAAGTGGCTCTGGTCAGCTGTGCCTTCCTGCCAGGCCTGTTTGTACGTTGTTGGAACTCTCACAACATACTGTTTTCATCCTCCTCGTCCTCTGAGCGTATTCCTTGTCGCACATCACGTTGCACCCCACCTGCAAGTTAATAGAGATGAACAATGGCAGATATGTTTGAAGTCCAGCCTTAGATATAGTAAAGGAGTGAGTGTAGCCACCCTAGGACAGTAAATGTGTTATTTGTTGGATTGCCATGGAATTAAAAAAAGGGAATAATAAAGGGAAAAAAAAAAAACAAGAATGTAGATACCACATCAAAGGACTGTGCAAAATATATATCTATCTATATATATATATATATATACTGTAGATATACTGTATGTATAAAATATATATATATTTAATTTAGTTCACTTTGGTACAGACCTCCATGGATGCACACATAGGTGTGCGCAGCCTATTGCATTAGGGTGTGCACTAGGGATGGGCGAATGGTTCAGCCCGAGCATGAGTTTGGGTCGAACATTGGCTGTTCGCACATTTGCCGAACAACCGAATTATCAGGACGCTCGACCGTTTATTCAGCCTGCCGAACGGCCACAATGCACAATGCACAGTGCAATGAAAGCCCCGATTGGCTGAAGCAATGAAAGCTATGCCCAATCAGTGCACAGAGCACTGTCAGGGCCATGATTAAATGCTGTCATGATGGCTCTATCCAATCATGGCTCACACTCTAAAAGTATTCTTTCATTAGCGGCCATTTTCAGTGTGATATTGGGGGGAGAGAGAACAGGGCTCTGTTCAGTGCTATTAGACAGTTAGTGTGCTATTCTGATTATATTGTCAGTAGAATATCTGTTTAGTGTGAATCTAGTGTTAGTTGAGTGTAGTGTGACCATTCATCTTTACATTAATGTGAATGTAGGGATAGTTCAGTCAGTGTGAGTGTAGTGCGACCATTCATCTTTACATTAGTGTGAATGTAGGTATAGTTCAGTCAGTGTGAGTGTAGTGCGACCACCATTCATCTTTACATTAGTGTGAATCTAGGGATAGTTCAGTCAGTGTGAGTGTAGTGACCGTTTAACACAGTATATTTCATTGCGTTACTGCAAGTTTAATGCCATATATTTCAGTGCGTTACGTGCCATTTAAGGCAGTTTATTTCAGTGTGTTACTGCAAGTTTAACGCTGTATATTTCAGTGCGTTACGTGCCATTTAACGCAGTACATTTCTGTGGGTTAGGGCAAGCTTAATGCAGTATAGTTTGGTGTGTTACGTGCTGTTTAACGCAGTACATTTCTGTGCGTTACTGCAAGTTTAACGCCGTATATTTCAGTGCATTACTGCAAGTTTAACACTATATATTTCAGTGCATTATCTTCCGTTTAATGCAGTACAAAACAGTTGTGTTACTGCAAGTTTAATGCCGTATATTGAAGTGCGCTATCTTCCGTTTAATGCAGTACAGTTCAGTTCCTCACTGCAAGTTTAACGCTGTATATTGTAGAGCACCTGAAAGCCACACTAAAGGGGCGCAAATCTGTTCCTCCTCCTTATTCACCTCAGTCTGCCCCACTATATCTCATGACCTCTCAGCAGCCTCCACTGACAGGGATGATGGTATGGCGCAGGGTGTCCTAGGTCCTTGCAGCACATCTGCCAGCAGCACACCATCAGCTGTAGACTATAGCTGGCAAATTTCTCTGCCCAGTCTGCTGCAGCGAGAAAATAAAATACAGTCACTGCCACCCACATGCCCAGCATCTAAATGCAAGCTTCTCAAAGCTGCTGGCTCTATAACTGTCTTTCCGCCTGGTGGATTCTGCCCTCTTCTGTGAATTTGCAGAATGCGCTGTACCACAATGGCAGGTACCCAGTCACTATTTCTTTTCACGATCTGCACCATCATGTGGAAGGCAATGTTGTGGCATCGTTGGTCAAGGCAGTCAGCTGCAAAGTCCATGTTACTGCTGACACGTGGTCCAGCAAGCACGGCCACAATGCACAATGCACAGTGCAATGAAAGCCCCGATTGGCTGAAGCAATGAAAGCTATGCCCAATCAGTGCACAGAGCACTGTCAGGGCCATGATTAAATGCTGTCATGATGGCTCTATCCAATCATGGCTCACACTCTAAAAGTATTCTTTCATTAGCGGCCATTTTCAGTGTGATATTGGGGGGAGAGAGAACAGGGCTCTGTTCAGTGCTATTAGACAGTTAGTGTGCTATTCTGATTATATTGTCAGTAGAATATCTGTTTAGTGTGAATCTAGTGTTAGTTGAGTGTAGTGTGACCATTCATCTTTACATTAATGTGAATGTAGGGATAGTTCAGTCAGTGTGAGTGTAGTGCGACCATTCATCTTTACATTAGTGTGAATGTAGGTATAGTTCAGTCAGTGTGAGTGTAGTGCGACCACCATTCATCTTTACATTAGTGTGAATCTAGGGATAGTTCAGTCAGTGTGAGTGTAGTGACCGTTTAACACAGTATATTTCATTGCGTTACTGCAAGTTTAATGCCATATATTTCAGTGCGTTACGTGCCATTTAAGGCATTTTATTTCAGTGTGTTACTGCAAGTTTAACGCTGTATATTTCAGTGCGTTACGTGCCATTTAACGCAGTACATTTCTGTGGGTTAGGGCAAGCTTAATGCAGTATAGTTTGGTGTGTTACGTGCTGTTTAACGCAGTACATTTCTGTGCGTTACTGCAAGTTTAACGCCGTATATTTCAGTGCATTACTGCAAGTTTAACACTATATATTTCAGTGCATTATCTTCCGTTTAATGCAGTACAAAACAGTTGTGTTACTGCAAGTTTAATGCCGTATATTGAAGTGCGCTATCTTCCGTTTAATGCAGTACAGTTCAGTTCCTTACTGCAAGTTTAACGCTGTATATTGTAGAGCACCTGAAAGCCACACTAAAGGGGCGCAAATCTGTTCCTCCTCCTTATTCACCTCAGTCTGCCCCACTATATCTCATGACCTCTCAGCAGCCTCCACTGACAGGGATGATGGTATGGCGCAGGGTGTCCTAGGTCCTTGCAGCACATCTGCCAGTAGCACACCATCAGCTGTAGACTATAGCTGGCAAATGTCTCTGCCCAGTCTGCCACCCACATGCCCAGCATCTAAATGCAAGCTTCTCAAAGCTGCTGGCTCTATAACTGTCTTTCCGCCTGGTGGATTCTGCCCTCTTCTGTGAATTTGCAGAATGCGCTGTACCACAATGGCAGGTACCCAGTCACTATTTCTTTTCACGCTCTGCACCATCATGTGGAAGGCAATGTTGTGGCATCGTTGGGCAAGGCAGTCAGCTGCAAAGTCCATGTTACTGCTGACACGTGGTCAAGCAAGCATGGTCAGGGATGATATATTTTGTTCACAGCACACTGGGTAACTCTGCTTGCAACTCGGAAGGATGCAGGACAGGGCTCAGTGCTGTAGTGGTGATGATGCGAGATTTGTCAGCTCTACCCCCAACTCCTCTTCTTCTTCCTTCATGCCTTCCTCTGCTGAATTGTCCTATGAACTACAAGTACACCCTAAGTGTTCAAGGGGCTATTCAATGAGTCAGGCTAAAAGGTGCCATGCAGTGCTTCAGCTGATGTGTCTAGGGGACAGAAACCACACGAAGCAGAGATTCTTCCAGCTCTGCAGGGACAGGCCCAAAAGTGGTTCACGCCATGCCAGCTGGAGCCAGGAATGGTGGTGTGTGATAATGGCACAAACCTCCTGTCCGCCCTTAGACAGGGAAAGTTGACACATGTGCCATGCCTGGCACATGTACTCAATTTGGTGGTGCAGCATTTCCTAAATAGGTACCCAGGGTTGGAAGATCTGCTAAAGCAGGCCAGAAGAGTCTGTAGCCATTTCAGGCAGTCATACAAAGCCATTGCTCGGTTGGCTGAAATTCAGCTGGAATTCCACCTGCCCGTAAACTGCTTGATTTGTGACATGCCCACCAGAACATGCAGCAGAGGGCCGTCAACGAGTACCTGTGTGAGTATGGCACAACAACAGGCTCAGGTCAGCTCAGCTTTTTTTCCCCACACCAATGGCTGCTCATAAAGAATGCATTCACTGTACTGTCACCATTTGAGGAGGCCACAAGGATGGTGAGCTGTGACAATGCATGCATCAGTGACACAATCCCTGTTGTGTTCCTGCTGGAGCAGACTCTGCATGGCATTATGGACAGGGCACTCGAGGAAGAGCAGCAACAGGAAGAGAAGGACTTCCTTTCCTCTCAAGGCCTACTTGACACCATTGTTCCTAAGCCACAGAACACACAAGAAGAGAGGGAAGAGGGAAGAGGAGGAGGAGGATTATTCTTTTAGATTTGGAGGCATTGAAGCAGAGGAATACAAGAGATGGTTTTCTATCCCCAGAACCCTTGGGAGAAGTACGTTGCTGGGAGGAGGCAGTTCCAGATACTATAAACCTAATGACCTTGAGGAGTCTGCCTCTCATGCCTCCGCAAATTTGCGTTGCATGGGCTCCCTCATGCTTCAAAGCCTGCGAAAGGACCCAAGAATACGTGGCATAAAGGAGAATGATCACTATCGGTTGGCACTATTGGTTGGCAACCCTCCTTGACCACCTTTACAAGGGGAAAGTCTCAGAACTCATCCCATCCCCACAGAGAGTGCAGAAGATGAAATCTCTTGAGGACACCTTAAAGAGGGGATTATCTAATGCTTTTCCCAACTCTGGTAGGTTACAGTGTCGTGGAAAGCGTAGTTTTTAGGCTTCCGTTGGTCAAGAGAGGAACAGTGGAGAAAACAGAGATGGAGAGCTTTCCAGTCGATGATCCACTGGCTTTCTAGGTCATGAGAATAGAACACTGGCCAGAACTTGCCCAGTATGCAACTGAGCCACTGGGCTGCCCTGCATTCAGTGCTGCTGGAGGTTTTGTTACTTAATAGAACGCGTCTGTCCACAGACTCCGTGGACCACCTGACATTTATCAAAATTAATCAGTCCTGGTTTACCAGCAGCTATGCAGCCCATGATGCCGATGTCGCTGACTAAAGCCCCATACACACGGTCGGACTTTTTCATGGATTCTGTCCGATCGGACAATGTTGTTGAAAAATCAGACCGTGTGTATGCACCATCGGACAGTGTACGTCGGATTGTCCGACGGACAAAGTCTTATCTCCTGCTGGAAAGATTTGCCGACAACACGGTCCGATCACACCAAATCCGATCGTGTGTACGGTTGTCCGACCGGACAAAGTGCTACGCATGCTCACATCACATTACAAGACCAAAGCTATTGGCTACTAGCCTCTACGTAGTCCCGTCGTAGGCAACAAACGTCACCACGTTCAGAATGATCGGATTTTCCGACAACTTTGTCCGACCGTGTGTACGCAAAACCAACATCAGACAAAGTATGACGGACAGGATCCGACCGACCTGGTCCGCGGATTGTCCGACCGTGTGTATGGGGCTTAAGTGTTTTTGGGATGTGGAATCTCTGCAAGACTTCTAAGCTGAATGTTAAGGTATTTTGTCAACAAATTAATGTTGGAGAATGATGGACTTTTTAGGCGTAAAATAAATGTAAAAAGTTTTTTATTAAAAACATATAAATGAGAAAAATATATTGTAAATCTAAAACAGATTGTTTGGAAAAACAATCTGGCAAATTATAGAAATATTTAACAAGCTGATGTATAAGTGCGCTCAGATAGTAACAATGTGGTTCCAATGAGGTCACTATATTTAAATGCAAACATTCAAATTTTCTTGGAGAATTGTGACATTAAAATAAACAGAAACACGAAACAATAGATGAGCAGTACAGTCATACAGAAAAACAGCTTGTTTGCAGTTGCTCTACATGTTACGCGTCCTAAGACGCTTCCTCAGGAGCTTTAATCCCTATAGAGGGAGGGAGTTCAATGGAACGGGGAACCAGGGTACGTTTCTCTGCAGCGGTACTTTGGACATATATATATGTCAATAGGCCGAGGTATTCCTGTAATAAGGAATTAGCCTGTTAGTTATTATTATGAGCCCATACACTGGGGTCAATTTTGAAAGGTAAGTAAGGTGGAAAGGTACTGCGGAGCACGTTAGCCTGTAGGGCATCCAACTGGCCACCACTTGTATGGGAGGTGGAGGGGGGTTCAGCCAACTTGTCCACAGAGGTCCTACTAATGGCGATAACGTTCCGTTGCGGTTCCCCGTTCTGGCAGCTGTGCGAGCAGCCTTCCCGCACAGCTGCCAGAACGGGGAACCGCAACGGAACGTTATCGCCATTAGTAGGACCTCTGTGGACAAGTTGGCTGAACCCCCCTCCACCTCCCATACAAGTGGTGGCCAGTTGGATGCCCTACAGGCTAACGTGCTCCGCAGTACCTTTCCACCTTACTTACCTTTCAAAATTGACCCCAGTGTATGGGCTCATAATAATAACTAACAGGCTAATTCCTTATTACAGGAATACCTCGGCCTATTGACATATATATATGTCCAAAGTACCGCTGCAGAGAAACGTACCCTGGTTCCCCGTTCCATTGAACTCCCTCCCTCTATAGGGATTAAAGCTCCTGAGGAAGCGTCTTAGGACGCGTAACATGTAGAGCAACTGCAAACAAGCTGTTTTTCTGTTTGACTGTACTGCTCATCTATGGTTTCGTGTTTCTGTTTATTTTAATGTCACAATTCTCCAAGAAAATTTGAATGTTTGCATTTAAATATAGTGACCTCATTGGAACCACATTGTTACTATCTGAGCGCACTTATACATCAGCTTGTTAAATATTTCTATAATTTGCCAGATTGTTTTTCCAAACAATCTGTTTTAGATTTACAATATATTTTTCTCATTTATATGTTTTTAATAAAAAACTTTTTACATTTATTTTACGCCTAAAAAGTCCATCATTCTCCAACATTAATTTGTTGACAAAATACCTTAACATTCAGATTATAATTTTTGGGACGTGGCAATCATTTTTTAGACGCTGTACCGTATCCGCAACACCATTACGCGGTGATACGGGGATAAATTTACTTTTCCAAAAGACTTCTAAGCTGCCTAGCGTTGTGGGTGTTGAGTTCATCTGGAAGAATTTTTTTGGTGTAGGTTTCATGGGCACAATTAACATCCAAAAAAGACCAATTTCTCTGCACCTGTTTGAAAAGTGCATATGATTGCAATTTTTGACAAAGGCCAATTCTTGCTTTCACCAATGCACCTCTACAGGGTTACGGTGTGAAGGCACCAACGTCACCCATGGACCAATTTTTCCAAACCTATTTGACAGGTGCATATCATTTTAATTTTTGACCAAAACTGTGGGCATTGGGTTTCCCAAGCATTTGTTAAATTGAGTTAAAAGAAGTATATGTCAAAAATGTTTTGGTTCAAGCAAAAAGTTACAGTGCATGAAAATGTAAAGTAAACCCTCATTCACAATGGTGCGACTTGTCATGCAGTTTGACAGATCCAAATCGCATGACAAGTCGCACCCCATTGCCCGCAAAGGAACCGTTCAAATATCCACGACTTTGAAAAAGATTCCTGCATTACTTTTTTCCAATTTCATTGACTTGCATAGACTTCTGCTAAATTAAGTCGCAACCTGCAATGAAATTGAAGGTGCAAATTGTACTGATCTGCAGCGTTGAAGTAGTGCAATTTCAAAGCCGCACTGGGGTGAACCATAGCTAATGATGAAATCATCTTACTTTTGTTAGCTTAACATTTTTTGTTTCTGCTTACAATTACTGGTTTAACACTTCCTGGTTGATTAAGGCATTAGTGATGTAGCCAGGGCCTCACAGATGCATTCCAGGAAGTTCTTGTCATATGTTCCAGGAGGTAGACCCAGAGTTCTAGGCTGAGTTTCAGGAAGTAAAAGTTGAATTCATCTGCCCTTAGTAAAAATTACCAATGTGAGAAGAATGGGGAGGAAAAGATAAATAAGGTATTGCAAAGAATAAAAAGCCTGCAATTATGTATACAGTAAATATCTGTTTGCAGATTGCCATTACTAAACATTTTAAAGATGCCTTTTGTTGTAATTTTTATGATAAGGGGAAAGCTTCTTGTTAAATAAATGTTTTTGTGCAAACAACTGTGTTGGTTTGGGTCTCTCCTTCTTCCTCAGAAGTCAGTGATTAAAGTGAATCTTCACCCATTCCAATGATTGGTCTCTTCTGCATCCCACCCACCGGGGCCGGACTGGGAATAAAATCCAGCCCTGGAAAAAATTTCATACCAGCCCCACAGCATTATTATACCAGCGTGACAGCATAACGTCATTATTGTCTTGTACATGAACGGGAAAACCATACATTTTAAAGCACATTTGAAGAACGTGTTAAATATAGATAAGACAGATCTGAAATCACATAGGGCTTATATATATATAAGCAAATTCCAGTTAAAAGTGGTAAGTGGTCAATCATCAAGGGGGACCCCAGGAACTCAGAACGTGGGGGGGGGGGGGACCACCTTCGGCAGAAAGAATACACTAAGGTAAAGGGGGGTGGGTTACTGATATAAGGGGGAAACCCATTATATCAGTGGCCCCTTACATTATCGTATACACTCCCCCTTACATCAGTGACCCCCCCCTACAGACTGACCTGGCGATGCTGTCACTGACCTCCTCTCAGGTGAACCTTGCAGGGATCAGTCAGTCGGCTCCAGCTTGACGGCTCTGGTTTTATCCTATAGTCTCCTCTCCACAGTCCACACATGTCTGACTTCTCCCATGACCCCCATCCGGGGGGTGCTCCCACTCTTGACTCCTCTCCAGTCTCCCTCAGAGACTGCAGACATGATACAGGAGATGGTCAGAGACTGCAGACATGATACAGGAGATGGTCAGAGACTGCAGACATGATACAAGAGCTCAATGCAGCCTCACCAGTGCCCATCAAATGTAGCCTCATCAGTGCCAATCAAATGCAGCCTCACTGTGCCCATCAATGCATCAATGCAGCCTCACTGTGCCCATCAATGCAGCCTCACTGTGCCCATCAATGCAGCCCCACTGTGCCCATCAATGCATCCTCACTGTGCTCATCAAATGCAGCTTTACTCTGCCCGTGAATGCAGTCTCACTGTGCCCATGAATGCGGCCTCACTGTGCCCACCATTGCAGCCTCACTGTGCCCATCATTGCAGCCTCACTTTGCTCATCAATGCAGCCTCACTGTGCCCATCAAATGCAGCTTTACTGTGCCGTGAATGCAGTCTCACTGTGCCCACGAATGAAGCCACATTGTGCCCACGAATGAAGCCTCACTGTGCCCATAATTGCAGCCCCTTCTGTGCCCCATGTCCCAGTATGCAGTCCCTGTCTGTGGGAAGGTATGTTGTTGATGCTCGGTACGGTACCTTACATGCCAGCAGGATATCCATGCTGGCCAGCAGCAGGCAGGGTCGGTTCTCGTTTTGGATCGGGACAGTGCTCCTTCCAGAGGATCTGTTTGCTGTGAGATGGAGTGGTCCCTGGCCACCTGCACCTTTAGCCGTCCTCATTTTCTGGCCCCAGTCAGCCTGTCCTATGGTCCTGGGGAAGTGGAGAGCACTGGGTGGGAGCTGAAAATCACTGGGGGGTACAAGAGCAGGGGGAAGTGGAGAGCAATGGTGGGGGGGGGGAGATTAAGAGCACCAGCAGGGGGTGGAAAGTACGGGGTGGGGGCAAAATGCAGGGGGGGAGTGGAGAGTACAGGGGTGGGGAGCGGAGAGTGCTGGGGGGGAGCCAAAAAGAACAGGGGCAGAGAGCACTAAGGGGGGGGGGGCTTTAGAGCGATGGGTGGAGCTTGAGAGCCCCGGGGGGCCAGAAAGAGGGTGGGGCTACAGGGTGGGGAGAATGGGGGGTTGGAGTATTGCTGGACTCCCTGGACTGGTATGTACCTGTTTGTTCAAAGTCAACAGCTACAGTCAAACATATGAAAAATATAAGCCACACTCTTCTTTCTGTGTTTAATCTGTCAAAAAAAGACTGGATACATTGATGTCTCCACCTGAAACTAACTTTCCTTGACACTTATCACCACTGGTGGTTTGCTCACAGGGCAGTGTGACTTATATTTTTCATACTTTTGACCGAGACAGGAGACAGTCTGTGTTAGTCAGCACCTGGGTTGTGCTGGAGCAGAGCCATGGGTTTGGGTATGTTCTTCTGAGCCGCTACAGTATTTGAAGCTGCTGACTTAAAATTTTTAAGAATCTCCCCTTTAAGCCTGGACGTATGGATTAGTCATTGGGCTCTGTCTGAAAAAGCGATAGTTGGCTTGTCTACAAGGCACCACTGCTGAGCTGCATGGAGAGGGCCACGGTCTCCCGAGGATGCTGATGGTGCAGTGGGGCTCTGGAGCAGTAGGCTGTAGTATTAGAAAATTGGGCTGTTACTGATTAAAATTTTCGTGTTCGATTAATCGTTTTTTTTAATCGATTAATCGACTAATTTCGATTTATTATAACGCACATACAGATCCAACTACTTTTAGCTGATCTCCTTGCATTGTAACTCTGCATTAGTCAGTGGTAAATGTGGTATACACTATATAAAATCACCCAACACTAGTTAGTTTCCACAATCCATGACTTAACATCACAGTTCACACAAATACATTTTAAATTCAAACTGTAGCACTGACGTAAGTCATTTTTTTTTCCACAGTAGCGTGACAATCCCTCCACCTCCGGTCTAACTAATCACTCCCACCTTATGGCATGGACCCCTGTGCAAACAGGTGGTCATGCAAGTGGGTATCAAAAGGGTTAACACGGACCATAAACTTCTCTCACGTCTCCTTAGATCTCAGCAAGGACGCCAGGTCATGGGTAGAAAGAAAAGATCTAAGTGCTCACCGCTTAAGTATAAGATAAAATTTTTGTGTTCAAACACAAACTACTCACATAAAGATGATAAAAACACAGCATGTAAAGCCGACAATCGTGTTAGTTCCATAGGGCAGCAGTGGGTGACATCATGCATAGCTCCTCCCCGTGCGCGCTACGTTCAATCAGAACTTCAACGTCACCGGACTCCTCCCCCCTTCCCTTCGTTAGCAGATGGAGGCACTTGGGGATCACCGGATCTCCGATGGAACTCCTTGAAGACTCGGAAGCCGGCGGAGAGGTGAGTACCAATCAAAAGAATTTTGATCGATCAAAAAAATTTATGATTAATCGAGGAATTAATCTTTCATATTCACAGCCCTATTAGAAAGGCCTCTTTAAGGAAATGTCTCCCTGTGACAGCAATGAAGCTGTGAAGAAGTGAGTCCTCGGGTACGGCTTTTAGGTCTCTGACCCCCTAAAACTGGAAAAGTAAGGACGAGCACCCTGTGAGTTAAAAGGACAGGATAGCAAAAGAATAGAGATGGGTGTTTAAAGCAAGCCTGTCTTGCCATGAATGGGCAAAGCATAAGTTTGCTTTTAGCACAGCTCCAAGAAGTTCCCTGTTGGATTTCACTTGTTTGCCTTGATGAGCTGCTTAAAAATGTATTACTAGATACAGAGAGACTTCATTAGCAGGCATAATGGAACAAACAAAGTGATTCATTTTTATTTTTACAAAGTTTACTATTTTACTGACTTACCTAGGAATATCTTACTTTGCCTGTAAAGTTATATATTTTTAGGTTGACAAATCTCAAAAGGAAATATTTTAAATCATGAGTGGATTATCTTTCTATGCGTTTCAACCTTCCTTAATTTGTACTTCGCACACTTGAGAAGTTTTCGAAAGTGATTGCCATTATCATAGCAAATAAATAATTGGCTTGGTGGGTAGGGAGTACAGGGTGATATCTCTGAAAGTTATTAACTGCAAAGTGTGTGACTTTACTAAGAATGAACAACTGGGGCAACGTTTCTGCCACCAGATGGCGGTAAAGCTTCATTAACGAATGTTCCGCCACTGTAGCTATCAATTTATATTCTGCGGTAAGGTCACTGGGAGTCTGGGCTTCAGACGGAACACGTCTCTTCAGTACTAGATTCAATCTAGAGATCCAATGGTCATATGAAAGATTAATATTAGGACGGGACCATAGAGCACTGGCATTCTCACTAATGTCTAAATAATTTTAAGACCACATTATTGAGACGTGATGATGCAGTAGGCTTGATTTGTAAAAACTGCAGAAAAGGAAAAAACATAGTTGTTGCCTACAGCATACAGTCAGGAGAGGTGGGACCCAAATAATTTAAAAGGTGCTAGGATATGCAAGAACAAGTTAGCAATGCGTAGACACCTGTATTTACCTTAATACCCTGTGTTCATGTTTATACCTATTGCAAGTTGGGGGGAGTGGTCAGAATCTTTGCCTAATTTATAGTGAATGGCACAGATGTTAAAACCTTTTCAATTTTCTTCCCCCTCACAGAGCAATAAACAAATGAGGGTCTGCTAAATCTACAGAGCTGAAATATAAAAATGCATTCAATTTCTATTTTCTGCCCAACAAAAAAAAATGAAACACAAAATCTTGTTACTAGGTGATAATCTCCACTTCTTGGAATTTTATATCATCCCTGTGTTGTACTATAGGCTGTTGTATAGTCAATGACATTAAAACAGACACTCAGAAGTCTATTTATTAAAAAATCCATTGATAAAAAATTTGCATAGCCATTCGTCAAGTGAATTTGCATGTTACATTCATTCTGTGCTAGCAGCCTGGCAGTAATTTAAAAGGATCAGGCAAGACAGCATCTTCTAGAAATGTTCTGGTTTGGGAACTGAATGATAAGCAGTGCAATAATGCAGTGGTAATCCCATTTGCAGTAAGGCACTTTTACAGTTTCATAACAAGGTAGTTAAAGTAAGCAGACTTATATGTGGAAGTATCCAAAAGGTACCTCTCCCTATATTCAGTCAGGTCCATGGGCGTCCACAGGTAGGGGCAAGGGTGGTCAAGTGCCCCCCCCCTGGAATCAGGGATCGGATCTTAAGTTCAGCACAGTTGAGTTGCTATCAGGGTGCAGGCAGCCCGCACCCGGGTACCACCCGCCAGTAGGGTGACACCATCAAGGAGCTGTCAAGCCCCCCCCCATCAGTGTAGTGCGACTTCGGCTCTTTTCCCTGCTCAGTCCAGCAGAGAACTCAGTGGCGCTGTGACAGGAGAAAGGCGAGCTGCGGGCTATCAGAGGTTTCCCCTGCTTGCCCCCCTTCTCCTGTCAGGGAGAAGAGACGGCGGCTCTCACCAGGTTCCCCTCCCAGCTTGTTGCCCGCTCTGTTCCTTCCCTATTGGCCATAATTGAGGGCCAATCAAAGGAGACTAGGAGAGGAGAGCATCATGGGACATGTAGTCCCAAAGATTGGCAGCCCCATTTTCCACAGGGAGGAGGCTACAGCTCGATCAAGAGAGTGATTGAGAGACTGCAGCCTGGGAAAAAGCTGAGGGAGAGAGCGCTACAGGATAAAGAATATGGAGTGTGCTGGGTGGAAGCCAGAGAGAGAGCCACGCTGCCCAGCACCACCAGAGAACGAAAGACTGAGGCACTACCAGGGTACAGGCATGCTACACTACTGACCATAGTCACCCTCGGGGAACCCAGAGTGTGCGATCGTCCAGCCGGAGGGATCACTGCTGTAGTTTCGATGGGTCTGGTAAGAGGGCCTGTTGGCCATTATCCATTACTTATCCTAGGGACTGTACTACGTCTGCAGTCTCTAACCATAATAATGTGATAATGACATTGTTGAAAAGGGGAAGTGCATGGTTGACCCTTAAATGATGCCCCCCCCTGAAAAAAGTTCTGCGGACGCCCATGGTCAGGTCCATACATATTGGGACATTGACACAATTCTAATATTTTTGGCTCTATTAAGGATGAGCCGAACACCCCCCCGTTCGGCTCGCACCAGAACCCGCGAACGGACCTAAAGTCCGTGCGAGCTTTAGAACCCTATTAGTTATAATGGATGCGAACGTTCGAAATTAAAAGTGCTCATTTTAAAGGCTAATATGCATGTTAATGTCATAAAAAGTGTTTGGGGACCTGGGTCCTGCCCCAGGGGACATGTATCAATGCAAAATTTTTTTTTAAAAACGGCCGTTTTTTCAGGAGCAGTGATTTTAATAATGCTTAAATTGAAACAATAAAAGTGTAATATTCCTTTAAATTTCGTACCTGGGGGGTGTCTATAGTATGCCTGTAAAGGGGCGCATGTTTCCCGTGTTTAGAACTGTCTCTGCGCAAAGTGTCATTTTTGAAAGTAAAAAAGCTATTTAAAATCACTCGCGGCTAATGTTAATTCACGGCTCCCGTAACACAGAGAACAGTGATTCATTGAAACTCATTCATAAAAAAAAGTCATTGATAAAAAAAAAAAAAAAATGAAAAAAAAAAAGCGTAGGGGTCCCCCCAAATTCAATAACCAGGCCCTTCAGGTCTGGGATGGATATTAAGGGGGATCCCAGCCAAAAAAAAAAAAAAAAATGGCGTAGGGTCCCCCTCAAAATCCATACCAGACCCTTGAGGTCTGGTATGGATTTTAAGGGGAACCCTAGCCAAAAAAAATGGCGTGGGGTCCCCCTCAAAATCCATACCAGACCCTTATCCGAGCACGCAACCTGGCAGGCCGCAGGAAAAGAGGGGGGGACGAGAGCGGCCCCCCCTCTCGCCTGAACCGTACCAGGCCACATGCCCTCAACATTGGGAGGATGCTTTGGGGGTCTAAGACCCCAAAAGCACCTTGTCCCCATGTTGATTAGGACAAGGGCCTCTTCCCCACAACCCTGGCCGGTGGTTGTGGGGGTCTGCGGGCGGGGGGCTTATCGGAATCTGGAAGCCCCCTTTAACAAGGGGACCCCCAGATCCCGGCCCCCCCCCTGTGTGAAATGGTAAGGGGGTACAAAAGTACCCCTACCATTTCACCAAAAAAAGTGGCAAAAATGGTAAAAAGGACAGGAGACAGTCTTTGACAATTCCTTTATTAAAATCTTCTTTCTTCTTTCTTCATCCTTCGGATTCTTCATCTTCTCCTTCCTTCATCTTCTTCCATCTTCTTCTTCCATTTTCTTCTTCCTCCGATCCGCTTCTTCTTGCGCTGGTCTTCTCGTCCTTCTCGTCCGGCATCTTCTTCCGTCGGCGTCGGCGTCGGTGTCGGTGTCTTCTTGGGCCGCTCCGCGCAATGGGAGGCTCCCGCTGTGTGAGGCTCCGCTCCATCTGACAGGTCTTTTAAAACGGAGGGCACCTGGTGACCCCGCCCCCCTCTGACATCATGGGGAAAGCCATCATGGAATTCCCCATGACGTCCCTGTGCGTCAGAGGGGGCGGGGTCACCAGGTGCCCTCCATTATAAAAGACCTGTCAGACGGAGCGGAGCCTCACACAGCGGGAGCCTCCCATTGCGCGGAGCGGCCCAAGAAGAGACAGAGACACCGACGCCGACGCCGACGGAAGAAGATGCCGGACGAGAAGGACGAGAAGACCAGCGCAAGAAGAAGCGGATCGGAGGAAGAAGAAAATGGAAGAAGAAGATGGAAGAAGATGAAGGAAGGAGAAGATGAAGAAACCGAAGGATGAAGAAAGAAGAAAGAAGATTTTAATAAAGGAATTGTCAAAGACTGTCTCCTGTCCTTTTTACCATTTTTGCCACTTTTTTGGTGAAATGGTAGGGGTACTTTTGTACCCCCTTACCATTTCACACAGGGGGGGGGCCGGGATCTGGGGGTCCCCTTGTTAAAGGGGGCTTCCAGATTCCGATAAGCCCCCCCCGCCCGCAGACCCCCACAACCACCGGCCAGGGTTGTGGGGAAGAGGCCCTTGTCCTAATCAACATGGGGACAAGGTGCTTTTGGGGTCTTAGACCCCCAAAGCATCCTCCCAATGTTGAGGGCATGTGGCCTGGTACGGTTCAGGCGAGAGGGGGGGCCGCTCTCGTCCCCCCCTCTTTTCCTGCGGCCTGCCAGGTTGCGTGCTCGGATAAGGGTCTGGTATGGATTTTGAGGGGGACCCCACGCCATTTTTTTTGGCTAGGGTTCCCCTTAAAATCCATACCAGACCTCAAGGGTCTGGTATGGATTTTGAGGGGGACCCTACGCCATTTTTTTTTTTTTTTTTTTGGCTGGGATCCCCCTTAATATCCATCCCAGACCTGAAGGGCCTGGTTATTGAATTTGGGGGGACCCCTACGCTTTTTTTTTTGTTTTTTATTAATGAATGACAGCTCTCTGTGTTACAGGAGCCATCAATTCATTAGCCGCGAGTGATTTAAATAGCTTTCTTCCTGCAAAAATGACACTTTTTTGCAGGGAAAGTTCTAAGCACAGGAAACCTGCCCTCCTTCACAGGCTACCTATAGACACCCCCCAGATGTGATACTGCAATGCTGTTCTAACAGCACGCACACACATATCCCCAGAAATAAAGAACATATTGTTGTCAGCAGTCAGCAGCACACTGACACGCTGACACTGTGAGTGAAACATAATATGCGAGGCCGCCGCAGCGGCGGCCTCTTATACCGTGGGGCGTGTATTAAAGCCCCTGAGCTATAATTGGCTACAGGCATCCTGCCTGTAGCCAATTATGGCTCTCCTCGCTGCCGGCGCTGTGATTGGCCAAGCATGCGGGGTCACAGTGCATGCTTGGCCAATCATCAGCCAGCATTGCACTGCGCGGGCCGCAATGCATTGCGGGGCCGCTCGCATCACACGAATTTGATGCGAGCGGTCCCAATAGTTCTGGGCTCGCCGAGCGAGCGAACACCCGGTGCTCGATTCGAACATGGGTTCGAATCGAACACCGGGCTCATCCTTAGGCTCTATACACCACCACAATGGATTTGAAATGAAACAAACAAGATGTGCTTTAACTGCAGACTTTCAGCTTTAATTTGAGGGTATTTACATTCAAATCAGGTGAACGGTGTAGGAATTACCAGTTTGTATATGTGCCTCCCACTTTTTAAGGGACCAAACGTAATGGGACAGATTAACAATCATCCATCAAACTTTTACTTTTTAATACTTGGTTGCAAATCCTTTGCAGTCAATTACAGCCTGAAGTCTGGAACGCATAGACATCACCAGACGCTGGGTTTCATCCCTGGTGTTGCTCTGCCAGGCTTCTCCTGCTTGTTCTTGGGGGATTTTACCTTCAGTTTTGTCTTCAACAAGTGAAATGCATGCTCAATCGGATTCAGGTCAGGTGATTGACTTGGCCATTGCATAACATTCCACTTCTTTTCCTTAAAAAAACTCTTTGGTTGCTTTCGCAGTATGATTCGGTTCATTGTCCATCTGCACTGTGAAGCGCCGTCCAATGAGTTCTGAAGCATTTTGCTGAATATGAACAGATAATATTGCCCAAAACACTTCAGAATTCATCCTGCTGCTTTGGTCAGCAGTCACATCATCAATAAATACAAGAGAACCAATTCCATTGGCAGCCATACATGCCCATGCCATGACACTACCACCACACCATGCTTCACTAATGCTTTGGATCATGAGCAGTTCCTTTCCTTCTCCATACTCTTCTCTTCCCATCACTCTGACAAGTCGATCTTGGTCTCATCTGTCCATAGGATGTTGTTCCAGAACTGTGAAGGCTTTTTTAGATGTTGTTTGGCAAACTCTAATCTGGCCTTCCTGATTTTGAGGCTCACCAATGGTTTACATCTTCTGATGAACCCTCTGTATTCACTCACTTTATTCATTTATTCATTCACTATACTTTATATAGCCGATCTAAATAAAGTGGCCACCCAAATTTTGGGAGACTGGTGTCTACTTTGAGCTTATGCTGGATGCAGACATTGCCCCTCCTAATCTAATGGAGCCAGGGCCGTCTTTAATATTAGGCAAACATTTTCTTGGGCCCCCCCATCCCACAACCCTTTTCATGCAATTTTGCTTTTCACCTGCTCTGAGACATACAATAAATAGCAGCTAGACTCAAAATCAGTTTACTGAATCGGATCAGGCAGTGATTGCGATTGGTTGCCAGAGGTTACATTGTATCATTACCGCTCACTGACTGGCTGCTAGAGGTTATAGCACACATTATGGCTCACTGATTATTTAATAGAGGATACAGCACATCACTTGTGCTTGTTGATTGGTTGCTAGAGATTACTGTACATCATTACTGCTCACTGATTGGTTGCTAGACGTTACTTGACATCCTTACCACTCTAATTGTTTACTAGAGGTTACTTCACAATATTACTGCTCACTGATTGGCTGCTAAAGGATACTGCATATCCTTCCTGCTCAATGATTGGTTGCAAGAGGTTAGTGCACATCGTTACTGCTCACTGATTGGTTGCTAAAGGTTACAGCACATTATCTCCTCGCTGCCTGCCCACCATGGACTGGGAGGTGAGGGGACCCATCAATAGACAGAAAACTCCTTTTTGGGATGCTAGAAATCCTGGGATTAGTGGCAATTCTGGGGGGTTGATGGGATCAGTGGCAGTGGTGGGGGGTGGGAATAGTTAAAAGGCAGTACACTGTGGAAAATTCTGAATCATGTAGAGCAAAGCTGGAAATCTTTGGCAAGTACAGTATCTCACAAAAGTAAGTACACCCTCACATTTTTGTAAATATTTAATTATATCTTTTCATGTGAAAACACTGAAGAAATTACACTTTACTACAGTATAAAGTAGTGAGTGTGCAGCTTGTATAACAGTGTAAATTTGCTGTCCCCTCAAAATAACTCAACACACAGCCATTAATGTCTAAACCACTGGCAAGTAAAAATGTCCAAATTGGGCCCAATTAGCCATTTTCCCTCCCCGATGTCATGTAACTCGTTAGTGTTACAAGGTTTCAGGTGTGAATGGGGAGTGGGTATGTTAAATTTGGTGTTATCGCTCTCACTCTATCATACTGGTCATTGGAAGTTCAACATGCCACCTCATGGCAAAGAACTCTCTGATGATCTGAAAAAAATAATTGTTGTTCTACATAAAGATGGCCTAGGCCATAAGAAGATAGCCAAGACCCTGAAACTGAGCTGCAGCACAGTGGCCAAGACCATACAGCGTTTTTTTGTTTTTTTGTTTAATATGTGTTTATTGAACATTTTTAGAAAACAACGTATACAGGGTAATAAAAATAACTTAACTTTGTAGAAAAATACAGTGTACAGTAGCATCTGTGAACATCATCACAATACAAAAAGTAGTCTTATGGGTCGCCCCCGAGCCTATTCAGGCCGGGGACTCCAAGCAGAGAGTGTGATCATGGCTTCAATCTACAAACCGTCACTAACAGCAATACGCCATTTATTGGGGGGGGGGGGAGAAAGTAGGGGTGGGTAGTGGGGGGGGGGGGGGATGAGGCAAGGGTAGCAAGAAGAGCACGGAGAGCTAGATCAGGGAGAAAGGAGCGAGAGGGAGAGAGAAGGAGAAGAGAGAGAGAGAACAGAAAAGAAGAGAAGGTGTGTGGGCCTGGTTTACACACGACAAGCATTTACATGGGGAGTTAAGAACTATTCCCATAATGTATAATACGGAACGCTTAGTACATTTGCCTTAAGTATCTAGGTGCAGAAACAGTATCAGACAATACCATGCGTGGGGTGTTTATTCAGGATCAGATCCTGTTTGAGAGGTTTGCAGGATATCCAAGTAGCTGGTAGAGTTCTTGAATTCTATCCAGGTAAGCCAGGTTGTAGTATGTCTATGAAAATTATCTTTTGCCGTAAGGGTGAGTTCCTCCATGAGGCATATGTGATTCACTGACTTTACCCAGTCATGCAGCGTAGGTGGCGCTGGTTGTCTCCATCTTGCAGGGATGAGGGCCTTGGCAGCATTCAGAAGGTGGGGCACGATCGACCGTTTGTATGGTCCTACCGGATCTGTTGTGCTATGCAATAAGATGCTCCAAGGGTCCATAGAGAGGGACGTGCTGGCAATTTGGTTGATCAACTGAACGATCTTGGTCCAGAAAGGCTGAATGATTGGGCACGACCACCAGACATGTGCATGAGAAGCTGCATTCCCACAACTCCTCCAGCATAACGGGGAGTTGGAGGGGGACATGGTGTGGAGTTTGACTGGTGTGTGATGCCATCTCGTGAGTAGCTTATAGTTCATTTCTGAGGTTTTGGAAGAGATGGAGGACACATGTGTCAGCCTCAAGATTTTGTCTTTTTGGGCATCAGGGATTGTCGTTTGTAGGTCTGTTTCCCATTTGCGAAAGTAGTCCGGGTAGGCCGGGTTAAGTAGTTGTATGATACCCTTATAAAAAAGGGAGATGCAATGTAGCGGTGGGTCTTTAAACGAAAATACGTACTCAATTGGTGTTAGGTCTTGAAAGCTTCGTAGTGGATGAGGGAGGGAGCGTACAAATCCCTGGATCTGTTTGTACCTCCACATGTCCATGAAGGTAACGGAATCAGATGACAATATTTCTGTGAGCGTCTTAACACCGGTTGAGTTCAGTATGTGGTGGAGGAGGATAGGTTCGTCAGGGCTCCAGTTTCTAAAGCCGCTGTCCATTTGGCCTGGCAGGAAGAAGTTATGTGAGAGAATCGGCATCAAGGGGGAGTTGAATTGCCAGGAGAATTGTTTGTGCATCGAGTCCCACATTGCCAGTGTGGAGCTGGTTAAGGGTGAAACCTGTGGTGATAAGTCTCTGTGGGCTCTTGGGATCCACGGTACAATCGCTAAGTCTACCCCACTTAAATTCTGCTCGATTTGCACCCATAATTTTGATTTCTTTGCGTACTTCCAGTCAGCCATCCTAGCTAGAATAGTCGCCTGGTAGTAGGCCTTGAAATTAGGGAGTGCAAGACCCCCCGCATTTTTAGCTCGGTACAATGTTAGTCTAGAGATCCTTGGGTGTCTATCTTTCCAGATGAACCGGGAAATCATGGACTGCAAAATGGAGAAAAATCCTATAGGAACACTCAGTGGCAGCATCTGGAAAATGAACAGTGCTCTAGGGAGAATATTCATTTTAATTATATTTATTTTGCCCAGCCAGGAGTGCGAGTGCGCGGCCCAGAGGCAAAGGTCCGACTTAATATCGTTCAGCAGTGGCATGTAATTGCATCTGAAGAGGGATCTTGGGTCTGGTGTGAGAAAGATTCCTAGATATTTCAAGGATTTTTGTCAGCAGGTAAAACAGTGTGAAGTACATCACAAAACGACCTTTGGGAGACCATCTGTGATCACGCGGTAACCCGCAGTGTTCCCGTGGGGGAATGTGTGGGAGAGGGCCCCAGAAGCTCCCCAAGGGGGTAGTTCCTGTGAAAACACATGGGAGGCTCTCCCTCACTTCCCCCAGAAGACAAACAAAAACAAAAACAAGGGGGGCGGTATGCCCGCAACCTGAGTGGCACGCACTCATAGCCTGTAGGGCCTGGGGAGACTCCCGAGGAGTCCCTCCGGTCCTGGCCCAATACCTTCTAAAATACTGAAAAGAAAACAGTTATATAGAGAAACATTGTACCTCTGGCATCAAAAAAAAAAAACCTTATGAACTATTACGCTTTAAAGCTAAGCAACCTTGAAAAGTCACAGTTAGGCAATGTGTTACATTACCCCACTCCTTCGGGAGGGCCTGCTGGCAAAAAGGGGGAGACACAGGGTCTTCAGCCCCATGTTGTATGACACTGGTAGAAGTCATGGTGTCGAGCAGGCACTACTAAAGAGAGGATGAAGAGACACGGTGAGCATCAAAGGAGTGCAGGGGAGCAAGAGTTAGTTATTCTTATGACTTAGCCATTTTTTTGGGCTGATCCTGGGGTGCTGGAGCGTTGCTTTTTGCGTGGGGAGCTTTTCCATTCCTGCTCCAGTGTCTCCGAAAACTCAAGGATCCCGTCTTGCCAGCCGGGTAGGTCTATCAGCGGGATGCCCACTTCCTTCGAAAATGTTGGGAGATCTTCTGGAAACCTCAGCGTGGAGGAGCGGCCATTTTTTGTAGCTATAAGACAAGCGGGGAAGCCCCATTTGTAAGTGATGCCGTCTCCCCTCAAGTGCTCAAGTAGCGGTTTAAGGGCCCTGCGCCTTTCTAGCGTCTCTTTAGCAAGGTCTGGGAAGATTTGCAATATGGCGCCATCGAAATCAATGTCCGGCATGCCACGTAGTTTGAGCATAATGGCGTTCTTCTCCTCAAAGTAATGCAATCGACAGACCACATCCCTCGGGAGGTCTGAGGACAAGTTGCGCGGGCGGAGAGCTCTATGCACTCTGTCAAAACGCAGGGGGTCTGTAACTGGTTTTCCCAGCACCGTGTTTAGGATGCCCTGTATCGTGGGAGCTAGGTCTGAGTCCCTGGTTGCCTCCGGTAATCCACGGATCCGGAGGTTGTTCCTCCGGTTCCTATTTTCCAAATCCTCTAACTTGTAGAGGGAGGCTCTGTGGGCTATTGCTAGACGTTTAACAACCGTCTGTAGCTCAGTAATGGCGGCCGCCTGTCTGTCTCCTCCACTCTCTCTAAGACCTGTGACATGTCCGTCCGGACCGCGGCAATGTCCTTCTTAAGGGATTTCTCTAGGCTTTTAAACATCCCCGCCATCTCCTTTTTTAACCTGCTTACCAGCGAAGATAGTTCCGAACCAGCCGGGGAGCCTGGATCATCCATCAGCTCCAATCCGTAGGAGGATGCCGGGGAGCTCTCACGTGGTGACGCCGTCCTCTCGGATCGTGAGCCACACGACCTCGAGGCTCTGGTCTGTGAGGGCCGCACGCTTGGGCTGTGTTTGCCGGAGGCTAGGAACCTTTTAATGGATCCCGAGGAGGCGATCGAGGCTGCAGTGATGTTCCCCGTCCTTTTGCTCGTATTGGGCCGAGATTTGGTTGCTTTAGCGGGCATTGCCAGAGGTATTAGGCCAGAACACGGACGGAGCTCTGTCTAGAAGCGTCCGACCAGCGCCATGCGGAAACCACGCCCCCCGACCATACAGCGGTTGACCAAAGAAGTTGAGTGCACATGCTGAGCGTCATATCCAGAGGTTGTCTTTGGGAAATAGATGTGGAGTGCTGCCAGCATTTCTGCAGAGGTTGAAGGGGTGGGGGGGGGGGGGGTCAGCCTGTCAGCCTGTCAGTGCTCAGACCATACGCCACACACTGCATCAAATTGGTCTGCATAGCTGTCATCCCAGAAGGAAGCCTCTTCTAAAGATGATGCACAAGAAAGCCTGCAAACAGTTTGCTGAAGACAAGCAGACTACAGACATGGATTTAAAAAAACAAAAAAAAAAAAAAATATATATATATATATAATTTTTTTTTCAATTTATTTATATATATTTTATTTTTTTGCATGTATGTTTTATGATGGGTTTGTGATGAAGAAAAATATATTAATAAACAGATTATTGAAAAAAAAAAATTACATGGATTACTGGAACTTAGATAAACGTATTTAGTTCAGATGGTGTCAGGCGTGTGTCGCGGCAACCAGGTGAGGAGTACAAAGACAAGTATGTCTACAGTCAAGCATGGTGGTGGGATTGTCATGGTCTGGGGCTGCATGAGTGCTGCCAGCACTGGAGAGCCACATTTTCATTGAGGGAACCATAAATGCCAACATGTACTGTGACATATTGAAGCAGAGCATGATCCCCTCTCTTCTCAGACTGGGCCGCAGGGCAGTATTCCAACATGATAACGACCCCAAACACACCTCCAAGACGACCACTGTCTTGCTAAAGAAGCTGAGGGTAAAGGTGATGGACTGGCCAAGCATGTCTCCAAACCTAAACCCTATTGAGCATCTGTGGGGCATCCTCAAACGTAGGCGGAAGAGAGCAAAGTCTCTAACATCCACCAGCTCCGTGATGTCATCATAGAGGAATGGAAGAGGACTCCAGTGACAACCTGTGAAACTCTGGTGAAATCCATTCCCAAGAGGGTTAAGGCGGTGCTGGAAAATAATGGTGGCCACACAAAATATGGACACTTACACTGACAACCATTGTCGAGGAGATTTGTACTGACCACCAATGTAAGGTGACCTTTCTAAACTGACCACCAATGTTATGGGGGATTTACACTGACCACCAGTGTAAAGGGGGATGTACACTGACCCCCAGTGTAAGAGCAATTCTGCACTTACCACCAATGTAAAGGGAAATGTACACTGATCACCAATGTAATGAAGAATTTGCATTGACCACCAATGTAATGGGGGATTTTACATCAACAACCAATATAGGATGATTTCTACACTTCCCACCAATGTAAGGGGGATTTACACTCGCCACCAATTTAAAGGGGGCTTCTACCTGGACCACCATGGTAAGGGAGGATTTGAAACTGATCACAATTTTTTTACTGATAACCAATATAAAGAGGAGTTTCTACACTGGCCATCCATGTAAAGGGGATTTACACTGACTACTAATGTAATAGAAGCATTCACAGTAACCACCAATGTAAGGAGGGATTTACACTGACCACCAATGTAAGGGGGACCTTCACACTGGCCACTAGTGGGAATGAAAGGATTGTACACCAAGCCCCATGTAATGAGTAGATTTACACTGACCACCAATGTCACTGAGACATTTAGCCTGCGTTCACATTTGTGTGTGCCAGAAATGCATGCAAAATTGCTTTCCTGACACCACAGAAACATCCTGCCCTTTAGCAGATACACAGCAGTGTGTATTGTTAATGACACCCTCATGCATCTGCTGAGATGTGAGTATTCACATGCACCAAAATTCACAGTGCTGTGGCACCATGTTATTTTGAAAAAGGGTTCCACCTCCAATTTGCTTACCTTTGCAGAACAGGCTGATGTTAGGCTTAACGACCACAGTTTCAGGCAGGTCTTTCAAGCATGCCCCTTTACCTCCCAAGGGGGCAGCATTGCGCTTGATTACCCCTTTAGCTCTCCTGTACCATGCGGTTATGTTCCTGAGGTCTCCGTACTGTAGAACAAAAGGGTGAACCACTCCAGGTGGTGTGCTGAAGTAAATGCCCTCCTCAAAGTGGAAGCCAGATACATACTCAGCACAAGCAATATAGAAGAAATGGATGGATTATGGACAGCCGCACTCCGATTGTAATGAATAGTCAACGTTAAAGTGACAACAGAAGCAGAACAGACACTTAACGCATTTCACAACATCATTGTTGCTTAGTCATAGCCCTTAGTCATAGTCTTATGCCGCGTAAACACGATCGCACATTCCGATAACAAAATCCATGTTTTTTCCGTCGGATGTTGGCTCAAACTTGTCTTGCATACACACGGTCACACAAATGTTGTCGGAAATTCCGAACCGCAGGATCGTGTACGACAAGCCCAGAAAATTAAAGTTCAATAGCCAGTGCGGCTCTTCAGCTTGATTCCGAGCATGCGTGGAATTTTGTGCGTTGGATTTGTGTACACACGATTGGAATTTCCAAAACGGATTTTTAAACAAAATTTGAAAAAAAAGATCTCAAATTTTGTTTGTCGGAAATTCCGACGGAAAATGTCTGATGGAGCCTACACACGGAATTTCCAATAACAAGCTCCCATCGAACATTTCCCGTCGGAAAATCCAACCGTGTGTACGCGGCATTAGTCTTAGCTATGACTAAGCAACAATGCTGTAAAAGCAACTTTTACAAAGTGAATTAAGGTGGAAATTCTGCCTGAATGCAACTATACCTCCAGGCCTCAATGAGGCATTCAATTTCAAACTGAACTTGGAGGGCTTTCAATCGGGCATATGTGAACTAGATCTGTAGAGGCAAAAGTCTTTATGTCCCTGATTACTTTATAGACATCGAGAATATTTTTTATTCCTTATTCTGTCGCAGTCTTTTTGTACATATATATGTGATACTCTTGTTGGTATATATACCCTAGTGCACTTTGTTACTATTTGATTGCTAATGTCATAACTATGGATTGATTTGTGTTGCTACTATTGGGCACTATTGATCTGATGCTTTTGTTTATTTTATTTTTATTGTCATCACCTTTTTGTTTTTCAGACTGTTTAAATTCCAGGTTCTACCATGGGACTCTGGTTTTGCACACTGGCGGGTGTTCCGCTGCTGACCATTGGGTGTTCATGTCCCTTCTGGGTCCCCATGCAGCCTTTCATTGGCTTCCCCTATCGGGTCACTTGGAGGCCGTTGCCATTGCTGGGTGGTGGGGGTGTTGCTCACTGCCCGGCGCACGGAAGGCCCCCGGGAGGCGGTCGCTAGTTCGACCGTTCTTGGGGACCTCCTTGCTTGCATCTAGCCATGTGGGTAAGGTCTCTTCCTGTTTGCGTCTCACTCTGAGGTGCGGACGTATGGGACGCACGAGCATCGGTGACGTCATGGCACGGGACGTCGCTTCGTCTGAGAACACCTTAACACACAGCCGCGCCTACTCCATGGCGGGCGTGTGTTTATACCGGCCCAAGATGACTCTGGTTGCTTATCAGCAATCAATGTCAGCTGTACCTGTCTTTATATAACCTACTCCTTCAGCTTGGACGGTCATTCTGATTGTGCCATGCTGCAGGATTTACTTTCACACAGACAAACGGCTTCAAGGTATGTTACCAGCATTTATTTTCACATTATTAGGACTATAGATCGGTCTGTCTCTACATTGGACATTGATTGATCTATTTACCCTTTGGCCACACTAGCCAATTCCTTTTACATTTTCAGATACTGCTTAGTGCTAAGCATTGCACTTATACTACCTTGGCGTTTGTTTTCTGTTTAAATTTATAGACCCATATATCAGCCAAACAGTTGCATATATCCAACAGGGGCTGGTCAGCGGTGGTCGGTTCCTACCTCCACTAGCTGGGTGTTCATGCAGTGGGCCCCATTTCCCTGCCCCTATGCTGTGCTGCAGAGGCTGGCCTCTCTGCCCCTTTTAGCATCTTGGAGCCTTTTGGTTGCCTGTGGGCCCGGGCGAAGTACAGACGAATTTCCATCTCCCCATGTGTCTAGTATCGGCTGACCTGCTTTTGTAAGTACGTTAATCCACTGTCTTATCGTTATGAACTATGCTTTAGCATGCTGATTAATGTTGAAAGCGTAACTCTAATGAGTAATCTATTTTGATTTATATTATTACTTTTTTGTACTAATTTCTATTATATTCACATTAAAAAACGTAAAAAAACAAACAAACAATGCAATACGATTGTTCTAAGTGACACTAAGCCTCTGAGGAAGGACGTCACTGTCCGAAACATGTCAGGTGTCATTTACAGCATGGATCCCTGCTAGCCCAAAATCTCTGTACAGGGCAGCTAAGTTTCATGCCTATCTATGTCAATACTTTTAAATGTTAATCTTTTTTGTTATTGGAATTACATATTGTGTATAATAAATACTTTTATATCTCACATTTGGTCTGTCATTTAAAATCCTGAGGGGTTACACCGTGCCTTATGCACTAGGTTCTCTTCTATTTCTTACAATTGGAGTGGGGCTGTCCAGAATCTATTTCTTCTATATGTCTTCGTACTGTGGGTTTGGTCCCAGTGCTTTTGGAGAACTGACCACTACGGAGGGAGCCAGTAGTGGTCAACACTGACCCCCTTGCTACTGGAGGACCTGTCACTACGCCAGGTACCACGCTTATTGACCAGCTGCTATACAGTCACACTAGTTCACGATACCCGTGGCAACTCTTCCCACACCATGTAAGAACAGGAGCCAATCCCCAAGCCCCTTTGGCACAGGACCCAGAGGATAATGGTAATTACCGTAGTATCGTAAACTACTACAGTGATTGTCAGCTTCCACAGTGGTCCCAATACGAGATATGCATACATACGTTGGTCCAAGCTGGACCAGTGTAAGCATGTAATTAAGATCATACCTGTGATGGACTGCCTGGCACCCTGCTAGGGTGGGCTCTACTGCCTGGGGACACCACAGATGTGGCGAGGGCTCCGCTGCCTGGGAACACCAGATGTAAGGAGGAGTTCCGCTGCCTGGGGACACCAGATGTAAGGAGGGACTCCTCTGCATGGGGAAACCTGATGTAAGGAGGGACTCTGCTGCCTGGGAACACCAGATGTAAGGAGGAGCTCCACTGCCTGGGGACACCCGATGTAAGGAGGGACTCCTCTGCATGGGGAAACCTGATGTAAGGAGGGACTCTGCTGCTGGGGACACCAGATGTAAGGAGGGACTCTGCTGCCTGGGGACACCAGATGTAAGGAGGGACTCTGCTGCCTGGGACCAAATGTAAGGAGGGACTCCTCTGCATGGGGACACATGATGTAAGGAGGGGCTCCGCTGCCTGGGGACACCAGATGTAAGGAGGGACTCTGCTGCCTGGGGACACCAGATGTAAGGAGGGACTCTGCTGCTGGGGACACCAGATGTAAGGAGGGACTCTGCTGCCTGGGGACACCAGATGTAAGGAGGGACTCCTCTGCATGGGGAAACCTGATGTAAGGAGGGACTCCGCTGCCTGGGGACACATGATGTGATGAGGGGCTCCGCTGCTGGGAACACCTGATGTAAGGAGGGACTCCGCTGCCTGGGGACACCAGATGTAAGGAGGGACTCTGCTGCCTGGGAACACCAGATGTAAGGAGGAGCTCCGCTGCCTGGGGACACCCGATGTAAGGAGGGACTGGGCCTGGGAACACCAAATGTAAGGAGGGACTCCTCTGCATGGGGAAACCTGATGTAAGGAGGGACTCCGCTGCCTGGGGACACCAGATGTAAGGAGGGACTCTGCTGCCTGGGGACACCAGATGTAAGGAGGGACTCTGCTGCCTGGGACCAAATGTAAGGAGGGACTCCGCTGCCTGGGGACACATGATGTGATGAGGGGCTCCGCTGCTGGGAACACCTGATGTGAGGAGGGGCTCCGCTGCTGGGGACACCTGATGTGATTAGGGCTCTGCTGCTGGGGACATCATATGGGATGAGGGGCTCCGCTGCTGGGGACACCAGATGTGAGGAGGGACTCTGCTGGGGGAACCTGATGGCATCTGGTGGCAGGTGACGTGGCAAGTGACACGCTCAGGGCTAACACTGATTCTGCATTATGGTTGAAGAGTTGAACTATTTCATTTTATATTTCAATGTAATAATAGAAATAATGCGCTTCAATCATCCTGACACCATAACAACCATGGTGCCAGGATGATTGAAGCGCTAACACCAGGTGCATGGAGTATCTTTATCTGCTGATTTGTTAAACTCTGGAATACACATTTCTATTGTGGTGTAGGATCTGGGCCTGCTGTCCCTCCATCCCTATTTCCTTCCTTCTCTCTCCTTCCCTCCTTCTTTCCTTCTTTCCTTCTTTCCCCCTCCCTCCTTCTTTTCCCCTTTCTTTCTCCATCTCTTACTCATCTCAGACTCTAACCCCAACCCCAGCTGAACCACGCTCATATAAGCCACGCCCACTATTTCGCGTAAACCCCGCCCATTCACCTGCCGCATTTTTCTTTTTTCGCTATGTCACGCCCACAAATGCATGCCCTGCCCCCTAATTATAATACGACACCGCCTACAGCCAAACAAAGTGTCCCTATAAATTTGTTTACACTGTTGGCAACTATGTACATCTAATGAACAGCTAGCAGCTAACAGTAACCTACTGTACTTAAACAGTGATCTAATTAACAGTAAGCTAATCAACAGCCAGGCACCCAAATAGCTTTGATTAGTCAGGGAGTGTCCACCCCAGACTGTCTAGGCAACAATTCATCATTCAAGAAGACCCAGGGCTGTCCAAATCTGATTACCAGCTTTCTTTTCAGATCTATCTTCTCACTGATTTTCAAGTTGGCAGAGACCATCATAGCTTCTTTGACTGTTAAATGAGGTAATAACATGCCATCTTGCATTATATAACCATGGAAATCTTTCTGAATGCTTGAATCTTCCTCAGATACCAGGGCCCATAGTCAGTAGGCAAGAGGCTACCCTGCAGTCCCCTCCAAAAGCCCATGACCAGGTTGTGTCCATAATAATACCTGGATCTCTGCTTTAAGCTTAATTGTTAACCCAAACCCTATTCTTAAAGAGGAGTGCCAACAAAAAAAAAAAAATGTCAGCAGCTACAAATACTGCAGCTGCTGACTTTTAATAATTGGACACTTACCTGTCCCGGGGTCAGCGATGCGGGGGAACGAGACCCCCCCTCATTCCCCCGCTCCGCTCGCGGCGCCGGCATTCTTAATGTGGGAACCCGGCTGTGGCTTCACAGCCGGGCACCCCCTGCGCGTGCGCGAGCGGCGCCGTGATTCGACGCTTACTCATCTGGGACACATGACAGGTCCCAGATGACTGTCCAATAATAATACCTGGATCTCTGCTTTAAGCCTAATTGTTAACCCAAACCCCACTTTAAGCTAACTCTGAATTATAAATGAATTTCAAATCCATAATTATGTTGTCACTGACAAAGGTATCGGGATCTACACCATAAACAGACACTGATGCTGGAGTCAGACAGTTCACACCAGAACGAAATATCGGGAGAAATTAAAAAGATAAAAACTACAACGTAACTTGAAAATGATCTATCTATCTATCTATCTATCTACCTATCCTGTTCAACCAAAATATAAGCATATTAAACGTCGCTCCAATGGATGGAACTTTGCCTGGCCCAAGGTCAGCCCCGGGATATGAAGGTCAGCGCACAGGCTGTGATTGGTAAACAGGATGCTTGTCACATATCTCTATCCCAGACAGACATTTATCAGCACATTTAGTTCTGACACCAGGACACTGCATCCAATCCACACATCATCTTTTTCACTCTCTTGGCTTCTCTCTTCATCTCCAGGTATCTATCTGTCACTGTCACTCTTCCAGGTCCTTTCGCACCCTTGTCTCTTCTTTTTGTCCTGTTTATATGTTTGCTTCTCTTGCTCCCTTCTACCTTTGCCCTCCTGTTGATTTCCCCTGTCATTGTGTATATCTCAGCTCCCTGTTTCACCGGTCCATGCACTGACCTTGGCTCCTATGAAATTTATCACAGTATTTTTCCGTAGATGTTTTAGTGCCGCGTTTTCCGACATTGTAAGAAATTTGTGACACATTCATGCTGCTAAAGGGCTGTTCTACATTACCTACCTCTAATTTATACTATCTGGCCTTCGAACTTCAACATTTTTAAAAAGAAAGAGGTTTAGATTCTTTCAGAATTCTGTCTTTTATCTCTATCATAACTAAACCCTCCATGGTTTCTTCTACCAGTAGTAAAGAGTGAGAGAGTAAAGAGCAACTAACTGCAAAACGAACAAAAACACATATATTTGTTATTGGTCTGTGATCTCTTATAGTCCAGTAATTTATCAATGAAACTGATTTAATAGCATTAGTTCATCTCAAACTGCCAAAAGAAAGGGCATTGGAAACATCTGAAAAATGCAACCAATAACAGTTTAACCACTTCAGCCGCAGATGGATTTACGCCCTTCCTGACCAGAGCACTTTTTGCGATTCAGCACTGCATCACTTTAACTGACAATTGCGCGGTTGTGCGACCCAAACAAAATTGACGCCCTTTTTTTTCACACAAATAGAGCTATCTTTTGGTGGTATTTGATCACCACTGCGCCGCTTACCGATGGATCGGTTAAGCGGCGGAGGGCCCCAGAGCGCGGCGGGAGGGGGGGCCCTCTGCCACGGCCAATAAAAGTGATCTTGCGCCGAATCTGCAACAGAGACGACTCTTATGACTTGTACACATGGTCGGACATTCCGACCACAAAATCCGTCAGATTTTTTCAGACGTCTTTTTGCCGAAACTTGGATATACATGGTCGCACAAAGTTGTCGGAAAATCCGATCGTTCAGTACGCAGTGACGTAAAACACGTACAACGGGACTAAGAAGAGGCCAGTAGCCAACAGCTTGCGTCCCCAAATTTATTCTGAGCACGCGTGGCACTTTGTGCGTTGGAATTCTATACACACGATATGAAAAAGTCCGATCGGATTTTGTTGTCGGAAATTTTTAGGTCCTGCTCTCAAACTTTTTCCGAAGTCTGCTAGAGCCCACACACGATCTGCTTTTTTCGACAACATAATCCGATCAGACTTTTTCCGTCGAATTTCCGACCGTGTGTATGGGGCATTATCAGAAAGCAGACCGCCGGTCGAAGAAGAGGATACTGGGGTTATGGCAGCTAGCTGCTGCCATAACAACGATATTCCTCTTCAAAGTTAGGATGTATATCAGTGCGCGGCGGTCCATAAGTGGTTAAACTCTCCTTGTTTCAAAATTACACTCCAGCGGTAATCATGTCATCCCATGCAGACAAAAGGAGATAAACCTCATTGTGACAGTATTTATTCAGATAAATCTCTATCCATAAAGATGGCCGCCGTGCCCCAGCTTGCAGTAGCGTCACGTTGCTGACTCCTCCCAATCAAAGGGTTAACTGAGTGCCTAGCCAGTGTTCTAGTACAGTGTGGGAGGTGGTTTTACTACGGGAAGGCATGGATCCTAGTCCCTGCTTTGCGGAGACACAGGAACCAGGCCTTCCCTATTTTCAGAATGACGATCTGCCTTGTTTACATAGGCAGAGCACCATTCTGCCTCTCTGCTAGATCATCAACCCCCCCCCCCCCACCCGGAAGAGCCAGATCACGTATATATATATATATGTGTGGTCTGGCATGCAGGTGCTGCTCTGTATCAGTAAAACCGCTGTGGGGCAGACCTGAAGTGGTTAAAGCTTTGTTTTTTTAATAACAAACTTGGTATACTTACCTGCTGTGTTCAGTTGTTTTGCACAGAGTACCTCTGATCCTCTTCTTTTCGGGTCCCCCTCTGGTGCTCCTGGCTTCTCACCCAGAGAAAGCCACTTGCCTTGGGGGTACCGCTGTGTGCTCGCTCCTGAGCTGCTGCTCTATGCATCTATAAGACACATAGAGCCACAGCTCAACCCACCCCCCACTCTCTCCTCATTGGGTCTATGGCTGTGATTGACAGCCAATGGGCTCCCGCTGATGTGTCAGCCAATGTGGAGGGAGAGTCGCGGCACAGCTGAGGCTATAATGAACACCGTTGGATTGGAGGGAGCTCAGGTAACCCCTTTAGAACCACTTCAAATGAATCCTGACAATATTGAAAACCTGAGAGAAGTTCTAAAACGACTCCGTTCTGTATATAATAAAAGAATGAGCTAGAATTGAGACTCAACCAAACCCTTTTCCTTCCAGAATACTGTTGTAGAGAAGGACTTTTGCTATCTGCGAGGACACTGTTATCTCACTGCTGAGTCAGATTATTGCTCTCCAATCAGTAGGGAGCATGAGCATTTCTGATTGTAGTGCTGTCACTTGGCAGGTGGAGTTTTAGACCTCTGCAGAGAGACCACTGCTTTCATACAGAGAGTACAGTAATTCTCTACAGCTCACTGCAGGGGACAAGTTATCCTACTTAGGTTGTGGCTGCTTGACTAGGTTATGAATTATGGCTTGTCTTGCCATGTAGCTATAAACAAAAAACCCCACCCAGCATAATAACCACACAACACATGTTGGAGTCAATGGCCACAGCAGCCTTTCATTACCAAACAAGTAACCGATAAATAACATAATTTAACATATATAACATAAATAACATCAACCCCCAGTGTATAAAAGATTGAAGCCACAAGGTCCTATAGGGCATCAATAAAACAAAAAACAGTACCTGCGTGTCACTTAAGCCTCGCACACAGGATCAAATTTTCCGCAGACAAAACCTCAAACTTTTGTCCGAAGGGCGTTGCATACAAACGGCAAGGAATTGTCGGCCAACAAAAACGAATGTAGTGACGTACTACGTGGTTTTTCAGCTTTTTAGTGCCACCCTTTGGGCTCCTTCTGCTAATTTTGTGTTAGTAGAAGTTTGGTGAGTGTTGATTCGCGCTTTTCATTTCGTGCTTTTCAGTTTGTTTCTGAACGGCCGTTCGTTAATCAGCCATATTGCAGAATCGAAGGCTATAACGTGTTATTTATTATTGGCCTTGGAGTTATTGCTTTGACCAAGTCCAGTCTGGAGAAGTTCTTGGACCAAAAATTGATTGCTTTAGTCATCCTGACCAATTATATCATATGCCTTTGCTGTGGGCGCTCCAGGAGAATAATCCGGATGATTTTTGGAATTATCTCCGGATGACGGACCCCTGCTTTCACCAACTCATGGCATTGTTGACCCCCTATATTAGGAAGTAGGACACATGCATGAGGCTTTTATTTTATTTTTTGGATGAATAATGATTTGATTTGGTATATTTTCTATATTTTTGGATGCATAGAATGCACTTTTTGGTTAAGTTCTATTGGCAGATAGCATGTCTAATTGTTTTTGTTTTCTTTTTTTAATGCACAATAAAAAACATTTGGGAGAATAATATTTGACTATGTGTTTTACTTCAAATGACAGTTTGGGAGTAGGTAGTTACATTTAAAAAAAAAAATACAATGTAAAATTGACAAGGGACACCAACAGGACACCTGGTAGGGTGTGGAGGGGTGCAACATACCTTGCACCCCTCCACACCCTACCAGGTTACCCCTCCCAACCCCAGCACCCAAAACAGAAACACCCCTAAAATTAGGGCAGGAGGGTGGGAAGCTTTCTCTCTCTTGCTGACCTCCAACTTAAAGTGGAGTTGCCCCCCCCCAAAAAAAAAAAAAAATCATTAATGTACCTAAAAAAAAAAAAAAAAAAAAAAAAAAAACCATTTGGAATTTTTTTTTTTTTTTTAACTCACCTCTAAATGGCTGTTGCTAGGGGGTCCCTCGTAGTCTACCTACTTCAGTGCCTGGGCTGGTGACATCACTTCCCCTCGGCGCAGGAAGGGCTCACCTCCCTCCTGTCATTTATGGGCGGCACAGTGGTGTAGTGGTTAGCACTCTCACCTAGCAGTAAGAAAGGTCGCTGGTTCAAATCCCAACCACGACACTACCTGCCTGGAGTTTGCATGTTCTCCCTGTGCCTGCGTGGGTTTCCTTCGGGTACTCCGGTTTCCTCCCACAATCCAAAGACATGCAGGTAGGTTAATTGGCTTCTATCCAAAAATTGGCCCTAGTATATGAATGGGGACCTTGGATTGTGGGCTCCTTGATGGTAGGGACTGAGTGTGCAATGTACAGGGATAGGGACAATTGTAGACACTCACTCAGGTTGAACTGGATGGACTGATGTCTTTATTCAACCTTACTAACTATGAAACTATTTATCTGGGACACGTGACACATGCGCAGTGGGTGCCTGGCTGTGAATCTACAGCCGGGCGCCCACAGTTACAATGACGGTGCCACCGAACGGAGGGGGACAAGGACCCTGGGACAGGTAAGTGTCCGATTATTAAAAGTCAGTAGCTGCTGACTTTTAATTTTTTTTTTTTTTAAAATGGGCACACCACTTCAAGCCCACCGCACTTGTCCGGAAATAAACCCCCCTTGCAGTTCTGCTCTTCCCTGACCTAGACCAATAAGCACCACTCTTTCTCCTGAACTTCTAACTTGGCCCAAATTTTAACCATACCAAACCCCCTTAACCCCTGTCATGCCGGCCTTACGTCCATTGCTTTCTTCTCTTTTGCTTCGGGCCTCCCTTTCTAAAGGCAATGAACTGTTATGCCCCTTTCACACTTGTGCGACTTTAAAGTTGCGCGATTTTACCGCGATTTTGCCTCGATTTGCGGCCGCGATTTCAAGGAATGCCTGTGTAAGTGGCATCAAAATCGGACCAAAGTAGTGCAGGGACTACTTTGAAGTCAGAACAACTTGAAGTCGTACTAATATGAATGGCTGTCATTGGAAATCATGGGGAACGACTTGTCATGTTACTTTGCAGTCCCAAATGGTGGGACAAGTCGCATAAGTGTGAAAGGGGCCTTACGCTATAGCTCCCAACTGTCCCTGATTTCGAGGGACTGTCCCTCTTTCCCCCTCATTCGTCCCTCATTTTGGTCTGATCTATATAGTTGTATATAAAATGCACTTTTTATCTTTCAAAAAGCGTTTCCCAGTTCTAAACCTTTCATCTAAATTCTAAATTGCTGCATTTGTCAGTTTTAAAAACCAATATAAAGGAATAGTAGTGGTAAAAAAAAGTCCTTGTGGATTTAATGAATTTTTTTTTGGGGTTAATTCTCCTTTAAGGGGGTGTGGCAGGGGGCGTGTCCTATGCCTACATAGATTTGCAAGTAGGCGTCCCCCATTCCCATCTCAAAATGTTGGTAAGTATGGTTACATTATATAGATATTTTATGTTTTGATGCACCCAGGATGTATTTAGCTGATTTAAACTGAAAATTTAGTAGGGCTATTGAGCTGTTTACAACATTAGAAAGGCCACGAAACAAATAAAATATACTTCCCAAATGCTCAGTTCATTAGTCTTTACAGAGTCCCTATTATACAGTTGCAGTGACACCTTAGTCATCGCACCGTCTGGCTATGTAAGGAGAGAATAGACCAGTAATTGCATTTCGTAGCCTAGTAACACTTCTTTCTTTTCTGCAGGGTTTATAAACAAGCCACGCTATAGTAATACTCTTCTATGCCAAGAGGATGTAAATCAAGTTTATTAAAATGACATCTATAAACAAAGTCTCATTTTATTTTAGTGTTCCATGTATTTATAGTAAATGTATTTGTGATTCTGCATGCACACCAGATTTATTGATATTTTTTTTTTTTTTACAAATCACCTTGAGCGGGGACCACGGTCATCTGCTGTACAGAGTTTAAAGAAATTGTGTCTTGAAGCAAAATGACAGTGTGACAAGCACCAGAAATTTTCAAAGAATGTGTCCTTTATAATTGTAGCATCACCCCTGTAGGGGGCGCTTTTCTTTAAAATAACAAACATGTTATACATACCTGCTCTGTGTAATGGTTTTGCACAGCCTGGATCCTGCTCTTTTAAGCTCCTCCCTCCTGCCGGGTGCCCCCAGAGCAAGCAGCTTGCTGTGGGGGCACCCAAGCAGGCGCCTTACCTCCTCTGTCTCCTGATTGGCTCACTGGTCGTGATTGACAGCAGCAGGAGCCAATGGCTCCCACTGCTGCCAAAAGCCAATCAGCAGTGCGAGGCCCCGGAGAGACAAGGCTCTTGTGGACATCATTGGATCGAGAGGGGGCCCAGCAGCTGCACACAGAAGGTTTTTTACCTTCATGCATAGAACTATTCCATAATTCCTGCAACTGATATCAACAATGGGGGACTATTTCCCTTTCACTGACACCAATGATGGGGCACTATTCCTTACACTGACACCAGTGATGGGGCACTATTCCTCCCACTGACGCCAATGATGGGGCACTATTTCTCCCATTGATACCAATGATGGTGCACTATTCCTCCTATTGATACCAATGATGGTGCACTATTCCTTCCACTCTCACCAATGATGGGGCACTATTCTTTCCACTCTTACCAATGATGGGGCACTATTCTTTCCACTCTTAGCAATGATGGGGCACTATTCTTTCCACTCTTACCAATAATGGGGCACTATTCTTTCCAGTCTTACCAATGATGGGGAACTATTCCTTCCATTGATACCAATGATGGGGCACTATTCCTTCCACTGACGCCAATGATGGGGCATCATTCCTCCCATTGATACCAAGGATGGGGCACTATTCCTTCCACTCTTACCAATGATGGGGCACTATTCCTCCCATTGATACCAATGATGGGGCACTATTCCTTCCACTCTTATCAATGATGGGGCATTGTTTACTCCCATTGATGTTGGGGCATGTTCTACTCTAACTGGCCACAGTCTGGCCCCCTCAAAGTCTGAAGGACAGTAAACTGGCCCTTTGTTCAGAAAGTTTGGAGATCCCTGCTCTAGGTGCTAGGGCTGAGGGCAAAGTTGAGGGTTAAGTGTTAGTGGGGATGTAGAAGCTGTCTGCCTGGGAATGAAAAATACTTATAAATTACTTATATAATATAAACCTCAACACTGTAAAACAGCATGCCAATAGGATAACCTTACAGGTCCAGCCCTACTTTTCCACTTTGCCCACCTATAATTCATCATGTACAGTACAGGGCTAATAACCTTCCATTGTATGTGGTGGAGGCGGGCGTGTAACCACATCTTTGGGGGGGGGGGGGGGGCTTCACAGGAACAGTCACATGAATGGAGGGAGCCTACATGAGCGAGGAATAAGGTAAGTATTACTTCCTATTGTTGTGCCACTAGATTTAATGAGAGGTAATCCTTGCAGCAGGTTTGTGCCTGGAGTTGGGCTTTAAAGTGGTTTTAAAAGCTATGCATAAAGGTTAAAGACCTTCTGTGTGTAGCTCCCCTCAGACACCCCTAATACTTACCTGAGACCAATCTCGATCCAGCGATGTGCACGAGAGCAAATGGTCTCTCTGCTCTCTCCCTCCTAATTGGCCCAGACACAGCAGCGGGAGCTAAGCAGTTTGCTATGGGGGGCAAGGAGCCCAGAGCGCCGGCGGAGGACCCAAGAAGTGGAGAATAGGGGCTGCTCTGTGCAAAACCATTATACAGAGCAGGTAAGTATAATATGTTATTTAAAAAAATGGTACCTTTAGTATCATTTTAAAGTGGTAGTAAAGTCTTTTTTTTTTACTTATACCTACAGGTAATCCTATAACAAAGCTTACATGTAGGTACAGTGAATATCTCTAATTTAGGAGATATTCACACTGGATTCAGCCGGTGACGTCACTGGTGAATGCGTTCTGAAGGTCCGACGTATCGTGTGGGACCTCGGATCCAGCGCACATGCCCTGTCGATCATCATGGTCCTGTCCACTCATACAGTGGTGGCTGGTGCTCAAACCAACGACACCCCCTCCATAGAAGATGGACGGGAAGACGGCTATGGCCCCCCCCCCCCCCCCCCCCCACGGGAGACGGAAGAATGGGGATGCGATGATCAGAGGCCTACTTACCTTAAGAGGCAGATGACGAGTCCTGGGATGACACTCTGATCCCCTCCCTCCACTGTCCATGCCCGGAAGTAATGGATGTAGCTGCGGGTGAGCCGTCCCTGGAAGAGGGAGCCGGGTCCCAGATGGAGAGGACCGCTGGCTGAGCTGCTCCTTGACTCTTCCAAGCTCCAGGGCTGTTGCTTCTCCTCCCGGCCGAACAGGAAGTGGGTCCTAAGACTCCCTGGCCAATCTCAGGACCCGCTTCCTGATTAGCCCTGAGGAGAATCAGGAAGACAATAGCGAATATTAATTCGCTATTGTCACACAACTGCTCAGCGCCCCAAGCCCACCCTTTTTTGAAGCCAATTAGAGCCTCAGGCTGTAATCATGTGCTTAAAAAAAAATTGGAATCCATGCGTCTGGCACACTTCATGTAGATTAGGGGCCGGACGCATGGATTAGGAGAGTGGCGCCCCTAATGGACGGACTGCAACTGAGCCGGAGCCCACAAACTGAGAAGGAAGACCGAGGCAAGATGGAAGCCCTGTCAGCGGTGACAGCACACCGCTGGGGGGCTTAATTCTAAGGTAAGTATTTCATAATTTGCTAGTATACGATGCATACTAGCACATTATGCCATTGCATTGCAGGGGATTTTTTTTTATATGCTGGTGTAGCGGTGACACCTTTTCAAGGTGTCCGCTATGTCTAAATTTAGTTATTTTTGTCTCTCAGAACAGTAAAGGGGTTCTGAGAGTTAATTGGATAGGGAAGCTTTGGCATCAGTTTGGCTGGGCTGTGTTGGGGTTCTGCCTGCTCATGTGTGCAATGAGGTGCACATGACAGGCTCAGAACCAGACCTGGTTGGTTGTTTGGGTACCAGCATTCCCCGGAGCCAATCAGTGAGTGCGTTTGGCCCCGCTGAGGAGTCTGGGGAAGGGCACTTAAGATGCTGGAGTCACGTGTTCAGGGTTTGTTAGGCCAGAGCTGCCTGTTCCTGGATCTGGACCGGGGTAGCCCCACGAGGGATCCCGGTCACGGGAGCGTGTGCCGCCCGCAACATGGTTGATTTGACAAGCCCCACAGACCCGCTTGGTCTGGGGCAAGGATCCATCTGTTCCCGAGTCTCGGAACCGGCTGGTCCGAGGCGCAGTAACTGAGGGAGGATTCAAGGCGTCCGGGTGCGCTCTCAACTTGGAGGGGCACCGCAGCTCGTGTAAGCGACCGGGGGAGGACTCTTCGGAGGAGGGTAAACAAGCTGGCATCCTGAGAAGTGCCTGGTTGCTGGGTTGTCAAGGACACTAGAGAATCCACACTTCCTCAATACTGCCAAGGAAATGAATAACGTTCCAGGTACTGCGCAAAGGTTCCTGTTTAGTTTCTGAGTGCTACTTTGATTCAAGGTCAGAGACTTTGCAAATTTTGTAATTCAAGTGCTGATTGCCATAATCTCTGGCTAGAGATTTGTTCAGCTTTGAAGTGCCCAGCTGCGAGTGGCTACTCTCTGGGTTGGCAAATAGAGACTTTCGTATACTTAGCAGTTCAAGGTGTCTGAGTTTTCTTCACCCTTACCCTCTGTTCTCACACGAGACTGTGTCTGTTGGATGTTACCCCTGCAAATAAAAACCTTTAAAAGGACTGTTATGGTGTCAGCATCCAAAGTCGTTGGGTACTAACTCTGGGAACCCCTAGACCTGGAGGACAAGCCAAGCGGAGGTAACCGGTAAGCCCAAAAGTCAAGGATTGAGGGTTATGGCCGCTACACTGGGGTTTACTACCGCTTTACGTATCAGTGGCAGCTGCAGGATTGGCACATGTGCTGCAAACTTACAGCGCCGAGCTGCCAGTACCAAGAACTAACATACGGTTGAATATGTTTTTCATGATTTAGGCAGAATTTTGATTTATGTTAATTGACTTGCTCATCTCTGTTCATTTAAAACAAATCAGTAACATTTTAACAAATAATTGCTTCTTGGTGAAGTAGGTTGGAATATTAGGAACACATTTTCTTGAAAAAACAAAAACTGCATTACTTTCAACATAAATGACTTTTGGTTTGTTTACTCCTTAAGAAGATGGTAGCAAGCAGATGATGAAAAAAATAATTAATATCAAATTGCCTTCACTAAATAGAAGCCGTCACTCCAGTGGATTTGTTTCCTTGCTGCGGCATTGAACAGCTCAGCAAATTAAAGAACATTAAGCGAAAAAAATTTAATAGATGACTTTGTTTTGCGAGCAAACATGCTTTTTATTGTACAGTTCAAACACTATTTTATGCTGCATACAAAGACCAGCTTGTGACAACTGATAATAGGATATCTACAAATGTGATTTTATGAATATCAGAAAAATACATGTAATCTTTTGGTCCATATTGTCTTTTCTTACACAGTAATAAAACTTCCACATTCAGGGCTCAAAGGGGTTTTCAAGCACAAGGGTAATACAGCAAACGCATATTTATTACTAAATGTATAATTATAAAATCTCTGAAGCAAATAAACATTTTACAGTTTTAATCGTTTTTAAGGAAACTGTTAAGTCCAGGCAGGTTTTAAAAACAGAAATGAATGGAGCTTTACATCCTTTAATGCAAGTAGGGGAAGTATCTGAATTTGACCTGGTACCAGCCTTTTGCAACCCCTACACAGCAGAGCTCTGACTGAGACGGGGAGAAGCAGCACAAGCAGCCAATAGGTTCATGTGTTAACAAGGTACATGCCCACAGGGCCGTCTTAATAAGAGGACACACCTGGGCACTGCCCAGGGGCCCCAGCTGCATAGGGGGCCCCTGCACTTCTCCCAAAGAAGCTGCCTGGAATTTGGGGGCCCCATGATGGCACTGAGAGTGATAGATACACAGGGGAGACAGGCTGGCAGCGGTGCGCCGTGCTGTGCAGAACAATACCTATTTCACAGCCAGCAGGGAGGGGCGGGGCCAGAGCGCCAGTGATGCTCTGACCCCGCTCAATGCAGCTTGAATGCTCGGGAGGCCGCGGGGTAGGAGCTGGAGTGGGAGCTGCTGAGTTGACCGCACTGAGAGCCCGCCTGCGGAAGTGGCATTGTGGATGGTGTCATAGTGAGCCCAGCTGTCCAGCACTGTTTGCATCAAAGGGTTTGGAATGCCCGGAGGGATGCTCCCTCCTCCGCCCCTCCTTCTGCCTGCATGACGTGATTGGTGTAGGTGAGTCCAGTGCTGGAGGTGGGCACATAGCCAAAAGTTTACATGCACTGTATCTCCACTGGAAAAGGGGGTACTACGTGGATGGAATCTGGGGTGTATATGGGGTAGCAATGCTTGGGGTATCTTGGGTGACTATAGTGCTAGAGGTATCAGGGATGTAGAGAGGCCACAGTATAGGGGTATCAGGGATGTAGTGGGGTCAAAATACAAGGGGTATCTTATGGTATATGATAACCGTGCTGGGGGAATATCTAGGGTGCAGAGAGGGATCAGAGTGCTGGGTAGATATCTGGGGTGTAGAGGGATCACAGTGCTGGGGGGGATATCTGGGGTGTAGAGGGGTCAGAGTGCTGGGCGGGATATCTGGGGTGTAGAGGGGTCAGAGTGCTGGGGGGGGTATCTGGGATGTAGAGGGGTCATAGCACTGGGGGGATATCAGGGATGTAGAGGGGTCACAGTGCTAGGGGGATATCTGGGATGTAGAGGGTCCAGATTGCTGGGGGGATATCTGGGGTGTAGAGGGGTCAGAGTGCTGGGGGCATATCTGGGGTGTAGAGGGGTCAGAGTGCTGGGGGGATATCTGTGGTGTAGAGGGGTCAGAGTGCTGGGGGGATATCTGGGGTGTAGAGGGGTCAGAGTGCTGGGGGGATATCTGGGATGTAGAGGGTACAGATTGCTGGGGGGATATCTGGGTGTAGAGGGGTCAGAGTGCTGGGGGCATATCTGGGGTGTAGAGGGGTCAGAGTGCTGGGGGGATATCTGTGGTGTAGAGGGGTCAGAGTGCTGGGGGATATCTGGGGTGTAGAGGGGTCAGAGTGCTGGGGGGATATCTGGGGTGTAGAGGGGTCAGAGTGCTGGGGTTGTGAGTGTTGGATGTATATAAGATGTAGAGGGGTTACAATGTTGGGGGTATCTGAGCAGGGGTCAAGTCCTGGGGAAAAAAGTGTGGGAACTCCCACCCAAGATCCACTCGCCCCCAAAAACAAAAAAAAAATGATACGTTCATATGCACGAACGCTTCAAAAGTGGTATTTTTCATCCAATTTTCGTATTGTGTTTATGAAGCTTAACTGTTAGTACATAAAAACAATCCTCAATAAACATAAATACGGTAATTCTGTGAATAATCAGCATTCATACAATTGTGCTTCCATGCAAATGTGAACATCATGTTCTGATCTTTATTGGGGAATTTTATTATATTATTTTGTATATGGAGTGTTTATGTGGTGAGTTTACACTTTTCATTAAACAAAGTTTGGATAACACAGGGTTAAATGGAAAGGTCATAAATGAACTGCACATTATCTGGACAGAATGCTTGGGGAGATAGTGATGTGTTCCTGCTTAGGAGATGTATGTTAGCTTGGGGGGCTGCAAACTCTGCAGGGCTCCAACACACACTCGCTGCTGTTCCAACCCTTCACATATTTCCACATAAACTTCCCCCCTGGCATTAAACTTTGCCAGGTATTGTGCTCAGCTTACCACTCCAAACTAATGTTCCCCCCTCAGCTCACCTCTCTCCCTGCATGTCCTGTGAGCCGAATAGCTGTTCTCCTCCTCTGGGTTCTCTATTCATACGGCACTGAAGATAGAGGAGGGGGGATTCAGCGGGACACACAGAGCAAGTATGCAGGAGACTGGGGGGGGGGGGGGCAGATGAGGAGACAGAAAATCAGGAGGGGCCGGCAGGGAGGAGCGCATCACGAGAGGTCTGACTAAATACATTCTCTTAGCAGTAGGGACCTGATCAACCTGTCAGGCAGCTGTGATTGACAGGTAGATCGAAGCGGAAGCTGTCACGGGGGCCCCCTACTGGCAATGCCCGAATGGTCAGGTGTGCGGCACTTACTATTGCGAGCTGTGTCGGCGGCTGCTGGTGTAGCACCTGCCACACATCCCGCATACTTCAAAGTCTTGCAGGACACAGCTGCTAATGGGAACTGAGTTCCTGTTGTGAAAAAAGTACAGGAACTCCGTTCCCATGCGTTCCTGCAGGACTTGAGCCCTGTATCTGAGGCCCTGTCAGGCTGGATGGTGCCTCATGATTTTTATTGCCGGCCGTGTCTTGCACTTGTTACGACTGTCCTGAGCATCATTCTAGCAAATATATTATATGCACAGGACAGCTTTGTTACTTTATGTATATAATATTTTCCCACTGTTTCTTTGCTGTACAGAATGATTGTTCAAGTAGTTAAAGCGGAGCTCCTCCCAAAGGGTACCTACTTGATGTCTGTTTACCTGCGCTGCCAGAGCATTACTTTGCCCAGGGGCCCATGATGGTATTAAGACGGCCCTGCGTGCCAATAGGAGGAAGGAACAGAGTGACGAAATTATGGAATCATCAGTTTGCTGCTTCTACTTTCACTCTATGATTACAGGCTATGGGGGGGGGGGGGGGGGGGGGGGGGGGGGGGGGGGGGGCAGACTTGAAAGTGCTACTGAACTTCTGCAGATAAAAATGCAGATAAAATGAGGCCCTCTTGGCATGGCAGACAGGTCTGTGCTTTGTAGCAGTACTGGTGAAATGTCAGGACTGGATGAACAGAAATACAATTTTTTTGGTAAATGTAAGGGTGCAATTAGGGCGGCTAGGATAGAACACGAAAGACACATAGCGGAGGAGAGCAAAAAAATCCCAAGAAATTCTTTAGTATAATTATATAAACAGTAAAAAAGGGAGGATAGACCATATTGGCCCCATAAAGAATGAGGAAGGAAATATGGTTACAATGGATGGGGAGATGGCAAAGGTATTACATTCATTCTTCTCCTCAGTCTTCACGAGGCAATCGGGTGGTGCTTCAGTAACCAAAACTGCAGTGTTTATCCTCATGACACATCATAGGAAGCACCTCATGGCAAACAGAGGCCAGAATTAGAAATAGACCTAGGAAATGTAACATTAATAAATCACTAGGACCAGATGGCTTGCACCCGAGGGTCCTTAGGTGGCCAGACCATTGTTCCTAATTTTTACTGACAGTCTACTGACTGGAATGGTACCAGCTGATTGGAGAAAAGCCAATGTAGCACCAATATTTAAAAAAGGGAAAACTTAGTCCACCGGACTTTTGGCGGGAACAATCCCGCGGGAAAGTCCGCTCGTGTGTACGCCGCATTACTGTCCTAGTGACACAATAGGGCATAGCAAAAAGCAAAACAAAAATGACAGCATCTAACATTTTTCTTTTTCTCAAAATAATATTTTGGCTGCAGATGCACATGAACTTCTTTTAGCCCAAAATCGTAAATTGGATGCAGTACACAACATAAAGGGTATTATTTACTCTCCGTCTGTCCGCTTTTACTTTGTCTATATTTACTGCACAATTTCCAAACTAGAGACATAAGAGGGTATTGGCACATCATACCCTGGACAGGCAGTATTGCCTGAGATTGTCGGAGGATTGTTCCCCCCAGAGAAAGGGTGTTGTGTGAGCCTCCCATCTCCATGAGAAGAAACATGCAATTTGATAAAATTTCAGATACATTTGAATGTCTTCACAACTATGTAATCTCATCTATGAAAATCCCACACTACATGATAAAGTGTTAAAACTGGCATATAAGTATCTATTATACAGTATGTGTCTTGTTAATGCTGTAACCCAGCACAGTGCATGTCTGGGAGTTATATATTAAAGAAATTGAGTTGTTGTCCATCTTTATTCTCTGAGGAAAGGAAACAAGGAACTTGATTGGACATTTAAATGCAGATTTATCAAGTTTCAAGTAACTCTTAAGACTCTGGAGCCCAACCTTGGGCGCGAGGGCCACATGCAGCCCTTTGGCATTTGAAGTGTGGCCCTTGGGCCCTAGCAGTCAACAGAGGGAGAATGGATTTGTAATCAGTCCCTTAGTAATAGTAAAGTCTAGTGGTATAATGTCCTAGTCTCTGACTGTCTCCTTGAGCATGACTTCAGTATCCAACCACTCCTGTAGAACAATCTCTGACCTTTTTCTCTAGTAAGTCTTCAGTATGTGACAGTTTTCTGTAGCATTATATGTAATAAATATTATATGTGGCCGTTTGGAGACATTAGGGGCCAAATTTAAAACCCCTATTACCTTACAAGTTCTCAACCCCTGTTTGAAGACATTGAAATGTGCTTAAAGTGGAAGTAAACCCCCCTATCGTTTTCAGCCAAGGAAGCTGCCATCTTTGCCTCTGTTTAATCTTCAACTGTCACGGTGCTGCACATGTGATCCGTTATGACACCAGCCATTGGATGGTTTGACTGTTTGGTTGAGAGCACAGCCAATGTGCAGTTAGCATTCCCGGCATGCCTTTTTTTTTTTAAACTGTTAAATCGATGGGTTTACTTCCGCTTTAAAGAGGAGCTCCACCCACACCAAAAATATTAAAAGTCAGCAGCTACAAATACTGCAGCTGCTGACTTTTAATAAATGGACACTTACCTGTTCCAGGTTCCAGCGGTGTCGGCAGAATGTGACGAGCGACCGCTCATCTCTCGGCTGCCCCGCCGCCATCCTCTGTCTGGGAATCAGGAAGTGAAAACGCAACGGCTTCACTGCCCGGTTCCCTACTGCGCATGTGCGAGTCACGCTGCGCGTCTCTATTGGTTCCCGTTGTGTCCTGGGAACTTTGTTTCCCAAGACACAACGGTGACATCTTCGTCTATGGGCGGGACAGCTCCGGCTATCTCGTCCCGGAAGTGGGTGCAGATACCTGTATTATACAGGTATCTGCACCCCCCTCCCCCCTGAATGGTGCCAATTGTGGCACCGGAGGGGGGGAGGAATCCGATAAGCGGAAGTTCCACTTTAGGGTGGAACTCCGCTTTAAGGCTTGAAAAAGTAGCCTCTCTGTCAGTATTATTACATGTCAGTTTGTCACTGTGTCTATGTGCAGAGATGATTAGCTTGATAGAGGAACAGGGGTTTACTTCCCTATGTCATAGCTGTCCTCTGATGACTGGTTGGTTAATAATCAAAAAGCAGCAGAGAGGTGGAGGATCCACAGAAGGAATGAAGCAGAAGAAGGGAGATCCTTGTACTGCAGATCATCAGGTACAGCTTTTTCTACATCAAGGAGAACAGTAATAAGCAGAATAGTGACATCACCAAATCTCTTGACACCAGCAGTGTCTTAGATGATCTCCAACTGCAGACATACAGTACAGATAGGAGACTACAGGAGTGCCTAGGCATCATTAGCATTTCTAAATGTTTCCTATGAGAACTCTTTTTATATTCACGTCTACTTTAAAAGAGTTTAGGATTTTTTTTTTTTCAAGAATCATACTTACCTAGGTGGATGCAGCATCTGTCCCCCGCTGGCTCTTAAGCCCCATACACACGGTCGGATTTTCGCATGGATTCTGTCCTATCGGACAATGTTATGGAAAAATCCGACCGTGTGTAGGCACCATCGGACAGTGTACGTCGGATTGTCCGACGGACAAAGTCCTATCTCCTGCTGGATAGATTTTTTGACAACAAGGTCCGATCACACCAATTCCGATCGTGTGTAGCGAATTCCGACCAGACAAAGTGCCACGCATGCTCAGATCACATTACAAGACCAAAGCTATTGGCTACTAGCCTCTACGTAGTCCCGTCGTACTCAACAAACGTCACCACGTTCAGAATGATCGGATTTTCCAACAACGTTGTCCGACCGCGTGTATGCAAAACCAACATTGGACAAAGTACGACGGACATGATCCGACGGACCTGGTCCTCGGATAATCCGCGTGTGTGTATGGGGCTTAAGACTGAGGACTGAACAATCAAACAATGCTGATCACTCCATGAGCAGAGAGCTGATGACTGTCAGTCACTGCTGTCTGCCCCCCCCTCCCCCTGTGCTTCCTGGAGTGCTGGGCTGTGGAGGGGGTGGGAACAGCTGGCTCAGGCTCTCAGCGGCTCGCTGAGAGCCTGAGCCAGGTGCCGGTCCAGGGTTGTGGGCAGATCCTGACCATATTGTCACAATCTTTTCCCAGCCTGGACTGCCTCTGTAACGTCAGCTGACAGAGGGCTTCAGAAGTTCAGAACGAACTTTGGCTGTACTTCTCCTTTAAGCACTATTTACCATACCTTAAATGCAATTAAAGGCTGTAACAATGCATTTTGTCGTTGGCCAAGTGGAGACAGGCGTAGAAACATGATGCCTGAACTGATATCAACAGCAGGCCAGAAATCCAGGCGGAGATGTACTACCTGGGAAAACTAGAAGAACGCTTTTAAAGTACTTAGAAAAAAGCCAAAACTGGTGAAGACCTAGTAACACATATTCATAATTAGAACTGGAGCTAGGCTCTAAAGGGAATCGGTCTGGAAAGAAGTATAGGACCTGCTACGGCTAACTTCTTTGTGAAGGTCAATGCTGGAGGAAGTGAAATGTTGGGGTACCTGATATACACATTCTTGTTTATGGTTAATAACTCACTAAGTAATGAAGGAAGGGTAAGACTGACAGCCCAAAAGAAAAAAACAAGCCAGTAATTGCAGCTCCTATGCTGACAGGTTAAGTTTGAAACGCTCCAAACTTCCTTTGTTGCATCATTTATTAGGCTGCCAAATTTTTTTTTTTTTATTTTACTCATCGTGCCTGTCGGAAAACTCAAAATATAACCAAACAGATATATCCTAAGGTGAGCCTTATCTAAGCCTAAGCTAACACCGGTGCTAGAGGGGCACTTTGTGGTACAAGAATATACCTGCTTTAGTCATCATATAGTTGGCTGTACCTCATAGAGCCCTTCTGATTTGAGTTCCAGCCTGTAAACCAGGGAAGTTGCTAGCTTGCTAAAAAATCGTGGGCATCCCTGTGAACTAAAATGTTGTGTAGCGTTTTCCTTCTGCATTTTCCAAAACAGGCCCGGAGCAAAAGGGAACCTGAGTGAAGGGCCCACATGACTGGGGGGGGACAGCTGTGGAGGTAGCACAGGTTAATTCCTGTAAAAAAAAGATGTATAGGTCAAGGGGTGGGGGTTTATTGGTCACTGGGCAGGTTAGTAGGTGTGACCTGGGTCTAGTTACTCCCGAGGGGGGGGGGGGGTTAGTTCAGACAGGGGGCAGCAGGAGAAGGGGCAACACTGAGTTTTTTTGGATTTCCCTCCCTCCCTCCCTTGTAGTTAAGCTGTGTGATATGTGTAATGTTTTGTTTTATCGTTTTAGGTTGATGGATGCAGGGGTCTCTGGTTCGTGAAGGTCAGAAATGGTGGAAGGTATACAATATATGGTTTGGGAATGGGTTGGACCTATCTCTGTATGGGTACCCTCCCTATCTGGAAATAATGGGCTATCGGTCATCGGGCTGCATTGACAAGAAGGTGGCAAAAGTTTGTCCCTGAGCTGGTAGGATCGCGGCTAGGGGCCAGGATGCCAAGGTGGTGGTGGTACAGCCAATAGAATACTTTCCTTCATGAACTTCAGACAAAGCAGTCAGTTTAAAAAGTTGGGTTATATATATATTAAAATGGAGTTTATTTTTGATAGTAATTTGTTATAGTGCAAATAAAGGGGCCAGACAGCCATTTAATCCAGAAGGTGTGGCATATTTATTTATTTAGGTAGTTAAGGAAAAGGTTGGGTTGTGTTTGCAAGTAGGGCAGATGGCACATCAGCTATACACCAGTCATGTGATATGTTATCAGTACCTTTGCAGATATTGGTCCCAAGACAATGTACACAGGATTGCAAAAGACACCCTAAAAGTTTCTTGCAATGCCACTGTTTCCTCCACAAACAATTGATACCGGGGAATGACTTTACTTGATATCAAATTACCCTTTGGTTCAGATCTGGGTTTAAAATAGACCATTTTACAAAGAAAAAAAAATGTCTAAAATAATACTAACTTTAATTTAATAAGGATGATCAAATGATTAAAATGAAATACATAATTGTTCGAATTCAACACGAAATCTCTACAAAGTGAGAGGAACTTTCCACTTAGACAGTTGCCACCAAAAGAGGTGCTGTAATTGTAAATTTTACCCTCATCCCACCTTTTGGTGACAACACTTAAGCCCCATACACACGATCGGATTTTCCGATGGATTCTGTCCTATCGGACAATGTTGTCGGAAATCGACCGTGTGTAGGCACCAGCGGACATTTTCCATCGGATTGTCCGACGGACAAAGTTTTATCTCCTGCTCTCAAATTTTCCGACAACAAAGTCCTATCAGACTTTTTCCGATCGTGTGTAACGAATTCCGACAAAGTGCCACGCATGCTCAGATCACATTACAAGACCAAATCTATTGGCTACTAGCCTCTACGTAGTCCCGTCGTAGGCAACAAACGTCACCACGTTCAGAATGATCGGATTTTCCGACAACTTTGTCCGACCGTGTGTATGCAACACCAGTGTTGGACAAAATCCGTCGGAAAAAATCCGATGGATTTTGTGGTCGGATTTTCCGACCGTGTGTACGGGGCATAAGGGCTCGTCCAAAAACAGTCACTGTATTGGAATGCAGCAGCGAGATCTCCCAGAAGTCCGGTCCCCTCCTCCTTCCACCATTGCCAGGCCATTCAGAAAGCACAGTGTGCTTTGCGCATGCACAGCAGGGAACCAGCTTCACTGCCAATTTCCCTTACAAGGAATGGCGGTGGCAGCACCCAAGAGCTGATTGAAAAACCAGCTGGGGTGCCGATATCGTGGGATCCCTGGACAGGTATGTGTCCTAATATTAAAAGTCAGCAGCTACAGTATTTGTAGAGCAGCGGGCTGACAGAGGAGTGTAAATTGACCACTGTAATCAGGGATCAGCAGCCATGATTACCGTGGTCAGCACACAGAGGGGGACACAGGAACTGGCAGGATCAACCAGGTTTTTTACAGCAAACAAAGGGACAAATGACACCACAAAAGCACTATGCGGTTTAACATGTTTTAAAGGAACAGGATCTTTTATTTTAGGGTTACAACCACTTTAAGCACACCGCTGTTTTCAACGGAGACTGGCTACATGTGGCAGGCTCCCTCCTTTGTTAATCCCAAACAGTGTTGATCTACTCACTCCTGTCTTGCTCCCGTGCCTCCAGGAAGACCTCCTCCCATGTGTTTTAGCAGAATTCTTCCAGCACCTGAGCCCTGGCCCGAGGCAGGACACCATCCCCCAGACTAGGGGGTTCGCCACAAAGGCCACAACAGCCTCCTCAACACTGCATCCTTATCTTCCACCTGACTCTCCTGCTGGCATGGCCCTTGTCTATTTATGGAGTTATCTCAGCCCCCTGCCATCTCACTGCTGAGGGTTGGCTGAAGTCCCATAAATAGTCAAGGCAACTCCTCCTAACCCAGGGGTCTTCAAACTACAGCCCACCAGTTGTTCAAGAACTACAATTTCCATCATGCCTAGACATGTCTGTGAATGTCAGAGTTTTACAATGCCTCATGGCATGTGTAGTTCTGCAACAGCTGGAGGGCCGTAGTTTGAGGATCCCTGTCCTAACCCATCACCCTCTAGTTCTAGAAGACTCTCCAATCTTCCAGACAAGGGAGAGGCACCAGAGAGCTGCCAGGATGAGTCACCCAGCCCTGAACCTTGACCCAATTAAGACTCACCAGCTTACAATGTGAGTCAGAGTATGGTTTGCCTATTCTACACACTACATCTAGCACACACTAGAGCAAGGGTATGCAATTAGCGGACCTCCAGCTGTTGCAAAACTACAAGTCCCATCATGCCTCTGCCTCTGGGTGTCATGGTTGTAGCTATCAGAGTCTTGCTACGCTTCATGGGACTTGTAGTTCTGCAACAGCTGGAGGTCTGCTAATTGCATATCCCTGCACTAGAGGAACAGAATATTATGATTATTAAACAGATAAAAACACTGGAGTGTTAATATTAAAACCAAAGACTCTCTCCTACATCAAGCTGCTGGAGTTCTACTTTTACCTAGAGGACCTGTGAGTTATACCCCTTTCTCCCTGGACTGTAAGAAAATAAAATAAAGAAAAGGCAACTAGTGCCCAACTATTCACAAAGTAACAATTCCTGGCTAAGGTCCCCCAAGGAATTGAATGTCAGCTCCCTGCACACACATGGAAGGTACAATTTGCTTCCAGGGGTTGTAGAGGGGCAGCATATACAGTATATTACAGAAAAATAAGTAATATGATTTCTCAATCTGCAGAAGAAGTGATACTCCACAATGACGGGGTCTGTAATGATGAGAATTGGGGGATCTCTCATCTGGAGTTGTTGAAATATACAAGCAATTCAGATGAACCGATCTTGATCCATTTGGGTAATTTGGGCATTTAGGATGCACTAGCTGTTTAAAAAATGGCCACGTTTGCTAATAAAGCTATACCCACTCAGGATCAGTGACAAATCAAAATCTACCAAGAACCAACATTCATTTAAAATAAATTCATTCAGTCACCTCTCTGCTCACCCACAGAATGCTCATCATCAGCCCACGCACCCTTGATATGCACTCCTCAGCTCCCTAGTGGTAATGCAGCCTAGCTTTTGTCTGCATCAGACAGCTCAGATCTCTCAAGGGATTCTCCGTCTTACTGAGTGTTCACAAGGAAAATAAAATTGCACACTGATTGCAGGGAGAGACATTGGGGAAATAAGCAGACTACCTCTCTGGGTCAAAGTTTTGGTCAGATATACTTAACCAACGCTTCCCACGGGAAGAGGCAGCATATTACCACAGCTTCAAGTTACTAGGATGATACATTTAACAGATTTTGTAAGAAGAGAAGAAAATGTAGAGTTAATTGGTCATTTTTAAAGAGGACCTGCCTGACCAGTTGCAAATAGAAAGAATTTGCATTGTAGTTGAAATACAACAAGCCTGGCAGAAGGCAGCCCAACCGGGAACACTCACAGGTGAAGAGCAGATTGCAGCAGAGCAGATCTCAGCTGAACTGACTCCTGAGGGGCAGAATGTGGCCTGGCCGGTCCAAGCCCAAGTGGGGAGGTTTCCAGGAGAAGTGGCAGATCCCTATTCTTTCCCTAACTTGTCTGGAACCTTTCCGTGCCACTATTACTGTCCCTGACAGATGTGTGACCTGTCCCTACACTACCCACATGCTAAATGCATGCCAAACTTAGAATCCAGCGTCTTAAATAGACTCTGTCTGACCCAGGATGGCTACCAGAGTCACATGGACTGTCAGCATCCAATCAGATTACTGCCCCAGTGACCCAGGAAACCATAGAGGAACTAAGTTCCTCTTGACTTCCTCATCGTCTGCGGTTCAGCGCCACCTGCAGTGGAGAAAATAAACTGCACCTGCCTACATGGCGGCTAAGTGAATAGCATTTTTGCCTTGCAGGTTTGGTTCCTGGGTTTGAGTACCACTAAGTATGTTATCTGCATAGAGTTTGTTTGCTTTTGCTGTGCTCTGCTTTTGTACAAAACACATAGCGGTGGGTTAATTAGCTTCTTCTCAAATTGTCCCTAATGAGAGTGGTAGGGATATTGGATTCTGAGTTCCTTTGGGAAACTGGGACTGGTGTGAATGGTTCTACAGCATATAGTCTGTAAAAAGCTATATAAATACTGCCTCTCTTTCTTAGGCAGCAATTAAACAACGTGTAGAGTTAATTGGTAATTTTTAAAGAGAACCTGCCACCCACTACCTGTAAAGCAGTATCATGGCTAAGTATTTAGCCCTTTTATCTTGAAGGTTGAGTTCCTGGGTTTGAGTACCACCAAGGATGTTATCTGCATTGAATTTGTTTGCTTTTCCCATATTCTGGTTTTGTAAAAACACATAGTGGTAAATTAATTAGCTTCTTCTCAAATTGGTCCTAATGCGAGTGGTAGGGATATTGGATTCCGAGTTCCTTTGGGGTACTGAGACTGGTGTGAATGGTTCTATATAGTCTGTAAAAACCAACCGTATATATATTTAAGCAGTAAATAACTGAAAGCAATGGGGACTTGCTGCAAAATATAACCTAGGGAGCCCTGGCATCTCTTTCAGGCATTAATTGAACAACGTGTATTACTAAATTATTTACAGTCTATTTACCTTCTCAAAGTTTAGGTCGCATGGTTCAGTGCAGCAGCTCCAATATTCGAAAAATGCCAGTCTGTGTGATGGTATTACTAACTATTCTCTGGGGATTCATTGGGGAGATTTACCTTTACTTTCTGTCCCCTGTTGCTACTTTTTTTTTTACTTCTCGTGCTGATGACAAAGTTGTCTTTGGAACAAAAATTGTGGGCTAAACTCCTCAACGAAGCCTCAGCAATCAAATACAAATCTAACAGAGGTTCTGGCTTTTTGATTGAAGTAATACTTTAAAAGAATATTTAAAATAACAACGTACTGTAGTGTTTTTCAAATTTTGTAAGTGTAGAATTAAAATGCCTTAGGAATTCTAGTACTGAAGCAATTGCTAAATGAACCCTGCTAGGAGCCCAAAGCAGTGTACAGCAGAGTTCCTGAGGTCTTCCAAGAGGTCAAATCTTTGCTACAGTGATCTGACCATGATATACTGTATATTGTTTGCTAAGTGCTGGAAATCAAGATGTGGAGATTGCCTGTTCTGACAAGGATTTTATTTGATCTCCTCCGCTATGTGTCTTTCGTGTTCTATCTTTGCCGCTCTAATTGCACCCTTACATTTCTTGTTGCATTCTTTGTAAATTCTGAATGATTATGATGATCCCTCAGTCTTGTATTTTTTAAAGGCCTTCTCCTTTGCTTTTATATGCATTTTTACATTGGAGTTAAGCCATCCAGGACTTTTGTTCGCTCTTTTAAATTTATTACCCAATGGGATGCATTGGCTAATGCCCTTTTTTAATATGCTCTTAAAGCAAATACAGCTCTCCTCTGTGTTCTTTGTGCCTAAGATTTTATCCCAATTAATGCCTTCTAACAAGGTTTGTAGTTTAGGGAAGTTGGCTCTTTTGTGTCTTTGTATTCCCCTATGTTTCCTATTTGTCTGATTTATACTGAAGCCAATTGACCTGTGATTGCTGTTTCCTAAATTGCCCCGTATTTCCACATCTGTGATCAGGTCTGTATTGTTGGTAATCAGTAGATCCAGTAACGCTTTATTTCTGCATGGCAAAGAACTCTCTGAGGATCTGAAAAAAAGAATTGTTGCTTTACATAAAGATGTTATAGGCTATAAGAAGCTACAGCATGGTAGCCAAGACCGTACAGTGATTTAACAGGACAGGTTCCACTCAGATCAGACCTCGCCATGGTTGACCAAAGAAGTTTAGTGCACATGCTCAGCGTCATATCCAGAGGTTGCCTTTGGGAAATAGACGTATGAGTGCTGCCAGCCTTGCTGCAGAGGTTGAAGGGATGGGGGGTCAGCCTGTCAGTGCTCAGACCATACGCCGCACACTGCATCAAATTGGTCTGCATGGCTGTTATCCCAGAAGGAAGCCTCTTCTAAAGATGATGCAGAAGAAAGCCTGCAAACAGTTTGCTGAAGATAAGCAGACTAAGGACATGGATTACTGGAACCATGTCCTGTGGTCTGATGAGACCAAGATGAACTTATTTGGTTCAGATGGTGTCAAGCGTGTGTCATGGCAACCAGATGAGTACAAAGACAAGTGTGTCTTGCCTACAGTCAAGCATGGTGGTAGGAGTGTCATGGTCTGGGGCTGCATGAGTGCTGCCGACACTGGGGAGCTACAGTTCTTTGAGGGAACCATGAATGCCAACATGTACTGTGACATACTGAAGCAGAGCATGAACCCCTCGCTTCAGAGACGGGGTCGCAGGGTAGTATTCCAACATGATAACGACCCCAAACACACATCCAAGACAACCACTGCCTTGTTAAAGAAGCTGAGGGTAAAGGTGATGAACTGGGCAAGCATGTCTCCAGAAACCCTATTGAGCACCAATGGGGCATCCTCAAATGGAAGGTGGGGGAGTGCAAGATCTCTAACATCCACCAGATCTGTGATGTCATCATGGAGGAGTGGAAGAGGACTCCAGTGGCAACCTGTGAAGCTCTGGTGAACTCCATGCCCATGAGGGTTAAGGCAGTGCTGGAAAATAATGGTGGCCACACAAAATATTGACACTTTGGACCCAATTTGGACATTTTCACTTAGGGGTGTACTCACTTTTGTTGCCAGTGGTTTAGACATTAATGGCTGTGTGTTGAGTTATTTTGAAGCGACAGCAAATTGACACTGTTATACAAGCTGTACACCCACTACTTTACATTGTAGCAAAGTGTCATTTCTTCAGTGTTGTCACATGAAAAGATATAATAAAATATTTACAAAAATGTGAGGGGTGTACTCACTTTTGTGAGATACTGTATGACCATTCATGAATGTCTAAGATTAGTAAGATTACCCACACATGCATTAACTGCCAAAAAGCAATTTCTTGTACAGTGTGTTCACAGTTTTGTGATATATTTTTAGTGGTCATAATGGCTGACTGTTTCCTAGTGAGTCAGTTGGTGGACCACTTTGAAAAAACAAAATAGCCACCACTATGTGTACTAAACAGGGACATTAAGGTGTAGAAAAAAAAAATGGTGATTCATTCTTACAGCATTGTAATTTGTTACAGATGTGTCTTCCCGGTGACTTTACCTCCTAGGATGAGGTGTTGCGCAGAAGGCGATAAGCAGGTACTTACAATGACAAGCAAATGAGAAAAAGCCTCATTAATCCATGATGGGTATAACGAGGTCCAGTGGTTAGATCAGTGCTCACGGGGAGCAGCCTCAATCCTCTTAAACATGAAACATCAAAGACACATATATTTCAGGAGCTGCGATTTATTTTTAATTGCTGTTTTGTGGCACCTGGGAGATAAAAGATCTGAAACTACCAAGCAGGAATATGATATCCTAAAACTTTGTTTCAAAAGATCTATCAATATGTACAATATATATTCTGCTGTTAACGCATTAAAGTGTTTTATTTAAAGGGATAGTGAATAAATCTTTTTGATGTCTTCTCAAACTATCGGACAGCCCTTTTCATCATCGACTGAGATTTAGTAAAAGAAAAAAAAAATATTTATATTTCTTAACTTATAAATACAGTATATATATATATATATATATATATATATATATATATATATATATATATATACATACATACATACATACATACATACAGTGGTGTGAAAAAGTGTTTGCCCCCTTCCTCATTTCCTGTTCCTTTGCATGTTTGTCACACTTAAGTGTTTCGGAACATCAAACCAATTTAAACAATAGTCAAGGACAACACAAGTAAACACAAAATGCAATTTGTAAATGAAGGTGTTTATTATTAAAGGTGAAAAAAAATCCAAACCATCATGGCCCTGTGTGAAAAAGTGATTGCCCCCTAAACCTAATAACTGGTTGGGCCACCCTTAGCAGCAACAACTGCAACCAAGCGTTTGCGATAACGTGCAATGAGGCTTTTACAGCGTCCTGGAGGAATTTTGGCCCACTCATCTTTGCAGAATTGTCCTAATTCAGTTACATTAGAGGGTTTTCGAGCATGAACGGCCTTTTTAAGGTCATACCACAACATCTCAATAGGATTCAGGTCAGGACTTTGGCTAGGCCACTCCAAAGTCTTTATTTTGTTTTTCTTCAGCCATTCGGTGGTGGACTTGCTGGTGTGTTTAGGATCATTGTCCTGCTGCAGAACCCAAGTTCGTTTCAGCTTGAGTACACGAACAGATGGTCGGACATTCTCCTTCAGGATCTCTTGGTAGACAGCAGAATTCATAGTTCCTTTTATCACGGCAAGTCTTCCAGGTCCTGAAGCAGCAAAACAGCCCCAGACCATCACACTACCACCACCATATTTTACTGTTGGTATAATGTTCTTTTTCTGAAATGCAGTGTTCCTTCTACGCCAGATATACTTGGACACACACCTTCCAAAGAGTTCCACTTTTGTCTCATCGGTCCACAGAATGTTGTCCCAAAAGTCTTGGGGATCATCAAGATGTGTTGTGGAGAAATTAAGACGAGCTTTGATGTTCTTTTTGCTCAGCAGTGGTTTTCTCCTTGGAACTCTGCCATGCAGGCCATTTTTGCCCAGTCTTTTCCTGATGGTGGAGGCATGAACGCTGACCTTAACTGAGGGAAGTGAGGCCTGCGGTTCCTTGGACGTTGTTGTGGGGTCTTTTGTGACCTCTTGGATGAGTCGTCGCTGCGCTCTTGGGGTAATTTTGGGCGGCCGGCCACTCCTGGGAAGGTTCACCACTGTTCCATGTCTTCGCCATTTGTGGATAATGGCTCTCACTGTGGTTCGCTGGATTCCCAAAGCTTTGGAAATGGCTTTATAACCCTTTCCAGACTGATAGATCTCAATTACTTTCTTTCTCAATTGTTCCTGAATTTCTTTGGGTCTCGGCATGATGTGTAGCTTTTAAGGATCTTCTGGTGGACCTTACTGTGTCAAGCAGCTCCTATTTAAGTGATGCCTTGATTGTGAACAGGTGTGGCAATAATCAGGCCTGGGTGTGGCTAGAGAAATTGAACTCAGGTGTGGACAACCACAGTTATAGTATGTTTTAACAAGGGGGGCAATCACTTTTTCACACAGGGCCACGATGGTTTGGATTTTTTTTCACCTTTAATAATAAACACCTTCATTTACAAATTGCATTTTGTGTTTACTTGTGTTGTCCTTGACTATTGTTTAAATTGGTTTGATGTTCCGAAACACTTAAGTGTGACAAACATGCAAAGGAACAGGAAATGAGGAGCACTTTTTCACACCACTGTACATACGTACAGATGAAATTTTTCCTTTGTTCTCTTTAAAACCCAACTCCAGCCAAAAGCTATTATTTAGTTTTGGCTAGACAGAGGAAAAAGAAACTTCTGTTTAAAAAGTGTATGTATGTAAATGTGGGGGAATCCCCCCAGATACACTTCTGAGATCAGTAGCCTAATACCTTCTTTTGAGGTGATATCCTTTTAAAACCACTTGACGACCGCCTAACTTTAAATGTACAGCATTACTAGCTGCCATAACCCAGGGTAATTTTTTAGTTTTTTTTGTTAGGTGACAGGATTTTCAATAAAAATAGTCCCAGCAGCGGATTTATAGGCGGAGGGAGCGGTGCCCCCCCCTCCAGCCACTTTACGGTCGTTTCCGAGCTTACCGAAGCCGCCGGTAAGCCTGGAACTGATCTAGTGCGGTCGGTGGCTAGGCAGGAAGTTGAGTGAGGGCAAGATAGCCCCCACTCGGCTCTATGTGTCTGATGTCACTTCCTGTTCTCGGGCAGACTAAAGGATATTATTTTTTTATGCTTTAAAAGGTAAATGAGATCTGACCCCGGATCTCTCAATAAAGAGGACCTGTTATTTGTTTACGTTCCTTGAAATAGGAATAAAAGTGAATAATAAAAAAAAAAATTAAAGGGACAGTGTAAAAATAAAAAGCAATAGAAATAAGCAAAAAAAAATGTTCAAGCGCCCCTTCCTCTATGCTTGCACGCAGTAGTGAATATATAAGTAAGTCACGCCTGCATATGTAAACGGAATTCAAACCACACATGTGCAGTATCGCCATGATTGTTAGAGCAAAAGCAATAATTCTAGTGCAATACCTCCTCTGTAACTCTCAACAGGTAACCTGAAAAAATGTTTAAAGCGTCACCTATGAAGGTTTTTATGTACCATAGTTTGTCGCCATTCCACGAGCGTGGGCAATTTTAAAGCATAACATGTTAGGTATCTATTTTTACTGTCTCTGGGAATCGTGTGTGTCCCAGCAGACAGCGCAGCGGTACAGGAAGAGGCATAGACTCCCGTGGGAGTCTATGCCCGGAAGTGGGTGCAAATACCTGTCTTAGACAGGTATCTGCACCCAACTGAAAGGTGGCAAATGTGACACCAGAGGGGGGGGGGGGGTTCCGATGAGCGGAAGTTACACTTTAGGGTGGAACCCCGCTTTAAGGTTTCAAGGCTGACATTTGGTAACTCGGACCTTCAGATCCCTCTAAATATTTTCTATGGGATTAAGGTCTGGAGACTGGCTAGCCCACAACAGGACCTTAATGTGCTTCTTCTTGAGCCACTCTTTTGTTGCCTTAGCCATGTGTTTTGGGTCATTGTCATGCTGGAATAACCATCCACGATTCAATGCCCTGGCTGAGGGAAGGATGTTCTCAACCAAGATTTAACGGTACATGGTCCCGTCCATTGTCCTTTTGGTGTGGTGAGGTTGTCCTGCCCCTTAGCAGAAAAAACACCCCCAAAGCATTATGTTTCCACCTCCAAGTTGGACAGCGGCAATGGTTTTCTTTCGGGTCATAAGCAGCATTGCTCCTCTTCCAAACACAGCGAGTTGAGTTGATGCCAAAGAGCTTGATTTTGGTCTCATCTGACCAACACTTTCACCCAGTTCTCCCCTGAATCATTCAGATGTTACTTAGCACTTCAGACGGGCCTGTACATGTGCTTTCTTGAGCACGGGGCACTGCAGGATTTCAGTCCTTCACGGTGTAGTGTGTTACCAATTGTTTTCTTGGTGACTATGGTACCAACTGCCTTGAGATCATTGACAAGATTCTCCCGTGTAGTTCTGGGCTGATTCCTCACCGATCTCATGATCATTGAAACTCCAAAAGGTGAGATCTTGCATGGAGCCCCAGACCGAGGGAGATTGACAGTTATTTTGTGTTTCTTCCATTTGCGAATAACAGCACCAACTGTTGTCACCCTCTCACTAAACTGCTTGGCAATGGTCTTGTAGCCCATTCCAGCCTTGTGTAGGTCTACAATATTGTGTCTCTGACATCCTTGGACAGCTCTTTGGTCTTGGCCATGGTGGAGAGATTGTAACCTGATTGATTGATTACGTCTGTGGAAAGGTGTCTTTTATACAGGTAACAAGCTGAGATTAGGTGCACTCCCTTTAAGAGAGTGCTCATAATCTCAGCTCATTACCTGTATAGAAGACACCTGGGAGCCAGAAATCTTGCTGATTGATAGGGGATCAAATACTTATTTCACTCATTAAAATGCAAATCAATTTAAAACTTTTTTGAAATGCGTTTTTCTGGATATTTTTGTTGGTTTTCTGTTGCTCACTGTTAAAATAAACCTACCATTAAAATTATAGACTGATCATTTATTTGCCAGTGGCCAAACATACAAAAGCAGCAAGGGATCAAATACTTTTCCCCTCACTGTATAAAAAAAATTGTGCTAACTTTTTTTTTATTATTTATTCATTAAAGTGTATTTTTTCCCCAAAAATTGCATGTAAAAGACAGCTGCGCAAATACAGTGTGACATAAAATATTGCAACAACCGCCATTTTATTCTCTATGACCTCTGCTAAAAAATATAGTGTTTGGGAGTTCTAAGTAATTTTTCTAGCAAAAAATACAGATTTTTACTTGTAAACAACAAATATCAGAAAAAGGCCTGGTCTTCAAGTGGTTAAAACAACTTCCACCAACTAGTTCACTTAGCCAATTTAATTTGCCTGCAAAGAAAATCACTTCTTAGGGGAGTAGAGAGGTTAGTATTATTGTGAATTCTGAATCACACAAGGAAATGTACTTATTCCTTAATTACTGCTTTGCCCATGCCCCCCTAAACAGCTGATGCCCACTATGTTTCCCATCATTATACTTACCTAGATCCTGCTTTGAGGACTGTAGCATTGTTTATATTCTACACTTGGCTCCTTGATCCGATGTCTACGTATGCGCACTTCCGCCACCTTAGGCTGTTATGGGGCAAACTGTGTTCATGTTAAGGATATGAGCTGATCCGTCTACTAGCCCCATTAAAGTCTATAGGGCTATACTGTGCACATGTGGACATCAGATCAGAAAGCTGGCTAAAAAATGTAGACAATACTGCAGGGCCTTGGTTCAAAGTCTAAGTATAGCAATTCTAAGTATAGAAACTTTGTGTGAAAGTTTTCTTACCCTTTAAAAGGTGCCCTAGATTTGCTTTTGGATAAAGTAGGTAATGGATAAAATCCTTGTGATACTCTTTTGGATTTCTTGAATACCATTTGGGTGATTTCTCTTAACTTTCTGTCCTGTAGGCACAACAGAATGTGGGAAGATCTCTTCGAAGTGAGGGAAATCCCCTTTTGGGCAGTTGCCATCAGAACAAGTGCCCCCCGTGAGAAGATTTGCTCTTCAGCCCTGCTCCAGTGATTTTATTTTAACCTCTAGTCTGAGTGCCGATGGTCAACTAGAGAGGGTGAATCTCTGTAGGTTCTCACCCTTCTCCACTGTACTCAACTACGAAAAAAGGCTTTGGATACACTTTTTAAGACATGGGTGTTTGGAAAACATGCCCTACTTTGTGAGAGAATGAATCTTGCTCACAGAATTTTATACAATGCAATCTCACAAGAACAGTTGTCCCACAAAAATATATCTATTCTACAGCTATTCCCTAATATCAATGTGAGCAGTAAAATATGTGCAAATATTAAGAAGAGAACTGTTTTCTTTTCTATAATCATTTTTATTACCTATCTTCTAGTACATTAGATATTGGAGGAGCATGTATTTCTCTTTTTATATCTTTCTCATTTGGGTTGCTTTTTAATTTTGCTTTCTAAATGTTTTATTGCTTTTTACAGACATGTGAATCAGCAGAGTATGGACATTAAAGGCTTGGCAAATAAAGTCAGAATTATGCCGCGTACACACGATGGGATTTTCCGATGGGAAATGTTGGACTTTCCGCCAACAAATGTTGGCTAGCATGCTCTCAAATTTTCCGCCAACAAATGTGTGTTGTCAGACTTTCCGATCGTATTCACACAAGTCCAAAGTACAAACACGCATGCTCGGAATCAAGGATGAGCTGGAAGCACTGGGTCTTGTAAAACTAGCGTTCGTAATGGAGATATCACGTACGTCTTGTACGTCACAACGTTCGGAATTGTTGGCCAACATTTGTGTGACCGTGTGTATGCAAGACAAGTTGGAGCCAACATCCTTCGAACAAAATTCCACAGTTTTGTTGTTGGAAAGTCCGATCCTGTGTACGAGGCTTTAGTCTCACTTTCCACCTCTACAAGCTGTCTACAAAAGTAAAAACATTTTTAAATTTTTTGAATAATTTTAAAATACGTTTTAATGTATTACAACAGTACAAACAAATGGCCACTGCCTCCACCTATAACTGACCTTTGCAGCAAGGAGCACATAGAAGGGCAACGCATGTCAAACAAAATCAAAGAAAGGTATCACCACGAACGTCAGATTATCTTATAGACACCACATCTCTCCATAAAGAAGGTCTTTCACGTTCCTATTGCTGTCACAATACATTTCTCGAGACAGCATTAAAAGTGATAAAAATGTACATAAATCAAAAAAATAATAATAATTAAAAAAAATAAATGAAAGTGCCCCCATCCTCCCGTGCTTGCGCGCAAAGGCAAACACGCGCTTTGGACTTGCATGCACACGTAAACAGCGATCGTCCCACACAAGTGAGGTATCACCATGAACGTTAGATCATGGACAGTAGTTCTAGTACCAGACCGCCTCTGTTAATTTAAAGTGGTAACCTGTAAAGGCTTTTAAATTGTCGCCTATGAATAGTACATTTTATGTCGTTTGTCACCGTTGAATGGGCATGCGCAATTTTAAAGCATCTAGTTTTTGTCTTGCCTAGGACAGCACCAAACCAAAACACATCACTGCCAACTTCATTAAAGAGTGTTGGGAAGTCATTGAAATAGCAGCTTCAAATATGACCCAATTTTTTTTTTGCATTAGATCAAACAGATAGAAACCACTCAAAAAAATTCTTAAAAACATCTAGTTTTGACAGGTATCTGCTCCCACTTCCGGCTCAGATCGCCGTAGCGATCTACATGCATGTTCAGCCCCTCCTCCTTCTTCCTGCAACCTTCTGGGATACACACAGGTCCCAGAAGACTGCGGGACCATTCACAAAGCACAGTGTGACTAGAGCAGTGGTCATCAACCCTGTCCTCAGGGCCCATTAACAGGCCAGGTTTTATGTATTACCTTGGGGAGATGCAGACTAGAATACTGCAATCACTGAGCAGCAAATTATATCAACTGTGATGCATTTCAGTTATCTTGCAAACCTGGCCTGTTAGTGGGCCCTGAGGACAGGTTTGATGACCACTGGACTAGAGCACTAGACATAGTGAAGGCTCAAGGTGCATACAGGCCTGCGGGTGCTTGTTTTTCTATGCATAGACATGCGCATATGCGCACACCCACGCTAACATTGGCGCCAAATAGACTATTTGAGTGCAGCAGGTGTACTAGTCAGTGCTGTCTGATATACAGCTCTCCCTGTGTTCCTGCATTTGTTCCTGTATTTGACTCCTCTGATTGACCAGTCTCATCCTGACAATGCTTGAATGCTACCTGCCCTGACCTTGGCTTGTCTCTGGATCCTGCTCTGCCTCCTGCTTATACTCCTGCTCCAGTGTTGCTGACCTCTGCCTGTATCCTGGCCATTCTCTCGCTTGCTGTCCAAGCTTGTATCCGACTGTCTGTTGGTGACCTGGCTCCTCTTGAACCTGATTCAATTTTTGGTGTCAAATTGTAGCCATCATCCCGAGAATTACCAACACCAATACCCTCCAAACATGATAAAGGGACTATTATAAGCTAAGTTGAGATACACAAAACAGATTTATATAAAGCATATATTTTTATTTGTACAAAAATATAAAAACAGCTGGAGCATAAAGCATAGCACATAGGTGTGTCATACAATCACATGGCAATGATCGATAACAGCAGGGCACCTGAAGCGTTTCAAAGCTCCCTTCTTCTAGAGGTGCCGTATACAGATAGAGTAAACTATGTTATAGGTATATACGTATAGCCACTAGAATAATTGAAACCAAATTGATGATATTCCACCAGTCCAACCATATGAGGGCCGCAACGGGGACTTGCCCATCCACAACCCCCAACCCTGTCACCGCAGGGGCAGCACAAGGAACAATTCAGGAACTAGACAGATAGTCTGGAGGTATGCCAGGTGAGATTGAAAATCAATCACTCAAACAAGGAATTGAGGGGCTGAACAACTATGTAATTAAAGAGGATTCATATGGCAGCCAGCACATCACATCTGTCTAGGACATACAATGTGTTCATGGATTAGGACAGATGTCTTGGTTCCTCTGACCACGCATCCTGCTATTTGTCTGCGAGCTATGCATGATACCTACCTGGTCCTTGCTGGTCTTTCACCTGCCATGTGCATCTGCACCCGTGGCCAAGCAAAAGCCAGCCTGCTTTCTACCAAATTCGCGGTCTGCTGGTTCTGCTGCAACCTGATCCATCGCTGGCGAAGCACCTGCTACTTACCTGTATGCATTGGTGTGCACAGGCTATTGCTTTAGGGTGTGCACCCCAGAGCACAGACACACGTGTGTGTATATCAGCAGAGCAGTGGGCAGTGTCAGTAGAACAGAGATTGGCGTTAGTAGGGCAGTGGACGGTATCAGTAGTTTGTTTATCTTTATTATTTATATTTTTTACATATATACATAATATTGTATATGACTTTTTTACAATTTTCTTATCACCAATGGTCATTGAGCCTGAGCTGTAAGAGAAGCCTTCTTCTACACCTCATGCTCTGCTATAAAGGTACATGACATCCTCTTTAAAGCAGTTGTATCCCCATGAAGATCAATTTTCAGTAAATCAATAATTGCAGGTTACATTTTTGTCTCCAATGTTTGATCTCATCTTACCTGCTTGGTTTGCGATAAATCTTGATTTTTCATTTAGCTGACGTCACCGTCACATACAAGTTTATGCTGCCGGAAAAATACAGGGTCTATACCAGGGCTGCATCATTTCCTTCTGTTGGCGTCAGCCCCGAGATAACGCAATACTCTTTCCATCTACAACTACTTCCGCATTTGTAAGCTTATCCTGGACCCCTTGTGACTCGCTTTGTCACAGGGGTTGTGTAGAAGGATACCGGGAGTAATGCGCAGGCCCAGGAAGAGCTGAATGACTCACAGGCAGCATGACTGAGATCAACCCATTCTTCCAGAATGTGCTGGAACCTTCTGGAAAGTTAGAAAGCGAGGAGAGGTGGAGCTGCCTGGAGTATTTTGAGGGCCCGGTCCAATCCCCAACTAGGATTGGCAGGGGGCCAGGCCCCTCAAATACTCTGGGTCAGGCAAGCTGGGGAGGAGTTATGATTGGGTGGAAGATGGAGATGAAGTGTTATGCCCCGTACACACGGTCGAATATTCCGATGGAAAAAGTCAGATCGGATTATGTTGTCGGAAAATCCGATCGTGTGTGGGCTCTAGCAGGCTTTTTCCGTCTGAAATTGAGAGAAAAATTTGAGAGCAGGATCTAAAATTTTCCGACAACAAAATCCGTCAATCTGATTTATTCCGATCGTGTGTAGAGAATTCCGACTCGAAATTTGGAGACGAAAGCTATTGGCTACTGGCCTCTACATAGTCCCGTTGTACGTTTTGTACGTCACCTCGTTCGGAACGATCTGATTTTCTGACAACTTTGTCCGACCGTGTGTGTGCAATCCGACGGATTTTGTAGTCGGAATGTCCGACCGCGTGTACAAGGCATCAGGCTGTCGTGGCCTTTGAGGGAGTTCCCCAGTCTGGGCTTATGTGCAGACGGACCATCTTAAAACAGACTGAGGTGTCTTGGACAGTTGGCACTGGGCGCAATGAGAGGGCAGCAGGAGAACACTGCCGGGCAAGTCTCCAGGATTCTACAGCAACAGCCAGGAGGGCTGGTGAGTGACACACAGTCAGGAGGACTAGGAGGCACGCCTGAGAGGACTGGGTGCGAGCAGTCTGGGATAGACGCAGAGCCAGTGGAGAGGACTGTGGTGGCATGGACATTGGAGAGAGGCAGCTGCAGCCAGGAGGGCTGGCAGGGCCTGAAGAAGTGGTACTGGGATCAGTAGCCACATGGGACAGCTAGCACTAGGACTACCACCATTTTTGCTACACTAAAGGGGCATGTGGTCTCTGCCTGCAAAGGGCATTTGCTTTAAGCCTGGCTGAGCCAGTGTCAGGCCCCAACTACAGTGCTAGCTGGTTCTGGAAGTGAGGATCTGCAACGAAGTGAATGTGCTGGAGGTGGAAGTAAGAAGTTGTATATACCGGAGGTGTATATAGTTGAGTCCCTTATACATTGTTCTTCAATCAAGTGGGCATCCCATAGCTCCCATATCCCCATCCAAGTTTATTCCCCCCAATAAAATATAAAAACAAAGTACAAGGACTGCTTCTTGACTACTGAGTGTCTGAAGATGGTGTGCCTGGCTGAGCAGGTTGAGAGACGGACCACAAGTACCAGCAGCCCCTACAGGGGTATCTCTACAGGAAGTATCTGTATGATTGCCTAGTAGACATGTGCATTCGTTTTCGTCCGAATGCATTTTCGTCCAAATTTCGGGTATTTTCATTATCGTTTTAACAAACGATAATGAACGTGCAGAATCCGAAAACTGAAAGATCAGACAATAAACAAATGCTTTATTTTCGTTTTCGTTGTGACAACAGTTCGATATAGATAGGAGATTCGACATGACAATAGCGATCTGTATCCATTGGCCTGTGGTCGAATGTGCCTAACCTTAGCTCTATTAGTCCAAGATTATTCTACATAGAGAGAAAAGATTCGACATAGAGAGAAAATATTAGACATTATAGAGACAATAGCAAAAAAGGTTGAATGTTCCTAACCTAACTCTATTAGTCCAAGATTATTCTACATAGAGAGAAAAGATTTGACATAGAGAGAAAAGATTCGACATTATAGAGACAATAGCAAAAAAGGTCGAATGTTCCTAACCTAACTCTATTAGTCCAAGATTATTCGCCATAGAGTGAAAAGATTTGACATGAAGATTGGACAAAGCAGTCGGCGCGAGCTGACATTTATGGTCAAATGCTCCGCCCATAGGCTATAGAAGAATTCTAATGTTGATTGACTAGTAATAATAATTAATAAATATAATTATTACTAGTGTCATACAACATTAGAATTCTACTATAGCTTGTAGGCGGAACATTCGACCGGAAATGTACGATTGCGGCGTCGTACAGTTTAGCTGCTCCGTCGAATCTTCTTAGAACATTCGACAGACACCATAAGCCTTCAATGACAGATTTGACCTTAATTATTTCGGATTTTCAGACGAATGCATTTTTTAACGAAACAAAATAAATAAAAACTAATTTTGGGAGTAACTAAATAAATGTATTTTTCGGACGAAAACAAAATATTTCAGTGTGCACATGTCTATTGCCTAGGTAGGTCTAGCACTTGGTGTGTTAAGAGTAGTGGGAGGCAGGGCTCAAGTCCTGCAGGAACGCATGGGAACGGAGTTCCTGTACTTTTTCCACAACAGGAACTCAGTTCCTGTTAGCAGCCGTGTCCTGCAAGACTTTCAAGTATGCAAGCTGTGTGGCAGGTGCTACACCAGCAGCTGCCGACGCAGCTCGCAATAGTAACACCTGACCATTCAGGCATTGCCAGTAGGGGTCCCCAGGACAGCTTCCGCTTTGATCTACCTGTCAATCACAGCTAGCTGACAGGTAGATCAGGTCCCTGCTGCTAAGCGATTGTATTTAGTCAGACCTCTCGTGATGCGCTCCTCCCCGCCGGCCCCTAATGATTTTCTGTCTCCCCATCTCCCCCCCCCCCCCCAGTCTCCTGCATACTTGCTCTGTGTGTCCCGCTGAATCCCCCCCCCCCCCTCCTCTATCTTCAGTGCCATATGATGAGAGAACCCAGAGGAGGAGCACAGCTATTCTGCTCACAGGACATGCAGGGAGAGAGGTGAGCTGAGGGAGGAACATCAGTTTGGGGTGGTAAGCTGAGCACAATACCTGGCAAAGTTTAATGCCAGGAGGGAAGTTTATGTGGAAATATGTGAAGGGTTGGAATAGCAGCGAGTGTGTGTTGGAGCCCTGCATAGTTTGCAGCCCCCCAAGCTAACATACATCTCCTAAGCAGGAACACATCACTATCTCCCCAAGCATTCTGTCCAGATAATGTGCAGTTAATTTATGACCTTTCCGTTTAACCCTGTGTTATCCAAACTCTGTTCAATGAAAAGTGTAAACTCACCACATAAACACTCTATATACAAAATAAAATTCCCGAATAAAGATCAGAACGTGATGTTCACATTTGCATGGAAGCACAATTGAATGAATGCTGATTATTCAGAGAATTACCGTATTTATGTTTATTGAGGATTGTTTTTTTTTTTTTTTAAGTACTAACAGTTAAGCTTCATACACACAATATGAAAATTGGATGAAAAATACCACTTTTGAAGCGTTCGTGCATATGAGCGTATCATTTTTTTTTTTTTTTGGTGGACGAGTGGATCTTGGGTGGGAGTTCCCACACTTTTTTCCCCAGGACGTGACCCCTGGAACACATCACTATCTTCCTAAGCATTCTGTCCAGATAATGTGCAGTTAATTTATGACCTTTCTGTTTAACCCTGTGTTATCCAAACTCTGTTCAATGAAAAGTGTAAACTCACCACATAAACACTCTATATACAAAATAAAATTCCCCAATAAAGATCAGAACATGATGTTCACATTTGCATGTAAGCACAATTGAATGAATGCTGATTATTCAGAGAATTACCGTATTTATGTTTATTGAGGACTGTTTTTTTGTACTGTTGTTGAGCTTCATACACACAATATGAAAATTGGATGAAAAATACCACTTTTGAAGCGTTCGTGCATATGAGCGTATCATTTATTTATTTTTTGGTGGGGGAGTGGATCTTGGGTGGGAGTTCCCACACTTTTTTCCCCAGGACTTGACCCCTGGTGGGAGGACAATCAGAGCTACAACCCCGGAAGCTTCTTGTGTGACTCCAACTCTTGTCAACAAAAAATAAAGAACCACCAGAAGATAGTCTGTTTCAGAGCAGTTTAAAGAAAGACATTTATTAAACTGGGATTTGTCTCAGGCCAACAAAGAGACACATCTATCCTATAATGATTTCTAGGTATTCACATTGCATAAAGCCTCAGGCTGGAATTACACCTCCGCCTGTTTTAGACTGTTACGTTGTAAAGGTTCTTCTTGACTTACTTCTCGGTGTGATGCCCATGTATTTTTTATGCAGAAATCTGGCCGTGATTATCAATACCATTGGGAAGTTTACTTTATCCCAGCCTTGATACATCCCCTCCGTCATGCCCAGGGCAATGGTGACTCATAAGTATACGCTGAGGATCCCCAGTAAAGCAAATATAGTAAATGCAATATTCGTTAAGTATAAATCAAGGACTTACTCACAGCTCTACGATAAAAATACCTTTTTTTTATTGCTCATTAGGGTCTATCTTGGGCAAATGACTTGACACTTTGTCAGTCATTGGGTTAAAGAGTTTTAATCCCCAATAATCCTCCCTGTTCCCCCACCCGCCCCTTCACTCTTCTTCTTCTAATTCTCTTACAGAGCTGTTAATTAATGGAATGACAGTGATATTGACGATGCTTTGATCAATTATGCATTTAGCCTGCGTGGTGGCTGATAGCTATCACAAGAGTGCGAGAGAAGTGTTAACTCGTTCTGTGCTGCAGTCTGCTCTGCTGTGTATAGTAGATTGACTGTGGCTTACCATAATCAAACAAATCCATCATATAGATGTACTGGAGTGCAGCGGGAGCTTTCTACTGGTTAAAATTACAGAGATTCCCTGGTTAAATTCTTATACAAAGCTGAACTCCAGTAAAACAGTTAAATACACAGATGGGAGCTTTTTTTTTAGCTGCCAAAGGATGATTAGTATGTCTGTCTATCCAGTCCTGAGATTTACACAGCTTTGCAATACAGTACAGTTGGCCTGCTGACTGGGCTTTTCTCCGTTGCAGTTAGAAAAGATCACCTCCTGATCAGGGGCATCGGGAGGGGGTGGCTAGAGGGGGCTGAAGCCCGGAATGTGACCCCGAAAAGCACAGAGTCTCAGGCATGCAGCTCTCCATTGTTAGCGGCCGGCAAGCCGGCAAGTATCCGTTATTGTTAAAAAGTGGGGCCGCCACATCCTTAACAACTGATGACTTATTCAGCTGTCAGTGGGGTTCCCTTATTGACAGCTGAAGTCCAGCAATTGGAGCTGTCAAAAAAAAAAAGCAGGCTGGGCAATGTTTATCAACAACATGATATGCTCCTCAATACTTATGCGAAAAAATACAACACTACACTCCCAATCGCAACCTCCGATCTAACAACCAAAACCTCCTCCTCGTCCCCAAGTCCAAGGAAACAAATCAAGGGGAGAACGAAGATTTGCAGTCCAAGGACCACGGCTATGGAACGCTCTACCTACGAACATCCGCTTGGAAAAAGACCATCGCGCCTTCAGGAAAAAACTCAAGACCTACCTCTTCTAAAAAGGAATCAACGCAGGTCGGATCAAGCGCCTCGAGGCGATTCAGTTCGCAGTTGCAGCGCTATACATATCATTGATTCATTCATTCCTTCAGCCACTGAAACACTGTGATAAAAAGAAACATTGTTTCTTTTTGTATTTTTCTTCATCTACAGATCAAAGGGATGAACTTCGATCTGCAGATGAAGTCAGTTTAATGTAACCTATCAAGTAAAAGAAAAAATAAATATTTTTTTTTATTAAATGTTCCTCTGTTTAACCCCTTATAAACCCTTAACTTAGTCTAATCAGCTTTAATTACCTCCTTATTCTCTTCCATTTAATTAATATTTTCCTGCAGTTTTTTTTTTTTCACTTCTATTTTATAAACTATTAATAATTAAAACTTTTTTTTTGTGTGCTTTGTTCGTTAATGTTTTTACACCTTTAGGCTCCATGCACACTACCATTTTTTTTAAAGTGATTGTTTTTTTTACTTAAATAACAAACATGTTATACTTACCTCCACTGTGCAGTTTGTTTTGCACTGAGTGGCACTGAGTGGCCCCGATCACCGTTTTCTGGGGTCCCCTGGTGGCTCTCGCGGCTCCTCCCCACATCAGATAACCCCCTAGGAGAAGCGCTCTCCCGAGGGGCTTACCTTGCGGGAGTGCTCCCGAGTCTAGCATTTGCGTCCACAGACATGAATCCTGGACTCGGCCACGCCCGCGTCGTTGGATCTGATTGACAGCAGCGGGAGCCAATGGCTGCGCTGCTATCAATCCATCCAATCAGCCAGGACCCCGTGGAGAGAGGGACAGTGCGTCCCCGCCTAGGAGATGAAGGGGCTCAGGTAAGTAACGGAGGGGCTGTCACTACCATGTGTTTTTTCACCTTAAAGCGGAGTTCCAACAAAAAATGGAACTTCAGCTTTAACGGAAGGTGACCCCCCTGACATGCCATATTTGGCATGTCATTTTTTGGGGGGGGAGCGGAAACCCTCTTTTTAGAGGGTCCCAGCTCCCACTTCCTCCCGGGGCACTGCGGCACCATAAGGGAGATCACCTCTCCACCCTCCCTCTTGGAAATCATCTGGGACACATCACCGGTCCCAGATGATTGCCCAGCCAGTCACAGCGCACAGCGCGTGCATGCCGGGCGCCCACAGTGACAATGCCGGCGCCGCAGAGAGGACGAGCGGGGCTTTGTTCCCCCGCATTGCTGGACCGTGGAACAGGTAAGTGTCCGATTATTAAAAGTCAGCAGCTGCAGTATTTGTAGCTGCTGACTTTAAATTTTTTTTTTATTTAAATTGGAACTCCGCTTTAATGCATAGGAAGCATTAAGGTGAAAAAAAAACTGGTTTACAACCCCTTTAAGCTCCTAGAAGCTGTTATTAGCATTTTTTAGGCTTTTGGCATTTTTTGAGCTTCAGCATCTAGGAGCAGAAAAAGACAAATATTTGTAGAGTTTTTTGGAGCATTTTTCCAGCAGAAAAAAAATGCTGAATGCTCCTAAACACTCCTTAATGCGCCTAACTGCTTCTAAATGCTACTAAAATGTTCCTAACAGTTTTTTTTTTTTTTGCTTTTTTTTTACATGCACTGCAAAAATGCTAATAAAATGCTAATGCTCCTAAAAGCTTCTAAAATCTACTAAAATGTTACTAGCAGCTGGCACAAAAATGCTATTATCAGCATTTATCATCCAGTGTTTTTTCTAGCTTTAGTGTGCATGGAGCTTAAATATATATTTACACGTTCACATTGGAAAAAAGCGCAAAATGTAAAAAAAAATGAAAAAATTATTTAATTTGTAAACAACTTTTCAATGCTTTGTACCATTGCTGACAGCTGAAGTGTAAACAAAACAGTTGCGGTAGGTATCAGTAATTGATATCGGGGAGTAGCGGTGACCAGTCCATTAGGGGCGCCATCCCCCCTATGCATGCGTCTGGCCCCCTGATCTACATGCAGGGCGCCGGACACATGGATTCCAATGGTGGGGGTGTGTGTTTTTTTGAAGCACGTGATTAGAGCCAGATGCTCTAATAGGCTTCAAAAAAGGGTGGGCTCAGGGCGCAGAGCACTGCGCCCCAATCCCACCTAGTTGTCGAATGAATGTTTGCCATCGCTACACCGATCCTCCTCCCGACCAATCAGGAAGCAGGTCTTGAGACCCGTCACCCGATTGGCTGAAAGGACAGGTGATCCTATTGGACGCCTAGGAGGAGGAGGGAGGAGCCGCATGGCAGAAGCCGTCGTGATGCAGAAGAAGAGAGGACACAGGAGCTGCTGCCCGCCGCCCGTAGGAGCCCACAACCCACCGCCCTCCTGCAACCTAGATGGGGTAAGTGCCGGGGGGTGTCGCTGACTGACCAACCCGGAGGGTGAAAAAAAAACGCCAGCTGCCACTGTCGGCGAGTATTAAAAAAAGGTATCGGTACTCGTAAAAAATAGTATCAGTGCATGCCTAGTCCTTGGCAATGCCAATAAAGCCATTCAGCACCCCCATTCAACACCCCATCCAAATTTCTGTACTGGTTTAGAATGAAAAAACTTTATAAATAACAACATACATGAGTGGGTGTAGTGGGGGTATTGTAGGACGCTTGTACACACCAGTTGCCTATAAATCGGATCTAAGAGGACTTGATAATTGGCGCTCATATTACATTTCACAAGAGTTCTTGAGGTTGTTCTTTCAATGTTTATACATTGACTCTTAACAGAATTTCACCTGAATATTTATTACAGATGCATAAATAAAATTCTGCATATATCTGACCCTCTTCCCGAGTTCACATCTCCTGAGAGTCGCTCACGGCGTGCATACGATGAATCGCTATTGTTGTAATGCAGGACGCTGACGCAGTGTCCTCTGTTCTCCTCTTCCAACCTCCTCTCACCTTGATATCTTCCCAATTATACTCGGGACACACGCGGGGCATTTTAACCTCTCTCCTACCTCTGCAGTCCCCGGGCCTGCGTCTATACCGTACTAGCCTGCCGCTGCCGCAGAGTATCTCCAGTACTAACCAACCTCAGAGATTTGGAGTTGAAGTCCCCTAATTAATGAATCTTAATATATTCATCTGTTTAGATATGTCTCTGGCTTGGGGAACTTCACAAGCATTTAAAATCTTTTCTGCCACTTCACACAAATATTCCCTGCGCAGCGGCGCGCAGGGCAAATGATCACATCTTGTTACGATCTGCCCCCAGATATAAAAAACACATAACAGGGACAGCGCTATGGCACAACACGTTCCAGCGGCTCCCGTTACAGGCCTGCGAGGGGAAACGACGGCTACAGCAGGGAGTGCGCTCCGAAACGCAGTAAATGGAGTCTAATTGAAGAGAGCAGATTTACACTGATTTACTGGAAGGATGATCATTTCCAGGGAGGAGATACATGGATCTAATAAAGTAGACAATAATATACCTGTATGTGTTGATACCAAAAAAAAAAAAAGAGGAATTCTGACTTTGAAGTTTGTTGTATAAAATACTTTCAGCGTATTCTCTTTGTATATAGAGAGTCGTCGTCCTCCCAGGTTTTTAATTATATTAAACAGAGCAATTAGACTTTCTTTTTATGGTTCCATAATTGTTTCCCTAGGGGTTTCAACTCTGCCTCCTGATGCATGTCTGAACTTTGCATGACCTCTGTGGAATGACAAAACAGCCATCGTATACAAACATGTATGAACCCACTGCCCAAGGGAAATTGATCGCTTAAAGCAGTATTAACCACTTAGTGCCCGTTCACATTACAGAAATTTGGGATCTGACTTGTCAGACCTCAAGTTGCCCCACGTTCCATTGAAGTGAATGAGAGCTGTCTTAATGTACACTACTGAAGTCGCTCCGACTTCAGAAAAGGTTCCTGTACTATTTCAAGGCGACTTCTAGCCGACTTGTACCCATAGATGTCAATGGAAGTTGCCTCCAAGTCGGATTCTTATCTTAATTGATGTGATTTGGATCCCACATTACAGGAAGATTACCCAGGAATTCCCTGAAGTTCCTTTGAAGTTGCCTTGAAGTTGCCTCAAAGTTGCCTCGAAGATGCCTGGCAAAGTCGTGATGAATTTCAGGTTCCTGTAGTGTGAACCAGCACGTAACCCCTTCTCGACCGCCTCACGCAGATATACTGCGGCAGAAGGGCACGTACTGGCAGATTAACGTACCTGTACATTGCCCTTTAAGAGGCGGCTTGCCGCCAGGATGTTCCGTGACTGTGATTGCGGGTCCCGCGGGGATACCCGTGATTGTCTCACGGTGAGGAAGAATGGGGAGATGCTAATGTAAGCAAGCATCTCCTGGTTCTGCCTAATGACAGTGTCACTGATCACAGCTCCCTGTAATCGGCAGTGATGCGTCACACACAGCCCAACCCCCCCCCCCACAGTTAGAGTCACTTCCTAGGACACACTTAATCCCTACAGCGCCACCTAGTGGTTAACCCCTTCACCGCCAGTGACATTTTTACAGTAATCAATGCAATTTTTTAGCATCGATCGCTGTATTAATGGCAATGGTCCCAAAAATGTGTCAAAATTGTCCGATGTCGCAGTCATGATAAAAATCACTGATCGCCACTATTACTAATAAAAAAAAATTATCAATAAAAATGCCACAAAACTATCCCCTATTTTGTAAATGCTATAACTTTTGTGCAAACCAATCAATAAACGCTTATTGCGATTTTTTTTTACCAAAAATATGTAGAATAATACGTATCGGCCTAAACTGAGGAAAAAAAAAAGTTTTTGTCAAAATTGTCGCTATTGATAGCGCAAAAAATAAAAAACGCAAATACCACCAAAAGAAAGCTCTGTTTGTGGGAGAAAAAGGACGTCAATTTTGTTTGGGAGCCACGTCGGACGACCGCGCAATTGTCAGTTAAAGCGACGCAGTGCCGAATCGCAAAAAGTGGTCTGGCCTTAAGCCAGCAAAATGGTCTTGGGCTTAAGTGGTTAAGGACCGGAAGGATTTGCCCCCTTAATGACCAGGCCATTTTTTTGGGATACGGCACTGTGTCGCTTTAACTGACAATTGCGCGGTCGTGTGACGTTGTACCCAAACAAAATGTATGTCCTTTTTTTCCCCACAAATAGAGCTTTCTTTTGGGGGTATTTGATCACCTCTGCATTTTTTTTTTTTTGCTCTATAAAAAAAAAAGAGCGACAATTTAGAAAAAAAAAACAATATCATTTACTTTTAGCTATAATAAATATCCAAAAACAAACAAACATTTCTTTATCAGTTTAGGCCAATATGTATTCTTTGAGAGCGTTTTGCAAGACAAGCAAAATGTTTTAATACATTTTTACTTGATATACAAGTGATGTCAAAGGTATATAATATAAAGGTATTATAAAGGTATCGTAGTGGTAAAAAAAAAATTTGTATAATTTGTATAATTTTCCTTTAAGGGGGCGTGGCAGGGTGTGTGTCCTATGCCAACATATTTTTGCAAAATTGGGAGGTATTCCAACACTGCAAGAGTTTTGCTCATTTATGTCTAGTTGACCGTACAGGAAGATGAGGATGGGTCCTGAATGGGACATATGTGTCCCCACTCCCAATTATTTGGATTGTGGTTCCTTCCGGGGAGGAAGATATGAATACAGTTTTGGAGTACTCAAGTTTTCTCACACATGCAGGGTGAGGGTTACAGTTAAATTGACTTACAATTTTCTCAAGATTAAGTCCTTTATGAAGCCAAGAATTCAGAGGCTCAGAGAGCCTTTGAGTGGGAACGAGCCTTCAACTCTGGCATATCCACTGTCCAGGGGTAATTGATCACTTAAAGCAAAATTCTGGAAAACGTAAATATTATTCTTTGCAATGGGGCTGTGCCCACTCTGCAAGGGTTAGTTGCTCGTTTATGCCCAGGGGACTGTACAGGAAGCTGGGGATGGGTCCTGGATGGAGACACGTATCCCAATTATTTGGATTGTGGTTCCTCTAAGGGGGATAATATGAATACAGTTTTGGAGTACTCAGGTGTTCTTACCCATGCAGGTTGAGGTGTTCCAGTTAAAAGGAGGAAACTGACTTACCATTTTCCCAAGATTAAGTCATTAATGGAGCCCAGAATTCGGAGACTCTGAGAGACTTTTGGTGGGAAGGAGCCTCCAACCCTGACATAGCTCAGGATATAGAAAAGAAGATCTACTTACCCATACTGTACCTCTGCTCCTCTGCGCTGCTAGACCTGTTCCTGCAATGTCTTCTCCAAAATGCTTCAGCAGTCTAAGGTTCTGACATCATCCAGCCCTGCACTGGACATAATGATGCCAAGGTTCACCACCGGAGTATGGAGGAGTGCCATCTGTCAGGTAGGAGGATCAGGTGAGTAATTGTTGATTGCTTCACATCAAAACAGCTGAGGAAATTAACTATATCTTTGAGTTAAATCAATAGGTTTGACAATATATATATTTTTATTTCCTTCCATGGTGAATTCCCTAGCAAAGCTCCATGCCTACTTGCTAATCATACTACTTGCCTCTCCCCTTCTGAAAGTGTCTAATTACTGTCTGTGCTCCCCCTCCTTTCATCTCCTTTTACTTTGTATGTAGTTGCCGGAGGTGAATCGTAGAGGAATAACGTAATATCTTAAGTGACAGCTCTGCGTCTGCTGGGATTGCCGACATCACATCCAAGATGGTGGCACCAAGAAACAGTATTAGGTCATTTAAATGTCTACACAAAGGAGGCTTTAAAGGTAAAAGTATGTTTAATGTACATATATCAAAACAACAGCAAAGAAAAATTCCCAGCTCAACTTACCAGCTAGCCTGCAACAAACAGAGTAGTCCTGTCTAACGGTTCACGTTAAAAACAGGGGTTTAGTTTGCACACATTTGCAAATACATACTGCATCAAGGCACCCCAGTATTATCTGCCTAAGTCTATACATTTTGAGAGCCTCCATAGTAGGAGCACATATAAAATAATCAATCTATCCATTATTACATATGTGCCCACACTATGGAGGCTCTTATATATATCTATATATATATATATATATATATCTATAGAGTATATATATATCTATAGAGTTAGGACTGTAGATAATACTGAGGTGCCTTGACACAGCCTCTGCAGCTTATGTATGTATTTGCAAATATTTACAAACTAAACCCATGTTTTTATCATGAACTGTTAGACAGGACAATTCAGTTGTTGCAGGCCGCCTGGTAAGTTGAGCTGGGAATTTTTCTTTGATGTTGTTTGATATGCGTTGCCCTTCCATGTGCACCTTGCTGTTAATACCAGTTAAACGGTTGGGGCAGTTTGCTGGTTGTTTGTACTAAATGTACATATAATCTTGGTTTTGGATTTTCGTTCAAATTATTGGCCTGGCAAAAGGGTCTCTGTTAGGAGCGTGAGACAGAATTTCGTTCCTGCTCTGTTCCCTTTGTCACCTGTGTCTTTATTGCTGGTCAACAATCCACTCTGCTGCTCCATCTTTGTACTTATATGGGGACATCTCCTGGAAATGGCCCTTTGAATTGGGGTTAGAGTGGGGTCCATTGCCAGCTAAGCCCAAAAGACGGGTCTGAGAGTATTCCGGCAATGCTAGTTAGGGAACACTTGTCACCGGAAAACACGCGATTTTGCAGGCAATTTTACCACGATTTTACTGTGGTAAAATAGGTGACATAGGTCATGTGACTCAAAAAACACATCAAAGACTTAACACTGGTGCCTTATTGATGCGTTCTTGCTGCGTTTTCAATGCATTTCAACAGGGATAAGCGTAACTGACCAAAAATGCCATTGGTTGAGAGCACTGATTGGGGAACCGGTCGACTGCTGGTTTTCCGAAGGGCCAGCTTCTGTCAAACAGGCTGACATACACACGGCCAAATGTCAGATGGTTTTTATTGAACCGGCCGATGCCTCCATTGTGTACTTGGCTTTAAGCTGACCATACAGAAGTTGGTTTTCAACCAAACATTCGTACGAACCATCATAAAAAAAAATATCAGTACTGCCGCTGGTCCGACTGTCGAAGGGGCATGACCGAAAAAGGTCTGCCGACTGTCTCCCAATCAGCTCTCTAAGCCGATGGGTCGAATGGAAAAAAAAATATTTGTATGTACTAGGCAAGCGTTTGTTACCCAAAACTTCAAATTCCTGATATGTGCCATGTACAGCGCCTTAAAAAAGTATTCATACCCCTCCAAATTTTCCACATTTTGTCATGTTACAACCAAAAACGTAAATGTATTTTATTGGGATTTTATGTGATAGACCAACATAAAGTGGCACATAATTGTGAAGTGGAAGGAAAATGATAAATGGTTTTCCAACTTTTTTACAAATAAATATCTATAAAGTGTGGCGTGCATTTGTATTCAGCCCCCTTTACTCTGATACCCCTAACTAAAATCTAATGGAACCAATTGCCATCAAAAGTCACCTAATTAGTAAATAGAGTCCACCTGTGTGTAATTTAATCTCAGTATAAATACAGCTGTTCTGTGAAGCCTTTAGAGGTTTGTTAGAGAACCTTAGTGAACAAACAACATCCAGAAGGCCAAGAAACACACCAGACAGGTCAGGGAAAGCTGTGGAGAAATTTAAAGCAGGGCTAGGTTATGAAAACAAAAAATATCTCAAGCTTTGAACATCTCATGGAGCACTGTTCAATCCATAAACTGAAAATGGAAAGAGTATGGCACAACTGCAAACCTACCAAGGCATGGCCGTCCACCTAAACCGACAGGCCGGGCAAGGAGAACATTCATCAGATAAGAAGACAAGAGGTCCATGGTAACTCTGGAGGAGCTGCAAAGATCCACAGCTCAGGTGGGAGAATCTGTCAGGACAACTATTAGTTGTGTACTCCACAAATCTGGTCTTTATGGAAGAGTGGCAAGAAGAAAGCCATTGTTGAAAAAAAAAAAAGCCATAAGATATTTGCAGTTTGCGAGAAGCCATGTGGGGGACACAGCAAACGTGGAAGAAGGTGCTCTGGTCAGATGAGACCAAAATTTTACTTTTTGGCAAAACGCTATGTGTGGAAGAAAACGAACACTGCACATCACCCTGAATACACCATCCCCACCGTGAAACATGGTGGTGGCAGTATCCTGGGGTGGAGGTTCCAAACGGGACACCAACCCTAAACATAGAGCCAGAGCTACAATAAAATGGTTTAGATCAAAGCATATTCATGTGTTAGAATGGCCCAGTCAAAGTCCAGACCTCAATCCAATTGAGAATCAGTGGCAAGACTTGAAAATTGCTGACACTCTCCATCCAGTCTGACAGAGCTTGAGCTATTTTTCAAAGAAGAATGGGCAAGAATGTCACTCTCTAGATGTGCAAAGCTGGTAGAGACATCCCCAAAAAGACTTGCAGCTGTAATTGCAGTGAAAGGTGGTTCTACAAAGTATTGACTCAGGGGGGCTGAATACAAATGCACGTCACACTTTTCAGATATTTTTTTAAATGGTGAAAAACAATTATAATTTTCCTTCCACTTCACAATTATGTGCCACTTTGTGTTGGTCTATCACATAACATCCAAATAAAATACATTTACATTTTTGGTTGTAACAAGACAGAATATGGAAAATTTCAAGGGGTGTGAATACTTTTTCAAGGCTCTGTACTTCTATGAAAAAGTATCCTGTTCTCTTTGTATTGCTTCCTTTGTGTGAAATCCCTGGTGTTACTGTTCTGCTTTCCTATTAAAAACTGACCACAGCAAGCAGGGGGACACACGGTGGTCAGTTCTCTAGCTATGCTGAGAACTCTGTGTACTCTCCTCCAATGATCAGACTTGTCCTGACACACCCCTGCTGCACAGCCATACACTGGGAAGCTCAGTGTGCTGCTGCTTCTCCTCCCCCAGCTCTCATACAGCTGAGAACAAAGGGAATGTGATCACTTATAAAATAGGGAAAAAAGGTATTTATATTGTTTTTTTTTTTTATATCTATACAAAAATGTTTTGCCTTTCACTTCTATTTTAAACTGAATGGGTTGTTTTACAAGGTAATCGTTTACAATCACTTTAAGGATAGGGCTACATACAATTAACTTGTAGCACCGTGTGATCGCAGATCCTGGGACTCTGTCTCGCTACTCAGAATCTCTTGTGTAGCAGCTCACATTAAAAGTAATGCAATAGAGAGATCAATTTCTTTCAATTTTAGTTGCATGATTGAGCAACGAAAATTCCCCTGTGTAGTTTTATGCTACAACAGGGAAAGATTTTATTACATTAAGGGAACAGTTTTTCCCACATTCAGGCCAGTTAAGCTATGAAATGCAGAGAAGCATAGACATAAAAAAAATTGAGGACAGCAAGGATGATTCGTGCGGGTGGGGTAAGCAGTAAACCCTTTTTTTTTTTTTTTGCAGGGAATGCTTTGCAATACTCTACTTAGCTAAGACCCATACATTAGGGGCTAGATGAAAATCACTCTCTTCTGTCATCCAAAAGCGGTATTAAACCCAAAAGCAAACATTTATTATATTGCAGCTTACCAATTCTTAGATGTGATGGCTGCATTCGTTTTCTTTTTTAGGCTTTCTTTCTTTCATTTTCATTTGGTGATCCATCCAGTAAGCCTCTTGTTTTTCAAAAGAACAAGCTCTTTTGCAGATGTATCAGTTTACAGCGATGAGACAAAGCGATTAACACTGACTGACAGGGGTGCTTACAATGATCAGCTTTTATTTATTCATGTAGAACAGAGGGCTCTAACTGGCGGCCCTTCAACTGTTGCGAAACTACAAGTCCCATCATGCCTCTGTCTGTGGGTGTCATGCTTGTAACTGTCAGCCTTGCAAGGCCTCATGGGACTTGTAGTTTCGCAACAGCTGGAGGGCTGACAGTTTGAGACCCCTGATGTAGAAGCTATATTCTAAAAGGAAAAAAACTGTTTGGTGTAACTGGTTATAAAATGTTAGCTGGCGTTTGGCTTTAATTTCTTAGTGTATATAAATATGCTAGTACATCTAACATGAGCCCAGTCTGACACACCGCTACACCGATCTCGGTAAAGAGCCTCTGACGGCGGCTCTTTACCGCGTGATCAGCCATGTCCAATCACGGCTGATCACGTTGTAAACAGGCAGAGCCGTTGAGTGGCTTTTCCTCACTCACGTCTGACAGACGCGAGAAGAGGAGAGCCAATCGGCTTCTCTCCTGACGGGGGGGGGGTCAGCGCAGCCCCCCCTGGGATGCCCACCCAGGACCACCAGGATGCCGCCAGGACCACCAGGGATGCCACCACACTGGACCACCAGGCATGCCACACTAGACCACCAGGGAAATGCCAACCAGTGCCCAGGCAGCTGCCAATCAGTGCCCATCCCCAATGCCTGCCAGTGCCATCAGTGATGCTTATCAATGCCATCTATCAGTGCCGCATATCAGTGCCGCATATCAGTGCTGCATATCAGTGCCCATCAGTGCCGCCTATAAGTGCCACCCATAAGTACCCATCAGTGCAGCCTTTCAGTGCCCATCAGTGTCGCCTATCAGTGCCCACCAGTGCCACCCATGAGTGCCTATCAGTGCCGCCTAGCAGTGCCCATCAGTGCCGCCTAGCAGTGCCCATCAGTGCCGCCTATCAATGCCCATCATCAATGCCCATCATCAGTGCCCATCAGTGCCACCTCATTGGTGCCACCTTATCAGTGCCCATCAGCGAAGGAAAAAACTTACTTATTTACAAAAATTTATAACAGAAACAAAAGAAAAACTTTTTTTTCCTTTAAAATTTTAGGACTTTTTTTATTTGTTTAGCAAAAAATAAAAAACGCAGAGGTGATCAAATACCACCAAAAGAAAGCTCTATTTGTGGGAACAAAATGATAAAAATTCTGTTTGGGTACAGTGTAGCATGACCGCGCAATTATATAAACAGCGACAGCGCTGAAAGCTAAAAATTGGCTTTGGCAGGAAGGGGGTGTAAGTGCCCTGTATTAAAGTAGTTAAAGTGATTGTAAATTAATTTTTTTTTTTTTATATATATTTTTGGTATTATGTCTCATTGTATACAGTACATGTAGCACCCTTGTCTTATACAGGGGCTACCAGAAAATTTAGCTGTGCGGATCTGTAGTTAACCTGACTAATTTATAGTCTTATGCCGCGTACACACGATCGGAAATTCCGACCAGCAAAAGTCTGATGAGAGCTTTTGGTCAGAAAATGCGACCATGTGTATGCTCCATCGGAATTCCCGCCAGCAAAAGATTGAAAGCAGGTTCTCTATTTTTCGGTCGTAAAAAGTTCCGATTGGAAATTCCGATCATCTGTACCAATTCCGACGCGCAAAATTCCTACGCATGCTCGGAAACAATTTGGCACATGCTCGGAAGCATTGAACTTAATTTTCTCGGCTCATCGTAGTGTTGTACGTCACCACGTTCCTGATGGTCGAAAGTTCAGAGAAATTTTTTGTGACCGTGTGTATGCAAGCCAAGCTTGAGTGGAATTCCGTCGGAAAAACCATCCAAGATTTTTCTGACGGAAAATCCGCTCGTGTGTACGCGGCATTAGTGATCATTTGGGTTTTCCCCTAAGCTCAGGTATAGCTGCAGTTCCTTCCTTTTGCCAGTAGGAGTCACTGTTACCCTTGGCGTTAGTATGATGAGCTGCAGTGAAACTGAGTTATGAATATGGCTGACAGCTGATCACACGTGGTAAAGGGCCGCTGTGATTGGCCCTTTTCCCTGTTCTGGGATCTCTCCAAAGGACTTGATGATCACAAAGTGCGCCGATGGAAGGTCTATAGACGCCCTCACAGCACTCGAAGCCCGCGTTGTAGCTGTCTTTCAGCTATAGCGCGGGCGGAAAGTGGTTACGAAGACTATATACAGCGAGACGCCATGCCAGCGTCATGCCAGACATACTGAATATTCTCACCCCTGGGATTTGATTAATTTTCTGGATTTTTGATATAAGGAAAGCATTCCATACTTGTGTGGACATAAGCAGGATAGATTGTACAGCGCTGATCACGTTGAAGGAAATGATCACCTAAGGGGCAGAGTTATGCACAGAGCTGGAAAATTTAGGTAAGGTGGTGGCAGTAAAACAGCAAAGGAGTTACAATAAGTGTGGAACATCAGGACTTGGAGCCCTGTAGGAAGTTTCATCTTGTTCTCCTTAGTCGGCTGTCCATTGGCCTTTATCTCTCTTGTACAGGTTGTGACTCCGATATTTAAATGATGGATTATACAAGGCTGGGTGTAAGAAGACAGGACAGTGACCATTCCTCAACTGAAATCCTCTTAACTCTACCCCCGGGAGTCCCATTACCTGCCAGACATAGAAGGGGGAGGTAATGTTGTATTAATTATTGCTAACAGTAGGGGGCATTTTAGACCTGCAGAATATATTAGGAGAAGTTTTAGGTTTGGAAGCAGACTAAGAAAAAAATGGAAAGAGAATCATCTTTATTCTTTTTTGGGGATATAATAAACATTGTATATTGTGTATAATACAGACACACACCGCTCTGTGTATAATACAGATACACACCGCTCTGTGTATAATACAGATACACACCACTCTGTGTATAATAGAGATACACACACCGCTCTGTGTATAATAGAGATACACACCGCTCTGTGTATAATACAGATACACACACCGCTCTGTGTATAATACAGATACACACCGCTCTGTGTATAATACAGATACACACCGCTCTGTGTATAATACAGATACACACCGCTCTGTGTATAATACAGATACACAACGCTCTGTGTATAATACAGATACACACCGCTCTGTGTATAATACAGATACACAACGCTCTGTGTATAATACAGATACACACCGCTCTGTGTATAATACAGATACACACCGCTCTGTGTATAATACAGATACACACACCGCTCTGTGTATAATACAGATACACACCGCTCTGTGTATAATACAGATACACAACGCTCTGTGTATAATACAGATACACACCACTCTGTGTATAATACAGATATACACACCGCTCTGTGTATAATACAGATACACACCACTCTGTGTATAATACAGATACACACCGCTCTGTGTGTAATAGAGATACACACCACTCTGTGTATAATACAGATACACACCGCTCTGTGTATAATACAGATACACACCGCTTTGTGTATAATACAGATACACACCGCTCTGTGTATAATACAGATACACACACCACTCTGTGTATAATACAGATACACACACCGCTCTGTGTATAATACAGATACACACACCGCTCTGTGTATAATACAGATACACACCGCTCTGTGTATAATACAGATACACACCGCTCTGTGTATAATACAGATACACACCGCTCTGTGTATAATACAGATACACACACCGCTCTGTGTATAATACAGATACACATCGCTCTGTGTATAATACAGATACACACCGCTCTGTGTATAATACAGATACACACCGCTCTGTGTGTAATAGAGATACACACCACTCTGTGTTTAATAGAGATACACACTGCTCTGTGTGTAATAGAGATACACACCGCTCTGTGTATAATACAGATACACACCGCTCTGTGTATAATAGAGATACACACCGCTCTGTGTATAATACAGATACACACCGCTTTGTGTATAATACAGATACACACCGCTCTGTGTATAATACAGATACACACACCGCTCTGTGTATAATACAGATACACACCACTCTGTGCATAATACATATACACACACAGTTTTGTATACAGTATACACGAGATACACACACACAACTCTTTGTATAGCATGGCCCATGGCCCCTTTAAGCTGCCCTGCAGAATGTCTTCCCTGTGGCAGGTTGTTGCTTCCTGATTAGTGGACAGGAAGAAAGCGTTCTCAGTACTGAACAAGCAGTGTCTGTTTTTTGGGGTGAGCAAGGCTGAAGGGGGACTGCAATTGACTGCATTTACACCTTGACTGAGGCACTGGGGGACGTGCAGTGAGGTCAGTGGCTGGTGAGGCACTGGCTAGTATCATGACTGCTGAGGCCCAATGGGCCTAGGTACAAATAAATGTAACACAATGGGATTAATCCTCCACCACCCTTGCCCTTTTACTCCATTAAATAAAACACAACTATTAGGTTGGAAAGGGCAAGGCCACAGCTTTATTAAAGTCCAACACGTAACATGAGAACACATTAAACCAGTGCTAATCATAGTCGTACTGTGAGTACTTCATTCCAAAAGGGGGAAGTGGGGCCTGTCCTTATCATAAGTGCTGGACAGACAGCCTACTTCTAATTTTTTCATCAAGGGCGTAGCCCATTACAGAAACTTTAAATGCTGGAAAGATCAAGAAACCACAGCAAGCTGTGACATACCATAACAGAGGAAAAAAAGGGGCGGGAGGGTGGGCTTAGCTCTTCCATCCAATTCTTCCGAAAGACCCATAATTCCCTAGGGCACACGTTCCCTGAGCTCAGGCCCATCCCATCCCCCATTTTTCCACCAATCATCACCATCCACCCCTTTGTCCGACACCTGGCCATGCCCCCATCAGTCAAGGCTCTCTTTCCCTAGGAGGGGCTCAAGAGGCCTTCATGACTGCTAAGGCGCAATGGGCCTAGGTACAAATAAATGTAACACAATGGGATCAAATCCCCCCACCACCCTTGCCCTTTTACCCCATTAAATAAAACACTTACAACCATTAGGTTAGAAAGGGCAAGGCCACAGCTTTATTAAATTCCAACATGTAACATGTGAACACATTTAACCAGTGTCAGTCACAGTAGTAATGTGAGCACTCAATTCCAAAAGGGGGGAGTGGAGCCTGTCCTAACCATAAGTGTTGGACAGACAGTCTACTTCCATAGCCCATTACAGCAATTTTAAATGCTGGCAAGGTCAAGAAACCAACATCCATACGTCAGTGGATAGCTGACGAGCACCCCAACGCAGCCGGCGCCTGTTCCACACCACGCTGCAGGCCAAGGTTGGATATACCCAACCCAATGTCATTAAGGTGAATGCCATCCAGTCTCAACAGATAATCATTAGCACCCTCCAGATCCTTGTGTCAGATGATGAACCCCCCGATCTGACGAACAAACTTGGCGACCTGGGCGTCAACCATGCGATGGAAGTGTTCCAGATAGGGGCCTGGTATTTTCCTAGCCCATAGCAAGCGGGGGCACGATTTCAGACCAGATGAGCACCAAATTGGTATAGACTGCATAGCATTGAGCGATGTCTCACTTGATAGCTGAGATTAAGTCCACAGAACGTGTATAACCCACATAGTTTCCTCCAGCGTGAAGAATCAAGATGATGGGGCCAGACACATGGGACCGAAGGCGCAAACACTCCTGAAGGACTTGAGGCCAGCGTAACCCATGGAGCCGGAGCCAGCGGATCCTGGCTAAATCATAGGTAAAACACAAATTCTTCCCGTAGCTCCGAACTTGCAACCGACAAACGGCCCAGTAAATTAAGGAATCCCCAGCGATCCAGATCAGAGCCGGGTAACGGGTAACTAAAAAGTTAAAACAACAGGTGTGGGCAGATGTACAAAGAAAAAAGAGACGATTCCCACCTACCCAAACGCTGGAGTTCCGTATCGGAAAAACCCATGCCCGAAGCAGTGGGGGCAGCACCGATGCGAGAGGAGTGGGTTACAAAGTCACGCAAAGTGAGGCCTAATTTCTCAAGGCAGCAACAAAAAACTCGCAAAAATTGGAACCTGCTCAGAGAGGAGGAATCGGCGTGGACAAAGAAAATAGGGGATGGGGGCGTAAGGACAGGAAGGGGGAGGCCAGCGAAACAGGGCAAAAGGGCCCCCCGTAAAGGTACAAAACAACCCTTCTGCCTTTGCCAAAGCTGTCGGTTTTTGATGTACGCAACAAAACTGATACGCAGCGCTCAGAGAAGGTAACATCCTCCGCCAGAGTTTGGTACCTCCTCCAGCAGCCAACATTACTGGCATGTAGGACTGGAGAAAGGATAGCCACATCCCCAAGTCATCCCGCATTGGGCTTGGTGATATGGACATAATGGTAGGGGGCAGCCACCCCCTTCATGGCCCACGTCAGGCATCTACAGAAAGCCCTCCCCATGTGGATGACTTGACAGGCTTAGACCAAGTGACCCAGCAAGGGCTGTTTTAACTGCAGTTTTCTTAGCCCCTTTTGCCAAGCGGACCAGGGAGAGGAGCCTGGCCAGCTTGTCACTGGGCAGCCGGAAAACCATTGCCACAGTATCTATTTCAATACCCAAAAAGGCCAAAACCATCACAGGGCCCTCGGTCTTGTCAGCTGACAGCGGAATGGCAAACCGCTCGCAGGTGTCCTGAAAAACTGACAGGTGCTGCTGACCGACCGCTGTCAGCTGGGCCGAAGAAGAGGAAGTCATCCAATCAAAAAGTCATCCAAAAGCAGTGCAACACAGAATGCAAACCAGCCGCCTGGACAACTACCCATTCAAGGAAACTACTGACGAGAAAATAAAATAAATAACAAGAAACAAAGAAATAAAGAAATAACAAGAAATGGCACAGCCCATGGGAAGGCACATGTCAAAAAAGTAGCTTCCTTGAAAGTAGCATCCCAGCAGGTGGAAGCAGTCTGGGTGGAAGGAGGCGGAAGGCAGACTCAATCTCCACCTTGGCCAGCAAAGCCGAAGGACTAGCCACCCTGATCAAGTGGAGCGCCTTGTCGAAAGAGGCGTAGTGGACCCTAGATTCCTCCTTGTCGATGCCATCGTTGACCGAGGAGCCAGAAGGATAGGACAGGAGGTGGATAAGGCAGAATTTTCCCTCAGCACTTTTGGGGACCACACCGAGCGGGTTAACCCTCAGGTTGTGGAAAGGGGAGATCAAACGGACCTGCCATACTCCCCAAATCCAATTCCTTCTCGAGCAGCTTCTCAGCCACCACAGGCTCGAATTGAACAGCAGTTTTTAAATTAGGTGCCATGATCGGCACATCAGAAGGAGTAAAGGGGATCCAAAAACCACGGTCCAAACCGTACCTCAAGAACAAGGCCTCCCTATGAAGGGGGTACCAGTCTAGCAAAGTGAGCACTCGTGCTTAAAATGGCACGCGGTGTACCACTTGCAGTGGCTCTCACTGAATAGCCAGCATAAACCTATTTTGGGGCAGGCGACGCTCTGGAGAGAGCACTGGCTGGGGACTAAAAGGACGAAGGCCTGTGGGGGCACATGAGCAATAACCACAGGCTACCGTCCTGACACTCAAAGCAGAACTCCTTTCTTGATGCCATTTTTGGGTGAAACTGGGTGTCATAGTGGAACCAACAATGGCCCTCATAAAGTGCAGGAACGGTACACCCCTGCGATACATGTCCATATCCCCATGTTTTATCCCTTTTAAAAATGCTTGGATGTACAGAAATTTTTTTGCTGATCTGCCAGAAATCTAGTTTGCTCCAAACTTCCTATTTAGACTGATAGCAAAGTTTCACTGCTACACTGAAATCTCAACCAGCCTTGTCAGCCCTGCCTGCTGGGATACAGATGTCTGCTTACCCCATGTGCCCCCCAGGTCCCTCTCCTTGTGCATATACAGTACATTGACTTCTTTTCCAGCAATACAATGTGGCTACCTTGGCTTCCAAAAGCCTGTGCGTAGAAAATGGGCTCTGGGGAAATGTAGTTCTGGGGGTCTGCCTATGTCATTAGGAGCTGAGGAGCTAAGTAAAACCTTGGACAGAGGGGTGGCGGTGGACGTGGTATACCTGGATTTTGCAAAAGCATTTGACACAGTGCCCCACACACAGCTCATGTGTAAGGTAAAGTCTACAGGTTTGGAAAGATCAGTTTGTAAATAAATAGAAAACTGGCTAAAAGACCGAATTCAGAGAGTAGTGGTTAATTATTCTTACTCTGAATGGTCTAATGTTATCAGTGGTGTCCCCTAAGGTTCAGTGCTGGGACCCTTACTTTTTAATATCTTTATAAATGATATTGGGTATGGGATTAAAAGTAACATTTCTGTCTTTGCAGACGACAATAAGCTAGGCAGTGGAATAACATCCTTACAGGATGTTTCCAATTTAGCCGACATCAATGCACTAATTAGGCAACTACGTGGCAAATGAGGTTTAATGTTGATAAATGTAAAGTTATGCACTTGGGGGCTAAGAATATGCATGCATCATACATACTAGGGGGGGGTACAACTGGGGGAATCCATAGTGGAGAAGGATCTGGGGGTTTTGGATAGATCATAAGCTCAATAAAAGCATGCAATGTACAGCCTTGGTTTCCAAAGGGAGCTAAGTTCTTTCTTGTATTTAGAGAGGTATGGACTCCAGAGAGAGAGAGATATAATTTTGCCTCTGTACAAATCATTAGTAAGACCTCATCTGGAATATGCAATTCAGTTTTGGGCACCAGTTCTCGAAAAGGATATCAGGGAACTGGAGAAAGTACAGAGAAGGGCAACAAAACTGATAAGAGGCATGGAGGAGCTCAGCTATGAGGAAGGATTAGAGGAATTTAATCTATTCCCTCTTGAGAGAGGAGATTAAGGGGGGATATGATCAACATGTACTAATACATAAGTGGTGAACAAATAGTGAACTTGGTGTTGAGTTATTCACTTTAAGGTCATCACAGAGGACAAGGGGGCATTCTTTATGTCTAGAGGAAACTAGATTTCATCTCAGAATACAGAAAGGTTTCTTCACAGTAAAAGCCGTGAAAAAGAGGACTAGACTCCCTCCAGAGGTGGTTCTGGCTAGCTCAGTAGATTGCTTTACAAAAGGCCTGGATACTTTCCTAAATGTACATAATATAACTGGGTACTAACATTTATAGGTAAAGTTGATCCAGGGAAAATCTGATTGCCTCTCAGGGGATCAGGAAGGAATTTCTTCCCCCGCTGTAGCAAATTGGATCATGCTTTGCTGGGGTTTTTCACCTTCCTCTGGATCAACTGTGGGTGAAGGATTATGTATATGGTATTGAATGTTTTTTTTGGTTGAACTAGATGGACTTTTGTCTTTTTTCAACCTGACTAACTATGTAACTGACCTCCCAGTAGCTGTCCCTGCAAGAACATTTTACAAGCCTTGTGATGAAGTCACAGGGAGTAATAAAAGCTTTTTCTCTCTAAAGGTACACGTTAAAAAAAGGAATAATGCTGGGGCATGGTTTAAAGGGAAAGAAAGGGTTTGGGGGTAAATCTGGTAAGACCTACACTCTAAATCGTGGGCTCTCAACCTGCGGCCCTCCAGCTGATGCGGAACTACAAGTCCCATCATGCCTCTGCCTTTGGGAGTCATGTTTGTAACTGTCAGCCTTGCAATGCCTCATGGGTCTTGTAGTTCTGCAATAACTGACAATGAGTGGGCAGAAGGGGTGGGCAGGAGGAACGGCTGCCCTGAACACAGAGTTTTTTTGCAGGGATTGGGGGTGCCCTGTGCCAGTTGCTTCTGTTACAACGCTGATAGGAGTAGTGACATCAGCATCACCATAGCTCCCAACTGTCCCTGATTTTGAGGGACTGTCCCTGATTTGGAACAAAGTCCCTCTGTCCCTCTTTCCTCCTCATTTGTCCCTCATTTTGGTCTGATCTATCTAGTTGTATATAAAATGAATTACAGTACTTCTCTATCAAAAAGTGTTTCCCAGGTTTAAACCTTTCATCCAATTTCTAAATTGCTGCATTTGTAAATTCCAAAAGTCAAAATTTTACGTATTGGTAAAAAAAAAAGCACTTGTGGGTTTAACCAATAATTTTCTTTTGGGGGGTGTGGCAGGGATTGTGTCCTATGCCTACATACTTTTGCTAATAGGTGTCCCTCATTCCCATCTCAGAAAGTTGGGAGGTATGGGCATCGCTGCTAACCCTAGGGAAGGTGGGGGAGTGCATTGTTTGGCATCTTTTTCCTGGGTGCTAAAGACCTTGTCCCGGTGTTCTGCCGAGAAAGGTCCCCCCATTGGATAGTGTCCGCCCCGTACTGCGCAGGTGCAGCGCTTGCGCAGTACGGAGGACAAGGAGACACCGAAAGTCTCCGAAGTTGAACAGCTCACCATCAGCTATACATGGCGCCTGCGGATTTAATAGTCACTGCTTTGTAACAGGGCCCCTCGTGTGCTCGCTTCGCTTGCCACGCTTCGGGCACGGCCTCACTGTGCTCTGCATATTTTTATTCTAATGCCCCGTACACACGGTCGGAAATTCCGACCACAAAATCCGTCGGACTTTTTCCAACGGATTTTGTCCGACACTGGTCTTGCATACACACGGTCGGACAAAGTTGTCGGAAAATCCGATCATTCTGAACGTGGTGACGTTCGTTGTGTATGACGGAACTACGTAGAGGCTATTAGCCAATAGGTTTGGTCTCGTAATTTGATCTGAGCATGCGTGGCACTTTGTTCGTCGGAATTCTCTACACACGATCAGAAAAAGTCCGATCGGATTTTGTTGTCGGAAAATTTGAGAGCAGGATCTCAAATTGTTTCCGTCGGAAATTCCGACGGAAAAAGTCAGATGGAGCCCACACGTGGTCGGATTTTCCGACAACTTGGTCCGATCTGACATTTTCCGTCGGAATTTCTGACCGTGTGTACGGGGCATTACTCTATGTGCACTTGGATGGAGGGGCTTGAACCTGGACCAGGCGCAGTGTAGAGCTGACGATCAGCTGTTCACCTTCGGAGACTTTCGGCGTCTCCTTTGTCCTTCGTACTGCGCAAGCGCAGTATAGGGCGGACACTATCCGAAGGGGGACAGTATTCGACAAGACACCGGCACTAGCTGGAGGGCCACAGGTTGAGCACCCAAGCTCTAAATCAGGGGTAGGCAACCTCGCCCTCCAGCTGTTTTGAAACGACAAGTCCCATGAGACATTGTAAGACCCTGACAATCACAGGCATGACTCCTAGAGGCAGAGGCATGATGGTATTTGTAGTTTCACCACAGCTGGAGGGCAGAGGTTGCCTACCCCTGCTCTAAATGGACAGACAGGGCACAAGGGTGCCTAAAAAGCAGGTTGGTTATTCAGTGGAATGCTAAAATGTGTTTTGTGGCACTCAGCCCTCGTGTGCACACCAAGGGGTCGCCCAGTCTCCATCAGCTCCCTGCCCTCTGTACGTTAAACAAAAACACTTGTTGCCGTGCAGGACTGCCGGACGCTCCAGAGCAGGTGGTGGGCTTTTCCTGGCAGGGAAAGGGTTAAGTGGCTGTATGATTGCAGGAGACCGAGGACCCACTCTCAGGTTTATTAAAGAGAAGAATCCATTTGGAAACCTGAGGCCGGCTCTAAATAATAGATGCTTTTACCTCGCTATACAGGTCTCTCAGGGCCGCGGCGAACAGAGCAAGAGATTCACAGGCTGGCCGCCGCTTTGACCTCTCTCGGAAATCACAGCACAATGAACAAGGCAATATATATATCCCCACGCAAGCCCCCTCCTCTTTGTCTATCCGCTCTCTCGATATTTATTTTTTCCCCCTCAATGCTCATTTTTACTTCACTTTCCGCTTTGCTCTCCCTCCATCATCACCAGCCGTCTGTGGCTGTGTAATTACTGTATTTGTCTCTCTTTCTCCTTCCCATCTCTCTTATTCGGTCTAATATCGCACTTTATCTTGGCGTCTGTCACGCCGTGGTATTTTTGCGACATCACTCGCACTCTAAAACAATTCTCTCCGTCTCTCCCTGACACTGCTGTGTCACATGATGTGATGTCTCTCTCTAATAATTTTCATGCTTCGAAAACCGATTCTCCATCTGTCTTTCTTGCATCCTTTCTTCATGCAATTGTCTCTCTCTTTTTTTTTTTTTTGCTGCCTGTTTTGCAAGCGTTGTAAATCTATAAGATTAATTGTATTCTTCTGCATGTAATGAAATCTCATTCGAGTGACAGATTACAGTGAAAGTGTTTGGTACACATGGTAAACCAATGGCCAGTTCGGCCTGGAAGGATGTTGGAAAGATGTTTGTTCACATTTGGCGAAACGCGTACAGTGAGCGTGTTGCTCCCCCTTATATGAAACTTAAATCTTTAGTATGCAAGTATTGTTATACCTTGTTACGTCTGTAAGTACTGACTATACTGTATTTGTGAGAAAATAGCGATTTGTATTGTTTATCTTACTGGTGGCTTGCCTCATTGTTTGCTGTTTAGCTTCAGGGCAGCGGTGGGTGGTCATTAAATCCCAGCGCTACAAAAGCAGCCTTTTGTCTTCTTTTAAATTCTGACTGTAATATTCATTTTAATTTTGTTTAGCAATAAAAGAAAAAGAAGAGTACTGATTTCGTTTTATTACAGAATAAATGACAGTTGATCTATGACACGCTCTGAGGTTCAGTGAGAGTCTAATACAGTACAATTTCATAATGATCTTCCATTACTATATGAGCAAGATTGCCAATTTTTTTTGGATCTGTATACAGCTTGGTCAAATTATAGGCAGTGTTTGTATTGACCTTAACCCCTTCAATACCCGCCCATAGTCATATGACGCCCACAAGGTGGATCTCCCATCCTGGGTGGGCGTCATATGACATCCTCCCATTCCCGGCCGCCTGGGGGGCGCGCGCGCCCGCGGCGTCGCTCGGGACCCGGTGCGAGTGCCCGGCCACCCGCGATTGCCCGTTACAACAACGGGACCGTGCGGGACCGTGGAGCTGTGTGTGTAAACACACAGCTCCACGTCCTGTCAGTGCAGAGGAGACCGATCATGTGATCCCAGTACGGAGGAACACATGATCGGTCTCCTCCCCTTGAGTCCCCTCCCCCCACAGTTAGAATCACACATATAGGGAATACATTAACCCCTGCAGCGCCCCCTAGTGTTAACCCCTTCCCTGCCAGTCACATTTACACAGTAATCAATGCAATTTTATAGCAACGATCGCTGTGTAAATGTGAATGGTCCCAAAAATGTGTCAAAAGTGTCCGAAGTGTCCGCCGCAATGTCGCAGTTACGAAAAAAAAAAACGCAGATCGCCGCCATTACTAGTAAAAAAAAATAAAAAAATGCAATAAATCTATCCCCTATTTTGTAGACGCTATAACTTTTGCGCAAACCGATCAATATACGCTTATTGCGATTTTTTTTTCCAAAAATATGTAGAAGAATACGTATCGGCCTAAACTGAGTAGAAAATAAAAAAAAAAAAAAAAATGGGATATTTATTATAGCAAAAAGTAAAAAATATTGTGTTTTTTTTTGAAAATTGTCGCTCTTTTTTTGTTTATAGCGCAAAAAATAAAAACCGCAGGGGCGATCAAATACCACCAAAAGAAAACTCTATTTGTGGGGAAAAAAGGACGTCAATTTTGTTTGGGTGTAACGTCGCACAACCGCGCAATTGTCAGTTAAAGCGACGCAGTGCCGAATCGCAAAAAGTGCTCTGGTAAGGAAGGGTGTAAAATGGCCCGGTGTTGAAGCGGTTAAAGTGGTTGTAAACCCTTACAGACCACTTTGACCTACAGGTAAGCCTAGCTTAACCACTTTCAGACCGGACCATTTTGCTGGCTTAAGACCAGAGCACTTTTTACGATTCGGCACTGCGTCGCTTTAACTGACAATTGCGCGGTCGTGTGACGTGGCTCCCAAACAAAATTGACGTCCTTTTTTTCCCACAAATAGAGCTTTCTTTTGGTGGTATTTGATCGCCCCTGCGGTTTTTATTTTTTGCGATATAAACAAAAGAAAAGCGACAATTTTGAAAAAAAAAAATATTTTTTACGTTTTGCTATAATAAATATCCCCCCAAAAATATATAAAAAAACTTTTTTTTCCTCAGTTTAGGCCGATACGTATTCTTCTACATATGTTTGGTAAACAAAAATGCAATAAGCGATTATTGATTGGTTTGCGCAAAAGTTATAGCGTTTACAAAATAGGGGATAGTTTTATAGCATTTTTATTAATATTTTTTTTACTAGTAATGGCGGCGATCAGCGATTTTTATTGTGATTGCGACATTATGGCAGACACATCAGACATTTTTGACACATTTTTGGGACCATTGTCATTTATACAGCAATCAGTGCTATTTAAATGCACTGATACCTGTGTAAATAAAAATGGCAGTGAAGGGGTTAACCAGGGGGTAGCAGTGTAGGGGTTAAGTGTTCCTAGGGGCGTGTTACTAACTGTGGGGGGCATGGCTGTGTGTTAGTGAACACTGATCTCTGCTCCAATCACAGGGAGCAGAGATCCGTGTCACTTGTTGCTAGCCAGAACGGGGAGCTGCTGTTTACTTCCGCATCTCCCCGTTCAGCCTTCCCATGAGACGATCGCAGGTATCCCCGCATAGATCGAGTCTGCGGGACCCGCGACCGGACTCACGGGGGTCCCGACCGGCACGTGTGAGTGCAGCCGGCGGCGCGCACGCGATGGCACGACGGCATTCTTAAAGGAACGTACCTGTACACCCTTATGCCTGTCTGTGCCATTCTGCCGACGTACATCGTCATGCGCCGGTCGGGAACTGGTTAAGGCTTACCTGTAGGTGTAGGGAGATATTTTACAAAAAAGGGGCACCGCTGTCGCAACGGTGCACCGCAACGGCGCATGCGCACTGGGCGCGCCACAAGTGAAGGCAAATATGCCGTCACTTACAGCTCCCGCACACATACGCCGGAGTGACGTCTTTGCTGCTCCGGCCACTCACAGCCCCGGAGCAGCGATACCTGGAAGGAAGATGGACGCTTCGCGGAAGAGGGGACAGCGGTGACATCACTGGCTCTTGTGTCAGGTAACTGACACATAACGGGCTACTATGTGATGCATAGTAGTCCATTATGCTTTACCTTTGCAGGGAAACAAAGAAGAAGAAAGCCCATCAGGGTTTACTTCCTCTTTAACCACATGAACTTTCGCCTTCAGTACTTCTCCAGAGCTTCTCCCATCCTCTGGAACTCCCTGCCCCGGTGTATCCGATCAGCCCCTAACCTGTCCACCTTTAGGAGATCCCTGAAAACTCATTTATTCAGGGAAGCCTATCCCACACCCACCTAACTGTCCCCGAGCCACCCCCCATCAAATCATTCTCTGCAGCTATTACCTTTTGTACCACCCCTTCCCTTTAGAATGTAAGCTCTACGAGCAGGGCCCTCCTGTACCTTTTGTATTTAACTGTACTGTAATTGTGTTGTCCCCCTTATACATTGTAAAGCGATGCATAAACTGTTGGCACTATATGAATCGTGTATAATAATAATAATAATAACATCAGCCCCGGAAGGATTTACCCAAATCCTGACCAGGCCATTTTTTTGCGATACGGCAATGCGTTACTTTAAATGACAATTGCGCAGTCCTGCGATGCTGTACCCAAATAAAGAAAAAACATTTTTTCCCCCCACAAATAGAGCTTTCTTCTGGTGGTATTTGATCACCTCTGCAGTTTTTATTTTTTTCGCTATAAACGAAAAAAAGACAGACAATTTTGAAAAAAACAAACCAATATTTTTAACTTTCTGCTATAAAACCTACCCAATAAAAAAAAATGGAAAAATCGAATTTCTTCATAAATTTAGATCAATATATATTCTGCTACATATTTTTGGTAAAAAAAAAAACAAACCTTCTAAGCATATATTGATTGGTTTGCGCAAAGTTTATAGTGTCTACAAAATAGGGGAAAGATTTATGGCTTTTTTTTTTTTTTTTACTAGTAATGGCGGCGATTTGTGATTTTTAGCGGGACTGGGACATTGCGGAGGACAGATCGGACACCTAACTGACATTTTTGACACTTTTTTGGGAACCAGTAACATTATTACAGTGATCAGTGCTAAAAATATGCACTGACATTGTACTAATGTCCCTACTGGCAGGGAAGGGGTTAACACCAGGGGCGATCAAGGGGTTAAATGTGTTCCCTCAGTGTGTTTCTAACTGTGTGGGGGGGATGGGCTGCCTGGGACAACACACAGATCCGTCTTCCTGCATAGCAGAAAGACAGGATTTGTGTGTGATCCCCTGTCAGAACGGAGATCAGCCGTGTTTACTACTACCGAGTCCACCGGACCCGCTGATTGGCTCTGCCGCTGGCCAATGGGCACACAGATCGCCATGTACGAGCCTGACGTACACCTATGCCGATTTGCGCAGCTGAGATAACCTGCCGCAGTATAACTGCAGGGGCTGGTCGGCAATCAGTTAAGGTGGAAGTTTACTTGCTTTTTTAAATCCCCACCCTTCTCCCCTTCCTCCCAAGACCCCAAAAAATAAATTATATATGTATATACACTATATTACCAAAAGTGTTAGAACACCTGTTCTAACATCTTTCAGTGTTAGAACACCTTTGGGATGAATTAAAGCGGAGACTGCAAGTCAGGCCTTCTCATCCACATCAGTGCCTGACCTCACAAATGCGCTTTTGGAAGAATGTTTAAACATTCCCATATACACACTCCTAAACCTTGTGGACAGCCTTCCCAGAAGAGTTGAAGCTGTTATAGCTGCAAAGGGTGGGCCAACTCAATATTGAACCCTACGGACTAAGACCAGGATGAGCATCGTTTAAACCCCACGGCCTACCTGACTATTGTTGCTGACCATGTCCATCCCTTTATGACTACAGTGTACCCGTCTTCTGATGGCTCCTTCCAGCAGGATAATGCACCATGTCACAAAGCTCCAATCATCTCACCACTGGTTTCTTGAACATGACAATGAGGTCACTGTACTCCAATGGCCTCCACAGTCACCAGATCTCAATCCAATAGAGCATATTTGGGATGTAGTGGAACGAGAGGTTCGCATCATGGATGTGAAGCCAACATATCTACAGCAACTGTGTGATGCTATCATATCAATATGGACCAAAATCTCTGAGAAATGTTTCCAAAACCTTGTAGAATCTATGCCATGAAAAATGAAGGCAGTTCTGAAGGTAAAAGGGGGTCCAACCCGGTACTACCCTGTTTCCCGAAAATAAGACCTAGCGTGATTGTCGGTGATGGCTGCAATATAAGCCCTACCCTGTTTCCCCGAAAATAAGCCCTACCCTTAAAATTAAGACCTTTAACTAGGGCTTATTTGGGGGGTAGGGCTTATATTGCAGCCATCACCGACAATCACGCTAGGTCTTATTTTCGGGGAAACAGGGTAGAAAATATCAAAAAAAAAAATAGGAAAGAATCCCCCTTTGATGAGACTTTACTGGCCCAAATGGTTTTATACAATTATCTTAAGGAAGTAAATGATTAAAAAAGTATATTAAAAGTCATACAAATGTTATTGAGACAAATTGTTAAAAAGAGCAATGATAGTGTCTGTCTGATGTACAACCAAGTCAACATAATACCCAAAGATAACAGAAAGTACAGTTCTATATAGTCCCTGGACTACCGTGATGAGATCGCCATGGCAGAATGAGCAAGGCCAGCACCCAAATAATCTCACCACTGGTCTCTTAAACATGACAATGAGTTCACTCTACTCCAATGGGCTTTACACAGGACCGTTTTTAAGGTAGGGCAAAAGGGGCAGCTGCCCTGGGCCCTATCATTGTAGTGGGGCCCAAAGCAGCTGCCTCATACTTGGCAACTAGCCCAGTTTAAATCCCCTTATCCCTTGAAGTTTTAGTCCCGTGCTGTGTCCTGTTATCTCAGTGTAAACTTCTGCTGCCCAGCTCTGCCCTATTGCCATGTACAGATGACTCACCTGCAGACCCTGTGTTTACATGTAAATAACCTGCATTGATATGTAAATAGCGGCAGCATTAATATGTAAATAGCCGTGGACCGCGGCATTGATATGTAAATATAGTCAGCATTCATATGTATATCATGTCCCCCTGAGGTCACATACACCATCACTTCTGCTGAATGCTGACCACTGGGGAGGTAAAGGAGCATGCTTGAAAGTCCTGAATACAACTGTGGTCATTAAGCCTAACATCAGCCTGTTCTGCAAAAGTAAGCAAATTGGAGGCAGAACCCTTCTTCAAAATAACATGGTGCCACAGCACCCTGAATTTTGGTGCATGTGAATATGCAGGCAGGCAGTGAGGACATGGTGTGCTGTAACCTTTAGCAACCAATCAGTGAGCAGCAATGCTGTACACTAACCTCTTGCATCCAATCAGTGAGCAGTAATAATGTGCAGTAACCTCTAACAACCAATTAGTGAGTGGTATAGATGTTCAATAACCTCTAGCAATCAATCAGTGAGCAGTATTGATGTACAGTAATCTCTAGCAACCAATTAACAAGCAGAAGTCATTTTCTGTAACCTCTAGGAAATAACAGTGAGCCATAATGTGTGCTGTAACCTCTAGCAGCCAGTCAGTGAGCAGTAATGATACACTTTAACCTCTGGCAACCAATCACAATCGCTGACTGATCTCATTCAGTAAATAGATTTTGAGTCTAGCTGCTATTTATTGTATATCTCAAAGCATGTGGAGAGCGAAATTGCGTGGAAAAGGGGGCCCAAGAAAATGTTTGCCCAGGGTCCAATCAATATTAAAGACAGCCCTGGCTTTACAGTCACCAGAACGGGATGTGTCGGAACAGGAGATTCCCATCATGGATCTGCAGCAACTGCGTGATACTATCAATCAATATGGACCAAAATCTCTGAGGAATGTTTCCAATACCTTGTTGAATATATACCATGAAAAATTAAAGCAGTTCTGAAGGCAAAAGGGATCTAATCCGGTACTAGCAAGATTTACCTAATAAAGTGGCGGTGAGTGTATATATATATATATATATATATATATATATATATATATAATGTGTGTAGCAGTACCCCCGTAAGGGCTGCTAATAGACTCTGTACCCCACTGATTACCTCGACTCTGCAAATCCTCCATTACCTCTGACACCTTGGGTTCCGTCATCTTACCAGCTGTAGTAGTAAATAGAGACTCACACAGTATTAAAGAAACAATTCAAATATGTTTACTGTATTATAAAAACACAAAATACATATTGTGGGTTGAACCAATCTTTTATTTTTTGTCCTTTAATAGGGCGTGGCAAGGGGGTGTGTCCTATGCCTGCATACTTTTGCTGATAGGTGTCCCCAGGGGTCAAGTCCTGGGGAAAAAAGTGTGGGAACTCCCACCCAAGATCCACTCCCCCACCAAAAAAAAAAAAAAAAAGGTACGGTCATATGCACGATCGCTTCAAAAGTGGTATTTTTCATCCAATTTTTGTATTGTGTGTATGAATCTTAAGGCCGGCTTCACACTGGGGCGGTGCGGGCGGCGACGGTAAAGCAGCGCTATATTTAGCGCTGCTTTACCATCGTTTTAGCCGTGGTATGCGCTAGCCGCTAGCGGCCGAAAAAGAGTTAAAAACCTCTGCAAAGTGCCGCTGCGGCGGCGCTTTACTGGCGGTATCCCCGCGGTGTCCCATTGAAATCAATGGGTATGAGCGATGAATACACGGCTCCTTCACCGCTCCAAATATGCTGCTAGCAGGACTTTTTTTACCATCCGGCTTTCACACTGGAGTGAAAGGACCCGCTTTTTTCAGGAGCTACACAGGCGCTATTTTTAGCGCTGTAGCTCCTGAAAAACGCCCCAGTGTGAAAGCACCCTAACTGTTAGTACATAAAAGAAAAACAATCCTCAATAAACATAAATACGGTAATTCTCTGAATAATCAGCATTCATTCAATTGTGCTTCCATGCAAATGTGAACATCATGTTCTGATCTTTATTGGAGAATTTTATTTTGTATAAAGAGTGTTTATGTGGTGAGTTTACACTTTTCATTGAACAGAGTTTGGATAACACAGGGTTAAACGGAAAGGTCATAAATGAACTGCAAATTATCTGGACAGAATGATTGGGGAGATAGTGATGTGTTCCTGCATAGGAGATGTATGTTAGCTTGGGGGGCTGCAAACTCTGCAGGGCTCCAACACACATTCGCTGCTATTCCAACCCTTCACATATTTCCACATAAACTTCCCTCCTGGCATTAAACTTTGCCAGGTATTGTGCTCAGCTTACCACCCCAAACTGATGTTCTTTCCTCAGCTCACCTCTCTCCCTGCATGTCCTGTGAGCAGAATAGCTGTGCTCCTCCTCTGGGTTCTCTCATTATATGGCACCAGTGTTGCCAACCGCCCGTAGATTTACGGACAGCCCGTAAATTTACACCCGTTTTTTGGGTGCCCGTAAATGTCCGTTACGGGAAGAGGGTGCCAGTAAAAATGATTGCCGCGAGCCGACCGCTCGGGAAAGCTCGTACTGGCTCGGCCGGGCGGCGCATGCGCAGTAACTTAATGTCGCCGCCTGGCGCCATTTTAGAATAGATTGCTAAGACACAGCAGCCGCGTTTTGTGTACTCGCCGAGGAGTCGAGGGGGTGGGGGCAAGTGAGGAGGAGAGTGTGACACTGGGCTAGACGCCAGAGGATGACATTACTGGGGACAGATGACAGACAGAGTATGTATGACATGTAATTACTGGGGGGGGGGGGGGGGGGGGGGTGAAGCCAAGGCATGCAGGGGGACAGTGAAGGACGCTGAAGGACTGTCCCCCTCCTGTAGTATGTCAGCATGCCTGTGTCCCCCTCCTGTAGTATGTCAGCATGCCTGTGTCCCCCTCCTGTAGTATGTCAGCATGCCTGTGTCCCCCTCCTGTAGTATGTCAGCAGCATGCCTGTGTGTCCCCTCCTGTAGTATGTCAGCAGCAGGCCTATGTGTCCCCCTCCTGTAGTATGTCCGTATGCCTGTGTGTCCCCCTCCTGTAGTATGTCCGTATGCCTGTGTGTCCCCCTCCTGTAGTATGTCCGTATGCCTGTGTGTGTCCCCCTCCTGTAGTATGTCCGTATGCCTGTGTGTGTCCCCCTCCTGTAGTATGTCCGTATGCCTGTGTGTGTCCCCCTCCTGTAGTATGTCAGCAGCATGCCTGTGTCCCCCTCCTGTAGTATGTCTGCAGTATCTGAGGGCAGTCCTAGAAAGGAGTCAAGAGTAGGAGTGCTGCAGGGATGGGGGTCACGGGAGGAGACAGACGTGTGGACTGTGGAGAGGAGACTATATAATAAATCCAGAGCCGCCAAGCTGCTGAAGCCATCTGACTGAGTCCTGCACGGTGCACCTGAGAGGTCCGTGACATTACCGCTAGGCCGGTCTGAGGGTGGTTGCTTATGTAAGAGGGGAGTGAATAGAATAATGTAAGGGGGCACTGATATAAAGGTTCCCCCCTATATTAGTAACCCACCCACTTTAGTGTATTCACTCTGCAGAAGGGGGTCTCTAGTCACCAGAGCAAACCCCCCCCATTTTCAGAATTCCCCCTTACATCATAATCTGTAGCGTTCCCCTTTCACTGTAAGGGGAAATCCTGGAGACTCTGATGTAAGGGGGAACTCTGTGCTAGTATCCTGACATTCATGTCAATGGAGAAATATGTTTTTTGACTTTTGTTTAACTTAAACACATTGCTAATAGCACTAGCTATGTGTTTATAGTTCACATATTGATATTTGCACTGTTTAGCACAGAAAACTGTAATTTTAGGTACATTTTTGCAGTGCCAGTAAAAAATGTTGTGTTGTCAGTAAATTTCACGATTTCTGCCAGTAAAAAATTGGTGCTGTTTGTAAATTTTGGCGTCTTGCCAGTAAATTTCACTTCGGGGGGTTGGCAACACTGTATGGCACTGAAAAAAGAGGAGGGGGGATTCAGCGGGACACAGAACAAGTATGCAGAAGACTGGGGGGGGGGGGGGGGGGGCGAACGAGGAAACAGAAAATAAGGAGGGGCCGGCGGGGAGGAGCGCATCACGTGAGGTCTGACAAAATACAATCTCTTAGCAGCAGGGACCTGATCTACCCATCAGCTAGCTGTGATTGACAGGTAGATCGAAGCGGAAGCTGTCATAGGGCCCCCTACTGGCAATGCCTGAATGGTCAGTCCACCCCTGGTGTGCGTCACTTACTATTGCGAGCTGTGACGGCGGCTGCTGGTGTAGCACCTGACACACAGCTCACATACTTCAAACTCTTGCAGGACATGGCTAACGGGAACTTCCTGTTGTGGAAAAAGTACAGGAACTCCGTTCCCATGCGTTCCTGCAAGACTTGAGCCCTGGGTGTCCCTCATTCCCATCTCAAAAAGTTCGGAGGTATGGTACTCTGAACCCAGGCTACATGATTATACCACCCCAGCATGGGCTCAGGAGAAGTGGATTGAACAGCAATGGCTGTCCTTCCCTGAGGACATCTAGTGGCAGAAAAGAATCACAACAGGGAAAAATCCAGACTAAAGGTGAGTATTTTTTTTTTACTTTTCGAATACTCCTGGAGGGATAATTGTATTTAAAATATAGCCATGAGTTGGATTTTAATACAATAAAAATGTGGAAGAGCAAACACAAAATTACTTTATTTTAAACATTGCAAATAATAACTTATATTTGGTTCTCACTGAAAATACATTTTCCTTTTATTGTTAGCTGTTGGGAGACATGCCGAAACTGTGAGCCAGCAGAAAGCATCATTAATGTGAGGTATGCCAGCAGTAATATCCAGGGATATGCAAAAAGGCAGTACTGTGGCAGGTTCTGATCTCATTGTTAGATGCATTCACATTGATATATGTAAATTCAGGAGTGAAAAAAACAACAAGTATTTCCAAGGGAACCTGTCACAACTGAGCTTATAAAATAATCTGAATATTTAGTTTTCATCATAAATCATCATAAATGTTTAGACTTATCTGTGAGTGATTTTTTTATGGACCTGATTGTTTATCTTTATTTTTTCTCGATGATTCTGGGCCCTGGGGGTTTTGAAAAAAACCTTTCTAAAGCAATTTATAACTCACCGCTGTCATGTGACCTGTTTCCCCTCTTTGGGGACTAAAAATTGGTGAGCCACCACTGCAGTCTTGGCCAGCTGCTAATTGGTCTTGTAGCTGCCCCTTGTTATGACATCATTACACAGCTACTGTGGTCTTCAGGACCCTGTGAGGACCCCACCAATTGACCCAATAGGAAATGTGCATGTCAACAGGCAGTGATGTGGGTACCTGAGGAAGAACCCTGCTGCTCTACAGTTCAGAAGAGAAAAGAATCTGTGTCATGTTACCGTGAATTCAGGTAAGTATTTTGGTTTGTTTTTTTGTTTCCTTTATGAATGTGTCTAGAGGGGATCAGGGGGTAGAATTTTGTGTATTGGTGGAACCCTGGGCAGAGGGTGAGCAGGGTGCAGCTTTGTGCAGTGGGCAGTGAGCATACAGAGTCCAAGTTTAGCAATACAGGGGGTCCCCGGGTTACAAACCCGTTAGGGACTGTCCTCCTGTTTGTAAATCGGAAATGTTCGTAAGTCGAATTACGGACATTTCCGATGTTCCGTCGAATGCCGTTCTGCGCATGCGCGGCAAATTACGAACATTTCCGATGTTTGCCGTCATTTTCCGTGGCTATGTCTGGCCGCGTATGCGCAGAACGGCCGAAGGTCTGCGCAAAATGGCAGAGGGTCCCCGCAGCGCCCGGTTGTAAGTAGGAGAGGTTCGTAGGTCGGGCGTTCGTAAGTCGGGGACCCACTGTAGCAATGTATTGTAGAAAAGTTCAGCAAGTAAAAACAGGCCCGGTGAGTCACATCCAACTGGAGCAACTGTAATGCCTCGTACACGCGGTCTGATTTTCCGACGGGAAATGTTGGATGTGAGCTTGTTGTCGGAAAGTCCAACTGTGTGTATGCTCCATCGAACATTTGCTGTCGGACTTTCCGCCAACAAATGTTGGCTAGAAGGTTCTCAAATTTTCCACCAACAAAACTTTGTTGTCGGAAAGTCCGATCATGTGTACACAAGTCCATCGCACAAAAGTTCATGCATGCTCAGAATCAAGCAGAAGGAGCCGCACTTGCTATTGAACTTCCTTTTTGTCGGCTCGTCGTACGTCACCGCGTTCCCACGCTCGGAATTGTTGGCCAACATTTGTGTGACTGTGTGTATGCAAGACAAGTTTGAGCCAACAACCTTCGAACAAAAATACACGGTTTTGTTGGCGGAAAGTCAGATCGTGTATACGGGGCATAACATCGGTTTGAAGACTGGAAGATGCCAACAGTGTCTGTGACGTAGAGCGGAATGCAGCCTGGCCAGTCTACACCCAAAGGGGAGACTTCCTGTAGAGGTAGACATAGTCCCTGCACTGTCCCTTCTCCTCTGGAACATTTCCCGATCTCTAAGCACTGTCCCTGACAGACGGAGAACCTTTCTCTGTGCTAGCCCTTACATAAAGTGTGCCAAACCTGGGAGCCGGAGTCTTAAATAGACTCTGCTTGACCCAAGATTGGCTGCCAAAGTCACATGGGATGCCAGCATCCAATTGGATAGCCTCAACCCAGTGACCATGGAAATCATAGAGGAACCAAGTTCCTTTCAACTTCCTCCCCCATCTGCATCGCTGCTGTTGAGCGCCATCTGCAGTGGAGAATACAGTCTGCACCTGCCTACAAGAGCCCAGACTTAATTATTGGGACAGCTGCAAGCTAAATGTGAAGCAGAATAAAACACCATTCAGCAGGTAGGCTGAGACCAATGAACAATCATAATTAAAGTGGTTGTAAACCCTTTACAGCCACTTTAACCTACAGGTAAGCCTAGATTAAGGCTTTCCTGTAGGTGCTTGAAATATCTCCCAGACCTGCACGGTCTAGGAGATATTTACAAATCGCTGTGGGCGTTTTTTTCTGCACATGCGCAGGAGTTAGAAAGGGCATGCTGTGCCATTTCTAGCTCGGGTCATGCCGTTAAAGGAGTCTCCCGTGCGCATGTGTGGGAGTGACATCACGCGACTCCGGCCAGTCACAGAGCCCGAGTTTGCGGCCCTGGAAGGAAGAGGGGTGAAGAATGGACGCTCGCTACTAGCGAGGAAGACAGAGACATTGCGGGCTTCTCCTGCAGGTAAGTGTCACATAATGGGTTACTATGCGACGCAACCGACCATCCTTGGACAGACCATCCTTCCAAGCACCAAAGCCAAAAGCCCCGGAGTCATCTTTGATTCAGAGATGACTATGGATGCACAAATAGGATCAGTAGTCATCGGATCCCATCATCTTCTCCGCCTGCTACGCAGACTCATCCCCTTCATTCCGGAAAAGGAGAAAGCAGTAGTAGTTCAATCATCAACAATCATCAATTCGCGACTCAACTACGCAAATTCCCTCTACATAGGACTACCTGATTACCAGATTGCACGCCTACAAGTCGTCCAAAACACAGCAGCAAGACTAGTCATGGGAAAGAAACCCTGGGAATCCATCTCTCCATTCCTAAGGACCCTCCATTGGCTAACGGTAAAGGATAGGATCGCATTCAAGACCCTCTGCCTCACCCACAAATGTACACAAGGAAACGCTCCTCAATACCTATGTGAGAAAATAAAACAATACATACCTAATCGCAGCCTTCGATCAACAAACCAAAACCGCCTTCTCATCCCCAAAGCCTGCTACAAATCTAAGGGAGAACTAAGATTCGCAGTCCAAGGACCTCGGCTATGGAACGCTCTACCCACCAACATCCACTTGGAAGAAAACCATCGGGCCTTCAGAAAATAACTCAAGACCCACCTCTTCTAATAAGCGGGACAACAAGGGCAGACAAGCGCCTTGAGGCGATTCAGTTCGCATTTGCAGCGCTATACAAATCATTCATTCATTCATTATGCTTTACCTTTGCAGGGAAACGAAGGGGAAGTAACACCCATCAGGGTTTACTTCCTCTTTAATCTCTCAGCAACGAAAATTGGTTACCACAGGTTACAACAGTTCACTGACTTACTGTATCATCTTTGAGCTAGTTATACGCGTTCCTATTCTGTTTCCCACTGATTTCACAGCTGTCCATATAGCTCTGCCTTGATCTAGATGTATGTAGGACTCCCGGATAATTATTACCAGCTTACATCCCTGTCAATGCAAACCCTCCAATGCGCACTGCAGTTCATCATAAACACTGATGAAGACCATTTTTATCGTGTAAGTAGCATTAAAACGAAATCAGTACTGGCCTCCAGGCAGTGGCGGAACTACCGCCATAGCGACACACGCGGCCGCTATGGGGCCCCTGGGGAGGAGGAGGAAAGCATACTGCCGGGGCCCGGGGGGGGGGGGGCGGCGAGCACTGCCCGCACGGTCCCCCAGCCAGGGGAAGTGAGGAGAGGAAGAGGCGCGCTGTCCGTACAAGGCAGCAGAGCGCTGTGTAATAGCTAACATGATTTGAATGCCCTGTGAGTTCCCGGGGCTCACCGTCACATAGCCCCACCTCTTGGCCCGACGCTTTTGATAGACAGAACGCCGGTCCAATGCGGGACATGTGACGTCATCAAAGGCGCCGGGCCAAGAGGTGGGGCTATGTGACGTTGAGCCCCGGGAACTCACAGGGCATTCAAATGTTAGCTATTACAGCTCTCTGCTGGACAGCGCGCCTCTTCCTCTCCTCACTTTCCCTGGCTGGGGGACCGTGCGGCCGGTGCTCGCCCCCCCCAATCTGAGAGAGCCCCACGCTCGCCAATAAGGGCTGCTGCAGTCTGGCTCACCTCTTCCACTGCACAGGTGAGGCTGCATTGGGCACGAGAGAGGCTGCATTGGGCACGGGGGAGGCTGCATTGGGCACGAGAGAGGCTGCATTGGGCACGGGGAGGCTGCATTGGGCACGGGGAGGCTGCATTGGGCACGGGGAGGCTGCATTGGGCACGGGTGAGGCTGCATTGGGCACGGGTGAGGCTGCATTGGACACGGGGAGGCTGCATTGGGCACGGGGAGGCTACATTGGGCACGGGTGAGGCTGCATTGGGCACGAGAGAGGCTGCATTGGGCACGGGGAGGCTGCATTGGGCACGGGTGAGGCTGCATTGGGCACGGGTGAGGCTGCATTGGACACGGGGAGGCTGCATTGGACACGGGGAGGCTGCATTGGGCACGGGGAGGCTGCATTGGGCACGGGTGAGGCTGCATTGGGCACGGGTGAGGCTGCATTGGGCACGGGGGAGGCTGCATTGGGCACGGGGGAGGCTGCATTGGGCACGAGAGAGGCTGCATTGGGCACGGGGGAGGCTGCATTGGGCACGGGGGAGGCTGCATTGGGCACGGGGGGAGGCTGCATTGGGCACGGGGGAGGCTGCATTGGGCACGGGGGAGGCTGCATTGGGCACGGGTCAGGCTGCATTGGGCACGGGTCAGGCTGCATTGGGCATGGGTCAGGCTGCATTGGGCAAAGGTGAGGCTGCATTGGGCACGGGTCAGGCTGCATTGGGCATGGGCAGGCCACGCTGCATTGGGCACGGGTCATGCTGAATTGGGCACGGGTCATGCTGCATTGGGCACAGGTGAGGCCACGCTGCATTGGGCACGGGTGAGGCTGCATTGGGCACGGGTGAGGCTGCATTGGGCACGGGTGAGGCTGCATTGGGCACGGGTGAGGCTGCATTGGGCACTGGACACGTTGCATTGGGCACAAGTGGGCACAGGTGAGGCAGTATTGGGCACAGGTGAGGCAGTATTGGGCACTGGCCATGCTGCTTTGGGCACAGGTGAGGCTGCATTGGACACTGGACATGCTGTATTGGGCACAGACCACGCTGCATTGGGCACAGGTGAGGCAGTATTGGGCATGGGCAGACCACGCTGCATTGGGCACAGGTGAGGATTATTGAAGCGCTAACACCAGGTGTTTGGAGTATCTTTATCTGTTGATTAAACTTTCTGGAATACATATATTGCTATTGTGGTGTAGGATCTGGGCTCTTTCTTTCTTCTCAGACTCGAACCACACACCCTTTGAGCCCCGCCCTTTAAACCACGCCCACTATTTAATTTAAGCCCCGCCATTTTTTTTGTGGGGGGGGGGGGGGGGCCCATACAACATTTTGCTATGGGGCCCTGTGATTTCTAGTTACGCCCCTGCCTCCAGGTGTTGTAAAAGGTCTACCAATAGCCATTTTATAAGAGCTTATTGTATACTACTCTCCAAAGTATTACACAAGTAAGTGGAACAGATGGAAGCTAAATGCACTTGATGTGCATCGAGCAGAAAGAAAAAAATAGAGACGTACAAAACAGATATCTACATCTCCTAATCTTCATTCTCTACTTTGCTTTCCATTTGAATCAAAAGTGACTCAAATGGTTTTCCAAATTTGTCCTTAATGTTCAATTACACATATTACTTTGAGTAAGTTCTTTCTAGACAGTTCTCTAAATTTTAGAGTCTGAAGTTAATTTATTAAATGTCAGTGTTTGCAACTTTTAACCAAAAAGCATTAAAGGGATCACAAATGGGATCGGAATACTTTGATGCCCTGTAGACACGAGCGTATTTTCCGTCAGAAAAATCTTGGATGGTTTTTGCAACTGAATTCCGCTCAAGCTTGGCTTGCATACACACGGTCACACAAAAGTTTGCTGAACTTTTGACCGTCAAGAACGCGGTGATGTACAACACTACGACGAGCCGAGAAAATGAAGTTCAATGTTTCCGAACATGCGTCGAATTGTTTCCGAGCATGCGTAGGAATTTTGCGTGTCGGAATTGGTACAGACGGTCGGAATTCCAGATCAAAACTTTTTCCGACCGAAAAATTTAGAACCTGCTCTCAATCTTTTGCTGGCTGGAATTCCGCCAGAAAAAGTCCAATGGAGCAAACACACAGTCGCATTTTCCGACCAAAAGCTTTCATCGTGTACGCGGCATAAGAATATACAGGTGTATCTAAAAAAATTTGAATATCATCAAGAAGTTAATTTATTTCAGTAATTCTATTCAAAAAGTGAAACTCGTATATTATATAGATTCATTACACACAGAGTAATATATTTCAAGCATTTCTTTCTTTTAATTTGAATGATTATGGCTTTCAGCTAGTAAAAATCTGAAATTCAGTATCTCAGAAAATTTGAATATTACATAAGACCAATAAGAAAATTATTTTGAATACAGAAATGTTGGCTTACTGAAAAGTATGTCCATGTACAGTATAGTATACACTTAAGTCGGGCTCCTTTTGCATGAATTACTGCATTCATGCGGTGTGGTATGGAGGCAATCAGCCTGTGGCACTGCTGAGGTGTTATGGGAGCTCAGGTTGCTTTGATAGTGGCCTTCAGCTCGCATTGTTGGGTCTGGTGTCTCTCCTCTTCCTCTTGACAATACCCCACAGATTCTCTTACCTCCCAACTTTCTGAGATGGGAATGAGGGACACCTATCAGCAAAAGTATGCAGGCATAGGACACAACCCGTGCCACGTCCCCTTAAAGGAGAATTGTACAAAAAACAAGATTGGTTAAATTCGCAAGTGCTTTTTTACCACTACTATTCCTTTATATTGGCTTTTGGAATTTACAAATGCAGCGATTTAGAAATCAGGTGAAAGGTTTAGCGCTGGAAAACACTTTTTTGATAGATAAAAAGTGCATTTTATATACATCTATATGGATCAGACCAAAATGAGGGACAAATGAGGAGGAATGAGGGACATTGCCCCAAATCAGGGACAGTCCCTCAAAATCAGGGACAGTTGGGAGCTATGGATTCTCTATGGGGTTTTGGTCAGGCACAATCAAGCACAGTGATCCCTGTTGCTTTTGCACCTTTTTCTACCACCCTTTTTCCTTCCACTCAACTTTCCATTAATATGCTTGGATACAGCACTCTGTGAACAGCCAGCTTCTTTAGCAATGACCTTTTGTGATTTACCCTCCTTGTGGACAACTGTAAGTTCTTTTCACACTCCTTTCACACTTATACGACTTGTCCCACGATTTGAGACTGCAAAGTAGCATGACAAGTCGTTCCCCATGATTTCCAATGACAGCCATTCATATTAGTACGACTTCAAGTCTTTCCGACTTCAAAGTAGTCCCTGCACTACTTTGGTCCGATTTTGATGCCACTTACACAGGTATTCCTTGAAATCGCGGGAAAATCGCACAACATTGAAGTCGCACAAGTGTAAAAGGGGCATAAAGTCATCAGTCTTCCCCATGATTGTGTAACCTACTGAATCAGACTGGGAGACCATTTAAAGGCTCAGGAAACCTTTACAGGTGTTTTGAGTTAATTAGCTGATTAGAGTGTGACACCATGAGTTTACAATATTGACATTTTTCACAATATTCAAATATCCTGAGATACTGAATTTTGGGTTTCCACTAACTGTAAGCCATAATCATCAAAATTAAAAGAAAGAAATGCTTGAAATATATCACACTGTGTGTAATGGATTTATATAATATATGAGTTTCACTTTTTTAATTGAATTACTGAAATAAAAGAACTTCAAATTTTTTCGAGATGCACCTGTTCTTTTTTCCAGAGTGGAGTATTTCTAAATAGTAAAGCAAAGTAAATTTACCTTAATGGCAAGTTTAAAAAGTGTTTATTATCACATTGAAAACTATCTTCTGGCAGAACCCATCGGAAGAGATTCTGTCACTTTGCCTATTCAGGGCAAAGTATTGTGTATTTTGAGTGAGTGCATATTTTACGTTATTGCAGTGTTTACTGTAAAGTAATTTTTTTTTAAGTAACTATCAGATTTTTTTAATGCTTGCTCTCCTGATGTTTGTTATTGTATCAAAGTCTAAAGCTGGGTATAGATTTTCATTTTTTTTTTTCGTTCAGCCGGCAGGTGAACACAATGATGTGCAATGCAGGGATCTCTCCTGCTGAGCTATTATATTCTGACAGGGGGTACTCAGAATACATGCACAGAATACAGGTTCTCCAGTAAGACTATTTGACAGAAGCCAGACAGCTTCTGTTGAACAAAGAGTGGAACGCATGTACCAAAAGTCTGCCAGTTCCCGCTAAACTGGCCAACCTTCGGTACATGTGTATAGGGCTTACCCGATTGGCGACCGGCTCCTGTAGATATACGTCAGTAGAATGGCACGGCTGGGCAAAGTAATGTACGTTACTTTGAATTTCCCGCCGTGCGTGCGCGCGCCTGTTGCGAGCTCTTTGACCGCGCCCGCAGGACCCGCGGACTCTATGTCCTTCGGGTGCCCGCGATCATTTCACGGAGCTGAAGAATGGGCAGATGCTGATGTAAACACAGCATCGCCCCGTTCTGCCTAGTGACAGGACACTGGTCGTCTGCTCCCTGTCATCGGTGTCGTGTCACTTCTAGCCCACCCCTCACAGTTAGAACCACTCCCCAGGACACACTTAACCCCTCCCCCGCCCCTAGTGGTTAACCCCTTTCACTTCCAGTGACATTGTTACAGTAATCAATGCAATTTTATAGCATTGATTGCTGTATTAATGCCAATGGTCCCAAAAATGTGTCAAAATTGTCCGATGTGTCCGCCATAATGTTGCAGTCACGATATAAATCGCTGATCCCCGCCATTACTAGTAAAAAAAAAATTATTAATAAAAATACCATAAATCTATCCCTTATTTTGTAGACACTATAACTTTTGCTATAACTTTTGCGCAAACCAATCAATAAACGCTTATGGTGATTTTTTTTTACCAAAAATTTGTCGAAGAATATCGGCCTAAACTGAGGAGAAAATTTTTTTTTTTTAGATATTTTTGGGGAATATTTATTATAGCAAAAAGTAAACAATTTGTTTTTTTCAAAATTGTCGCCCTTTTTTTTCTAGCGCAAAAAATAAAAACCACAGAGGTGATCAAATACCCCCAAAAGAAAGCTCTATTTGTGGGGAAAAAAGGACGTCAATTATGTTTGGGAGCAACGTCGCACGACCGTGCAATTGTCAGTTAAAGCATTGCAGTGCTGAATCACAAAAAGTGCTCTGGTGGTCTTTGGCCAGCAAAATGGTCCGGGGCTTAAGTGGTTAAGTTGTAGATAGCCTGGGGAAGGGTTACCTTTTTCAGGTTTTAAATGCTCAAAGCTAATGTACTCTAATGCACTCCATTAACCACTTAAGGACCAAGCCTCTTTTTGAGATTTGTTGTTTACAAATTAAAATCTGTTTTTTTTTTTTGCTAGAAAATTACTTAGAACCCCCAAACATTAGCCATTTTTTTTTCTAACACCATAGATAATAAAATGGCGGTCGTTGCAATACTTTCTTTTCTTTCACACCGTATTTGCGCAGCGGTCTTACAAGCGCACTTTTTTTGGAAAAAATACACTTTTTTAAAATAAAAAAATAAGACAACAGTAAAGTTAACCAATTATTTTTTTTTTATATTGTGAAAGATAATGTTACGCCGAGTAAATTGATAGCCAATATTATAACCCTTCCTTACTCTATCCAAAATGAAAAAAAAAAGTGTTGCCTAAATTTCTACTTTAAGCACAAATTTCTGATAATTTTATGGAGAGGACTAAGAAGATATAACCATGCCAATGGTGCAGCAGAAAACATGTAGCACAGTGAGGAAAGTTTGTTGTCCAGGATGATAGGACAGTCAAAATTAGAAGCCCCCCCCCCCCCACAGTTGCCCAATGCCAGCCATCCGCATACCGTATGCAGTGTGGCTTTATGGGGGCGCTAGACTAATTTGCCTCTCAGACCAGTCCACCCCATAAGACTGGCGCTACATTAACAGTGTAGCGCAAGCCAGTGGGGACTCTTTCCGTGCTGCCCTCCTGCACAGTGCTGCCCTCGCCTTGGGCCTTGTCGTCCTAGGCCAGGATACAGCGTTAGGCGGAAGTGGCGTTTTGATGTCGCTTCCGCCCTGCAATGGTATGGAGATGGGTGGAGGCCATCTTCCCCTCACTCGTCTCCATACCCAGCATGAGAAAGGATCCGATCGCCCCCGCCACTGGCACTACATTAACAGTGTAGCGCAAGCCAGCAGGGACTCTTTCCGTGCTGCCCCCCTGCACAGTGCTGCCCTCGCCCTGTGGCTTGTCGACCTAGGCCAGGATACAGCATTGGGCAGAAGTGATGTTTTGACGTCACTTCCGCCCTGCAATGGTATGGAGATGGGTGGAGGCCATCTTCCCCTGACTCGTCTCCATACCCAGCATGAGAAAGGATCTGATCGCCTCCGCCACTGCCGGAGGCACCGGAGCCAGCAGGAGGGGGGACCCCTCTCCTGTCGCCGATAAAAGTGATCTTGCTGTGAATCCGCCACAGAGACCACTATTATCGGAAAGCAGACCGCTGGCTGAAGAAGAGGATACCAGGGTTATGGCAGCTAGCTGCTGCCATAACAACGATATTCCTCTTCAAATTTAGGACGTATATCGCGTGCGGCGGTCTGTAAGTAATTAACATTTTAATGGGTCTGTCTGTAAAGTATCTGGCTTTCAACAAACATACTCTGATGGAGCACCAATCACTGCCATTTAAAACATATGGACATTTGGACCTGGATAGATACTAGACATGTGCACAACAAAAAAAATTTGTTTATTTTCGTCGGTGTTCGCATTCGTAACGATTCGTACATTCGTAAGAGTTATTTTTTCGTTGATTCGTTTTTTCGTTAGTTTAATTTTCATTTATTCATTTATTCGAAATTCGGACGCATTCGTATTTATTCGTACATTCGTAACATTCGTAGATTCGTAATCGGAGCATAATTCATAATTTTATGTAATGTGTATGCTATTATTACATTGTAAGAGATACGGAAAATTACGAATCGAAAAAAAAAAAAAAAGTTACGAATGTACGAATTTTTTCGTTCAATCCATTCGAAGCACGTTAAGCAGCGCCATTGTAAGGGACACGGAAAATTACCAATTCAACAAAAAAATAAAGTTACGAATGTACGAATTTTTTCGTTCATTTTCATTTTCGTTGTTCCCGTTTTTGTTTTTCGGATTTTCTTCATTCGTACATTCGTTGTTTCTAATTAGTTTTCGTTGTTTTTCGTATTCGTTCGATTCGAACGATTCGTTAATCGGATTCGTTCGATTCGAACGATTCATTATTCGTTAAAATTTTTACCGAATCGTTTGTTCATTTGTATGAAAACGAACGAATGAAAATAACGAAAAAGAATGTCAGATTCACTGCTTTATAAATATACCTCTTGGGGTACTGTAATGACTTGCTGGTGCAGTTGTACAATAATCAAAGTAATAGAGTTGTGATCAACCCACCCACTGATAAAATTCAGTTTTCTTTTTTAGCAAGGTGTCGGAGCCGCTAAGGTACTCCTTCATTAGGAAGTAGTCTGACTGTAGTGTTACCCCCGAAAGGGCCGCCGGCTGATGGTGGTCAAATGATAATCCATAATCCCTTCACACATATTCCTGGAGCGATCTCTAGGGTACTGGGTGCTGTAGCAACCACCAGCTGGAGACTGGATCATGAAAGCCACAATGAATATATTTACCAGCACACCACAGATCTTCAAGTTGAGTCAGAACATTTTTTCTTTTATTTATTAAAGCATGATCACATCACAGACATGACTTTAACCCCTTAACCCCCGAACCATTTTGCTGGGCAAAGACCAGAGCACTTTTTGTGATTCGGCACTGCGTCGTTTTAACTGACAATTGTGCGGTCGTACGACGTGGCTCCCAAACAAAATTGGCGTTCTTTTTTCCCCACAAATAGAGCTTTCTTTTGGTGGTATTTGATCACCCTGCGGTTTTTATTTTTTGCGCTATAAACAAAAAAAGAGCGACAATTTTGAAAAAGAACGCATTATTTTTTACATTTTGCTATAATAAATATCCCCCAAAAAATGTATAAAACATTTTTTTTTCCTCAGTTTAGGCCGATACGTATTCTTCTACATATTTTTGGTAAAAAAAAAAATCGCAATAAGCGATTATTGATTGGTTTGCGCAAAAGTTATAGCGTTTACAATATAGGGGATAGTTTTATGGCATTTTTAGTAATATATTTTTTTTACTAGTAATGGCAGCGATCAGCGATTTTTATTGTGACTGCGACAGTATGGCGGACACATCGGACATTTTTGAAAATTTTTTGGGACCATTGTCATTTATACAGCAATCAGTGCTATACAAATGCACTGATTCCTCTGTAAATAACACTGGCAGTGAAGGGGTTAACCACTAGGTGGCAGTGTAGAGTTAAGTGTGTCCTAGTGGAGTGTTTCTAACTGTGGGGGGCGTGGCTGTGTGTGACACGTCACTGATCTCTGCTCCGATCACAGGGAGCAGAGATCAGTGACACTGTCACTAGGCAGAACGAGGAGATGCTTGTTTACATTAGCACCTCCCCGTTCTTCCTCCCCGTGAGACGATCGCAGCTATCCCAGCGGACATCGAGTCTGTGGGACCCGCAATCCGACTCACGGAGGTCCTGGCGGCACGCACGCGCTGGCACGGCGGCAAATTCAAATATTCATGCTGCCCATTTGCCTTGCTCCACTCCTATGTTCCAGATCTTTCTAGAAGGCAGGGGAGAGCAATCAAACCTGCAGCCTGTAAGATCCAGAACAGTGTAAAGAAATCAGCAACCACTCCAATGATTACAGAGGAGCCAAAATAACTACATTTACCAAATTTCCTAGCAATCTAACTAGACTAAGCTGCTACGTTACAAATAAAGAAGTATGAGTTTTATCAGTATGCCGGATGTGTCCCCATAGAGTAGATTTACTCCCACTTCCTGATCTGTCTGACATCTATAACCAGGATAAGAAGAGAGGAGAAATCTCCCTCATTTGAAAACAGACAAAAAACAACTCTGAGAGTTCTAAATACACTATATTACCAAAAGTATTGGGACACCTGCTTTTACACACACATGAAATTTAATGGCATCCCAGTTTTAGTTCGTATGGTTCAATATTGAGTTGGCCCACCCTTTGCAGCTATAACAGCTTCAACTCTTCTGGGAAGGCTGTCCACAAGGTTTAGGAGTGTGTCTATGGGAATGTTTACCATTCTTTCAGAAGCGCATTTGTGAGGTCAGGTACTGATGTGGATAGAAGGTCTGGCTCAGTCTCCTCTCAAATTCATACCAAAGGTGTTCTATCAGGTTGAGGTCAGGACTCAGGCCAGTCAAGTTCCTCCACCCAAAACTCAGTCTTTATGGACCTTACTTTGTGCACTGGTCCAAATCATTTGGTGGAGGGGGGATTATGGTGTCGGGTTGTTTTTCAGGGGTTGGGCTTGGCCTCTTAGTTCCAGTGAAGGGAACTCTTAGGCCCCTTTCAGACTTTTGACGCAATTTCACTGAGATTTCAAGGAATGCCTGTGTAAGTGGCATCAAAATCGAACCAAAGTAGTGCAGCGACTACTTTGAAGTTGGAACGACTTGAAGTCGTACTAATATGAATGGCTGTCATTGGAAATCATGGGGAACGACTTGTCATGCTACTTTGCAGTCCCAAATCGTGGGACAAGTTGTATAAGTGTGAAAGGGGCCTTAAGGCTTCAGCATACCAAGACATTTTGGACAATTTCATGCTCCCAACCTTATGGGAACAGTTTGGGATGGCCCCTTACTGTTCCAACATGACTGCGCACCAGTGCACAAAGCAAGGTCCATAAAGACATGGATGAGCGAGTTTGGGGTGGAGGAACTTGAGTGGCCTGCATAGAGTCATGACCTCAACCCGAAAGAACACTTTTGGGATGAATTAGAGCGGTGACTGCGGTAGAAAAGGAGTTTGCCACAGCTAGCTGGCTGTACTGTTTGCGGACCACATACCTGGTACATATAGTAAAAAACAAGTTCCTTAGAGCGGTGACTGCGAGCCAGGCGTTCTCATCCAACATCAGTGCCTGACCTTACAAATGCTCTTCTGGAAGAATGGTTAAACATTCCCATAGACACTCCTAAACCTTGTGGACAGCCTTTCCAGAAGGGTTGAAGCTCTTATAGCTGCAAAGGGTGAGCCAACTAAACATTGAACCCTCCAGACTAGGACTGGGATGCCATTAAATTTCATGTGCGTGTAAAGGCAGGTGTCCCAATACTTTTGGTAATATAGTGTAGGACTTACTGTTTTGGGCGACACCCTCAAATAGACAGAAAGTGGTGGAAGTGGGGGGGGGGGGGGGGGGGTTGGGATTCCCTCACTTCCTGTTATGTATGATACTTATCTAAAAACAGGAATCAAAAAAAATTGCCACATTCACAACAAAGGCTGGGAAAAAAAAGGAGGCCTTTACCCTTCCATTATATCCAGAACTAAATAAAGGTTTTGGGCAGAGTAAGATTTTAAAAATAATAATAATTAGTACATCTTTTCAATACATGCACATTTCAACATGTGCTTGTCTCTTCACAAATGCTGAAAGTACAGTAAAATACACGTTGATCCAGCCAAAAATGGGTAAACTCCAAACTTCCTGTTTGAGCTGACAACTCTGCCTCTACTCTACTGAAATCCCAAGTGGTGTTGTCAGCCCTCTCTGAGTTCTGCTGAGCTACAGAGTACCTTCCTCTTATGTTATGGAGATGAGGAGAGTTGACAACACCTCTAGAAAAAAAAAAAGGGTATCAAAGATATGCAAAGAAGAATATGAATCTGTACCTTTTCCACAGCTTGCACCACCAGACTCCACTATTTTCAATGCTAGAGAGCTCAGCAGGGAACAGAAGGCTTGGAAGTGCCTGATGCCTTGATCCCACTAGACATGGGCGCCGTCAAAAAATTTGTTTCGTTTTTGTTTTCGTTTCGTACGAAAAAAAATGTGTATTTCGTAATACAAATTTTCGTTAGATTCGTAAACTTTTCGTTAAAATAACGAAAGTTTGTTATGATGAATTTATCATTATGAGGGGTTCCCACCATCCCTGTGCTGTGCTGACTTCCTGGGTTTTTACCCTTTAGTTTTGTTAACTTTTCGTAACAATTACGAATGTTCGTTATGATGAATTTATCATTATGAGGGGTTCCCACCATCCCTGTGCTGCGTTCCCAGGTCTGTACACCCGCTGTGCCCATTATGAGGGGTTCCCACCATCTCTGTGCTGTACTGACTTCTTCTGATTGGTGAACAAAACACCAGTCACAATTCTGTTAATTTGGATCCGAAATTCCGAAATTCGTTAACAAAATTTCGTATTTCGTATAAAATTCGTAAGCACAGAAATTTGCATAGGGTTTCCACCATCCCTGTGCTGTGCTGACTTCCTGGGGTTTTAACTTTTAGGTTTATTAACTTTTCAATTACGAATGTTCGTTATGATGAATTTATCATTATGAGGGGCTCCCACCATCCCTGTGCTGAGTTCCCAGGTCTGTACACCTGCTGGGTGTCCATTATGAGGGGTTCCCACCATCCCTGTGCTGTACTGACTTCCTCTGATTGGTGAACAAAACACCAGTCATGTTTCTGTTAATTTGGATCCGAAATTCCGAAATTCGTTAATGAAATTTCGTATGAAATTCGTAAGCATAGAAATTCCCATAGGGTTCCCACCATCCCTGTGCTGACTTCCTGGGGTTTTAACTTTTAGGTTCGTTAACTTTTCGTAACAATTACGAATTTTCGTTATGATGAATTTATCATTATGAGGGGTTCCCGCCATCCTTGTGCTGACTTCCTGGGCTTTTAACTTTTAGGTTCGTTAATTTTTCGTAACAATTTAGAATTTTCGTTATGAATTTGGATCCGAAATTCGTAAACGAAATTTCGTACGGCTCTCGCATGCATAAAAATTTGTATTTCGGATTCGTACGAAAACTAAAATTAAATGTATCAGGAAGTCAGATTTACATGCAACATCACTTTGTCTATATGCAAAATGATATGACATACCATTATGTTCAATTCCAAGGGTGGGCTAGGACAGTATAGGGGCAGGCTAGGGCAGTATATAGACAGGCTAGGGTAGTTTTGGGGCAGGTTAGGATATGGGATAGTATATGGACAGGCTAGGGTAGTATATAGGCAGGCTAGGGTAGTATATAGACAGGCTAGGGTAATATATGGACAGGCTAGGGTAGTATATAGACAAGCTAGGGTAGTATATGGACAGGCTAGGGTAGTATATAGACACGCTAGGTAGTATATGGACAGGCTAGGGTAGTATATAGACAGGCTAAGGCAGTATAGGGTCATGCTAGGGTAGTATATAGACAGGCTAGGGTAGTATATGGACAGGCTAAGGCAGTATAGGGGCAGGCTGGGGTAGTATATACACAGACTAGGGTAGTATATAGACAAGCTAGGGTGGTATATGGACAGGCTAGGGTAGTATATAGACAAGCTAGGGTAGTATATGGACAGGCTAGGGTAGTATATAGACAAGCTAGGGTAGTATATAGACAAGCTAGGGTAGTATATAGACAAGCTAGGGTAGTATATGGACAGACTAAGGCAGTATAGGGGCAGGCTGGGGTAGTATATACACAGGCTAGGGTAGTATATGGACAGGCTAGGGTAGTATATAGACAAGCTAGGGTAGTATATGGACAGGCTAGGGTAGTATATATAGACAGGCTAAGGCAGTATAGGGGCAGGCTGGGGTAGTATATACACAGGCTAGGGTAGTATATAGACAAGCTAGGGTGGTATATGGACAGGCTAGGGTAGTATATAGACAGGCTAGGGTAGTATATAGACAAGCTAGGGTAGTATATAGACAGGCTAGGATGGTATATGGACAGGCTAGGGTAGTATATAGACAAGCTAGGGTGGTATATGGACAGGCTAGGGTAGTATATAGACAGGCTAGGGTAGTATATAGACAGGCTAGGGTAATATATGGACAGGCTAGGGTAGTATATAGACAGGCTAAGGTAGTATAGGGGGAGGTTGGGGTAGTATATACACAGGCTAGGGTAGTATATAGACAAGCTAGGGTGGTATATGGACAGGTTAGGGTAGTATATAGACAGGCTAAGGCAGTATATGGACAGGCTAAGGCAGTATAGGGGCAGGCTGGGGTAGTATATACACAGGCTAGGGTAGTATATAGACAAGCTAGGGTGGTATATGGACAGGCTAGGGTAGTATATAGACAAGCTAGGGTAGTATATGGACAGGCTAGGGTAGTATATAGACAGGCTAGGGTGGTATATGGACAGGCTAGGGTAGTATATAGACAAGCTAGGGTGGTATATGGACAGGCTAGGGTAGTATATAGACAGGCTAGGGTAGTATATAGACAGGCTAGGGTAGTATATAGACAGGCTAGGGTAGTATATAGACAGGCTAAGGCAGTATAGGGGCAGGTTGGGGTAGGTTGGGGTAGTATAGAGACAGGCTATAGACAGGCTAGGGTAGTATATAGACAGGCTAGGGTGGTATATGGACAGGCTAGGGTAGTATATAGACAAGCTAGGGTAGTATATGGACAGGCTAGGGTAGTATATAGACAGGCTAGGGTGGTATATGGACAGGCTAGGGTAGTATATAGACAAGCTAGGGTGGTATATGGACAGGCTAGGGTAGTATATAGACAGGCTAGGGTAGTATATAGACAGGCTAGGGTATATATAGACAGGCTAGGGTAGTATATGGACAGTCTAGGGTAGTATATAGACAGGCTAAGGCAGTATAGGGGCAGGTTGGGGTAGTATATACACAGGCTAGGGTAGTATATAGACAGGCTAGGGTGGTATATGGACAGGGTAGGGTAGTATATAGACAGGCTAGGTCAGTATGGTGGTGGGCTAGGGTGGTATAGAGGCAGGTGGAGGCGGAGAGGCCAGGAGGCATCTGTCATCATGACACACAAAACTGAAAAAGAATCTTGGACGTCAATTTGCTGGGTAAATAGAAGAGAAGGAGAGGTGGCTGTGGTTTGCTGCCCCTCTCAAAGTGCTGCCTGCGTCCAATGGACCCACTGGGACCCATGGTAGGGCTGGCCCTGCCCCTACATCACAATTGTGTCCTGATTGACTTTTTTCTTATATCTACTTTGAGTTGCTTTAAAGGGAACCTGTTGCATTGCCTTGCATAGACAAAGCACATATTCACATACAGTATTCACTTTAAACTCACTGTAGACTTATGATTTCTCTTTGTGTTCAGTAATCTAAAAATCGGATTTCCTGTAAAACCAGCTGTAGATGTTTTTTAGCTCTGCAGGAAAGACTCAGCTTCGTGATGGACACCTGTCTGAGCCCTGGTTTAATTCATTTAGCTTTTAACTGCCAGAAAAGAACAATATAGAAAAAGATTGGATCGCATTCGGCGCTGTTCTAGCACAATATTAAGGTAAATCAATCTGAGGGCTTGTGAGGGTTGCGGCAAGGTATCATTTCCTTTTTTATTGAAAGGCACACCGCTCCACCGGCCAGACTTCCTTAATTATAAATGCCAGGGAACAGACAAATGACACCAGTTCGACAAGGCTGGAAAGATTAGTCTTTAACCAGTTTTACTGACCCCGGTATGCGACATCTCTGGGCTCAACACCTCTCTCTGTAAATAAATGCTTCTCCTTTTTCAGCGCTTAAAAACAACAGACGCATGAAATGTAAGTTCTACACAAAGACTAACAACTGTTAATAAATGTAGACAATTTGATACCGCTGCCACTATTCATCAATTAAATAAATTAATCTCATCGTTTCACGTGCGTGACAAATGCCAGCATAAGGTGCCTTTGGCCTAGTTTAGGACATATATAACAACTTGATTGTGTTTGAATAATGGGACAATTATCTAACGTAAATGCCAACATAAAAAATAAAGCCTTTGAATTTGTGGGCTTTGTCTAGTTATGCTAAACCTTCTTGAATGCTGCGAGACAAGATGACTGAATGGGCTTTTAGCTACAGCAATTAAAGACCACTACCGTAGTTAAGATTCCTCCTGCTCCATAACCTAAGCCCTGATGAAGGGGAACTGGTGTATTACCCATAAACCATATTGGGTGTCATCTCTTGACAGAGTCTTTTATTGTGATAAATTAAGCCTAAAACTGGACCCATTCCCATGGCTTGGCCTTCTCATTCCTTCAGTTTACATAAATTCACTCTCCTGGGGACCCTCTAGGACAGCTATTCTCAACCAGGATTCTGTGGAATGTTGATGTTCCTCTAAACGTTGCTAGGGGTTCCTTGCGTTGTGACTGATTTACCTTCCAATTTATAGTGCTTGCATAGTTCCAGAGCCAACACCAGAGCCAGCAGAATAACACAAATGATCTTTTTGTCTGTAATGCGGTGTACACACGGTCGGAATTTCCGATGGAAACAGTCCGATGGGAGCCTTTCATCGGATTTTCCGACCGTGTGTATGGTCAACGGTCTTTTTCTGTCGGAATTTCCGACGGACTTTGAATTGAGAACCTGTTCTCAATTTTTCCGACGGAAAACCTTTCTATCGGATTTTCCGATCGTGTGTAGGCAATTCCGACACGCCAAAAATCACGCATGCTCAGAATCCACTACGAGACGGAACCGCTCGGTCTGGTAAAACTAGCGGTCGTAATGGAGATAGCAGATTCTTCACACTGGGTTTTTTTTAATTCTTCATTGCGCCGCTCATTCTCTTCTTTATAATGCTAGAAGAATGAAGTGGTTTTGGTGCTTATATTCACACAGAGTTTTTACAAACGTATTTCTTTATTATTTCTAGGTCTCTCCAGAATAATATTTAGATTAGAATTGAAGCCAGATCTGCATGAAATAGATATCATTTTTTAAAGTGCTTTTTTTTCTTGAATAAGAATATTTGTATTATTGTATTATTTTCTTGTGCTCTCCTTTTTTTTAATGTTATGTTTCCACAACACCATTATTCTGTATTATTTGTAAACCTGTTTGTTGTTGGTGTCCCTTGTTAATTTTGACATTGTATTTTTGAAATGTACCTGCCTACTCCCCCAAAATAAATTGATTTGCTATTTGTATTAAAACACATAGGCAAGTATTTTCTGAAAAACAAATCAAAATTTATTTCCCATCATAATTACAAAATAAAGATAAAGGCAACGCAGGAGAAATTGCTTCAATTGGTGAAGATCCGGGTCCCCAAGGCAGACATCAAATAAACTTTTAGCTGAGAAGTCCATAGAAAAAGGAGGACAATGAGGTCCAGGAGTCCCAGAGAACCGGAGCAGCAGCAGATGGTATATGTACCCAGTCTGTGGTCCTACAACAGGATGTTGGTTCTTTGAGACGTGAAGGCAGGGGATCACTTCCTGGTCTTCCGTAGAGCCTTCCCTGCAGCCTTCCATGCAGCCTTCCCTGCAGCCTTCCCTGGAGGCTGTGGCTCTGGAGGTGGCATTGTGGCAGGAGGAGGAGGATGGGGGAGAGAACAGAGGTGTTGGTTGTCCGACATTTCCCCACTTAACCCCTTCTGTATAGTATCGAAAATGATTCTTTCACACTTTCGCCGTTGGCCCTCCTCCATTTGTTGCAAATTAGAGGCAATATAGATGCCATAGGCCTCCGTAGCATCAATGGGGGATCTGAGGGACTCGTTAGCCTCCCTGATCAGGGCCAGTGCTACCTCCTCTGCTTTTGTGCCCTTCCTCTGGTGTTTGTAGGGAAGGATGAGGGGAGGAATCTGGGATTGCGTGTGACTGGGCCCTGCCACCTCCTGGGTGACACTTCCCCCTGCCTCCTCCTGTGTGCCACTAGCCAGAGCCTCGTCCTGGCTGAGGTCATCCTGTGTATGAAAAAGGGACATAGTTTTAGTTTTTTGTTCATCAAACACACACAATTTTCAGCTCATGACTGTTGCAAATTTAATGTTATTAAATAGAAAAGACTATCATTGTGAGCCCAGCATTTTCCCTTCTTGTCCTAATCTTTTTTGGCCACTTCTGTCTATTGATATGTGAAACACTTTTTGTTACTTCATTCATTTATTAGCAATAATAACATCTACTTACCAACAATCTTTTTTTTTTTTGCACAGATAAATTATGTATAAAAAACCTTTACCTGGCTCCATCTGGGCTCCTCAATCTCATCCTGTATGGCAGGCCCAGGTTGGTCCACAGATGCCTCAGCTTGGGTAGAGGGAAGGCTGGAGGGAAGGCTGGTTGGAAGGCTGGAGGGAAGGGGTGCCGGAAGGGTAGAAAGTGATTCCCTGCCCTCCATCTGGTCATCTATGAACCTCATCCTGTTGTAGTACCACAGACTGGGCACATACACCTTATCTGCTGCTACTCCGGACCTCAGGGACTTCTGGACCTTCTGGTACTCCTTTTTATAGGTGCTTCTCAAGCTACCTATTTTTGCCTCAACAAATTTGATGTCTGAAAAAAGATTGAGCTCTCGCCTAAGGACACTAGGGTTGCCATCATCCCCAAGAATATTGAATTTACAAAAACCTTTTAAAATGGGATTTTAAAGGCAACAACAATTGTTTAAAAGATTATATAAATTTATTGTACAAAAAGATAGAATTCTAACATATTATACATGTTCCATATCAGTAAAAGACCCGAAAACCAATGCTTATGATTGATACATGAACAGAATGATGAAAATTCCGACGCGTTTCCACACGGCTTTGTAGTTGCCAGTCTTCATCAGGGAATTTTTAGTCATCATATCTACAAACATATCATCATGTATGGTGTTGCTCCCCCCTATGTCCTCAAATCCAGGGTGTCAGGAAAAAGCAGATATTTCTGTTATCTCTCTACAAGACGGCTTGAAAAATATTTTTTCATTGCTGAATTGGTGTTTAAATCAATAAACTTGGGCAGCCAGTCACGTCTCCAAGAGAGTTCCAAAGATCCCGTCAGACAGGATGGATGTCCTGTATGTAGGAGAACACACTCCTGCAGCTCCAGCTGCGGAGAAGGAATACGTACATGTATCAATCAACATGTATCAATCATAAGCATTGGTTTTCGGGTCTTTTACTGATATGGAACATGTATAATATGTTAGAATTCTATCTTTTTGTACAATAAATTTATATAATCTTTTAAACAATTGTTAAAATCCCATTTTAAGAGGTTTTTGTAAATACAAATTTGATGTCTGCATCAGGGACCCGGGTCTTCACAAATTGAAGCAATTTCTCCAGCGTTGCCCTCCTAGCTGGCTTATTGTGGTACAGGGGGGTTTTCACCTCCCAGAGATTTCTCACCTCCCTGTACTTATCTATGAATTCCCCCAGGAATTCGGGTCCTTAAATGGGAGCATTTTCTCTGCAAGACCAAACAAAATACAAAAATAAAAATCTCAGGATAATCTTTCAACACAATATAGGCATCAATCTAGATTCAGTATAGGCCACACATGACTCCAAAAAGTTTCAAATCTTACCTTCGTTCTAACGTTCGTCGTTGTTCGACGTTCTTGGTGGCGTCCGTTCCTCCTTCCCGTGCACACAGAACGTAGTTACGACACACACGTGTTTGAAGCTTTATATACACTGCGCATGCGTGAATCTCCGCCCGCGCCGCCCGCCCCTGACATTCTTTCTAGAATATTCGCCGCCCAGTCTCTTTCGTTGCAGTGGGAGCGGAACATGGCGGAGACACAGCAGGTGCATAAAAGCATTAACGAGGAGGAGGATAGCCCGGAGCCTGAAACGTCACGATGGAGGAGGAGATATAAGGCCTCAAATATGTCCTTTGTGGAGATGATGGAGATGGTAGACATCTTGAGGAGCAACGACTATGATGGGAATTACGGTCCGTACCCCAACCCAAATATGAGAAAGGCCAAGATCATGACTAAAGTTGTGAAGAGTCTGTACAGTAATTTTGGGGTACGACGAACGAAGGATCAACTGAGGAAACGATGGTCGGACCTCAAATTAAGGGAGCACGATCAGTACAGGAAGATCAAGAAAGTTCTTCGAAAAAGTAAGTATATTATGTCGTGTGTACCTATTATTATTAATATTGCATGCTGCGCCATGTTTTTTCCCCTAATAAGGTCTTGTACACTCCAAAATGGCTACTTTCATGGTCATACGCAGTAACCGTTCGTTGTAAACCTCGTTCCTTATCCAAAATACGATGTTTTCACAGATAAATGATTAAATACTGTAGGGCCTTCAATTTTTCACATTTATCCAAAAGAGTTTTTTAGGACATTGTTGTCTAGATGTGTTTGAACCTAGAAGGAATATCAATCTTCATTCAGTGTAATGTATGTAGAGGACACTCTGCAGCTGTTTACACATCTGGACTCAGGTGCACATTTTAGGGTGTCAAACACAGGTACTCCAGTGGATACTTTGGGGTGTCTCCAGGTGGGGAAATTATCCAAAAAAGGTAAGTATTCCAACCTGAGGAATTAAGGGAATAAATCATGTGTTCAGCTTGGAATTCTGCCCAAACAGACAATTGTCCCCCACTTCCAAGCAATGTTTATCATTTATATTTGTTGGCTCAAATATCTGTGTGCTAAGTATACCTTTTGTTTTATTCTCATAGGGGAGCAAAGAATCGGGAAATATCATGTCCCCAGGGACCGGCCATCTCTGGAACGAAGGGAACAGAGGTCACCACCAGAGTATGAGGATGTGGAGGAAGGAGAGGTGATGGAGACCACAACAGGCGAGTGTCTGACACCCCAGATTCAGGTAATCAGACATGTATGCCTGCCTATTTATAATACATGGTGTGTTTTTTTTTATTTTTAGGTGAAGTACAGGTTGTGGAAGAACAGTCACAGTCACATCATTGCACCACTGACAGTGCCCAAAGGCTAATCCAGGACATAATGTTTTGTAGTCAGGATTTAGAGATTATTCGCAAAAAAACTAGGGATATTGAAGTGAAACTTAAAAACATGATTGATGTCCTTGGAAGAATCAAATTTTTCCCAAAATGTCCAACCTTTTATTTTTGCTGTTTTATTAAAAAAGTTTACAACATTTTCAAAAGCCTAAATTTGAAGCTGCACACAGTATGTCAACATGTGCTATCTGCCATTAGGGGATATCAATGTACGCATTTTGTGCCTGCTACCCCTTCCTCAAAACTCAAGTTGGTGAGAGGAAGGGGTTGCACCCCCAAAACACATACATTGATCCCCCATGATGGGAGATAGCACATGTTGACATTAGGCATGGGATCAGGATGTCAATCCCCAGTTTGCCAGAAAATTTGTGTGCATCTTCAAAATTAGGCTTTTACAGGGGTCACTGCACCCCATCTGATGAAGGCAAGATCCAGATTTTGGAGAATGTAATGTGTGATCTTGGCTTCCAAAGTTTTTCTACGTAGAACTTTGTTATGCACCAGAGTAGTGTATTTTATTTTTGTAAACATGGCTGTTTATGTAACCCCAATTTTTGGGGGTGAAAATGCAAAACTTGTTATTTTTGTATAAAAAAAAAAAACATGTGAATGTGTACGGAGTAAAAAAAATATTTTTTGCTCAACAATGTGTGCCTTCTTCTTTCAATACCATTTCTTGGTGTTTAAATTGGTGTTTACAGTGACATTGGGTGTTTAGATAATAATGTGCAAACCACTTGGCACTACAAGTGCACTAGGAGACACAAAAAAAGAAACACAAGCAGGAAATTCAAAGCCAGATTTTTCTAGATAATTCAAGGTAAAATTTATTCAAGCACTGCTGGCAAAGCAATGGCCCCCCTCCCCGAAAAATAGTCTGAATAATTTTCCCGCACTTCACGGGCGCTTTGGGGGGCAAGCCAGGACGGGCCGCTTCCATGGATGTCAGGGATTGTAGTCCAGCGTCAGGCCCAAGTGTTACCACATAATTGGGGTTTGTCCGTTTAAAATAATTGTGCAAGATGCAACATGATACCACGATGGTGTTCAGTTTATATTCCACAATATTTATGGCCGTTTGGAACAGGCGGAACCGGCTGACCAGAATACCAAATGCATTCTCAACGACTCTTCTGGCTCTGGCCAGCCGGTAATTAAATACCCTCTTCTCCGGGGTGAGGGTCCTCTGGGGGAATGGTCGCATCAAATGGTTTGCCAAACCAAACGCCTCGTCTGCCACGAAGACAAACGTGAGTCCCTCGACATTCTCCTCCGGGGGGTGGCAATCCCAAGCCACCACTCTCGAGACGTCGGTAGAACTCCGTCCGGCAAAACACTCCTCCATCCGACATCCGACCATTCCGCCCCACGTCCACATATAGGAACTCATAGTTCGCCCCCACCACCGCCATCAACACGATACTATTGAACCCCTTATAGTTGAAATAGTATGACCCCGAATGGGGTGGTGGGACGATGTGGACGTGCTTCCCATCGATTGCCCCTCCGCAGTTAGGGAAATCCCACCGCTGGGCAAACTGGGAGGCCACAGTCTGCCATTCCTGTGGCGTGGAAGGAAACTGTGGCGTCAAACAAGAAAAATATAATTAGTACATTTGATAATAAACATTACAAGCAGATTATACACAACCATTGTTGGCAAACATCAGTATAACATTTCATGTAGTATTTAAAGGCTAAAAATATAAGGTCCACTTATCAGATTCCCCCACCACTCTGATGGCCCCTTGTAAATATTTTAGGGGGGGGTATGTTTTGGACAGGTAACCACCCTCTCCACTACGTAATGGAGTAACAAAGTAATGTGTGGTAGTTTGGCCAGCCCCTCCTTCATTACACTATTGGCAGCCCACTGGACAGGTTAAAAAAAAGGAAAATGGAAGCACATTTTTGGATTCTGCTATTACCTATCACAATAATAATAGGAGGAGAAGAATTAAAACAATAGCATTTGAAAGTATTGAGGCAGGCCCTGGCACTACATGCTTTGAAAAATTAATCCATAAATATGACCACTATAGAGGTAGGTATAGTGTGTATTGGGTTTGGCAAAGTCAGCACATAGAGGATTGGTATCAGCTGACTGAGCAGTTGGGGGAGGGGGGGTTCAAAAAAGATTTGGGGCACCACAAAACAAAGCCTCAGGCCCTCTGAAGGAATTTAAGGACAACTATAACATTTGTACACATTTTAGGGGGTGTTTAGGGTAAAGCATTACAATGGAGCTGACAAAATACATTGTTAAGTGACTAGACTATAGGTATATATGGGCCCCGGATAGCATGCTGGGGGGGGGGGGGGGGGTTAGTGAAGGCAAAGATGCATGAAGGACAAAAAAGGAGCATACAAAAATCCAACATGCATGAGGACAAAGGGGCACAGCATATTACAGCATATTGAAATCCTGGTAATTAGGGAACAAGGAAAGAAATACAATACATTAGCAAACAGTAAATACAATAGAATGTGATGTTAAAGAATACAACTTACCCTCATATAGTCCTTCTGCAGGACCTGGATGATGGCAGAACAGGTCTCTGGAATGATGATCCCCAGAGCCTGGGGGGAGATGCCTGTCGAGAACTTGAGGTCCTGCAGACTTCTCCCTGTCGCCAAGTACCTCAACGTGGCAACTAACCTCTGCTCCGCAGTGATGGCTTGCCGCATGCAGGTATCCTGCCTGCTAATATAAGGGGACAGCAAAGCCAACAGACGGTAAAAAAAGGGGTCCGTCATCCTGAGATAATTCCTGAAATCATCAGGGTTATTCTCACGGATCTCACGGAGCAGAGGCATGTGCGAGAATTGGTCACGCTGGAGCAACCAATTCTTAGTCCACGAACTCCTCCTCGCCCTGTTCATGGACCGGGCTTGTGTCAAAGTAAGAACCCCAACAGCAAGCCCCCGCACAGCACAAACTCTACGACGAGTACGTACACGTAACATCACTTCTAAACGGTCGGCTGATCAGAACGGACTAAAGAAAGCACTGATAAACAGCAAGGCCTGAAAGAACGAAATGCTAATCAATCAACGAGCGGACAATAAGCACTGAAAATCAAAGCGTACTATATATATAAATATATAGGCCGCAAAGACAAACAAATGCGAACTGACTACACGCACTGATAAGCAAATACGCACCGACAAGCACAAACTGTAGAGCAGGAACGATCTGAAGCACAAGTCTGAAAAGACACGAATCGTCTATAGCGAAACTCCTACTAACACGCGATCAGCAGAAGGAGCCCAACGGGTGCCGGAGATGGTGCTGAACTTTCCTTTTATGGTCTCGTCGTACGTGGTGGACGTCACCGCGTTCTTGGCGGTCGGAATTTGGTGTGATCGTGTGTAGGCAACACAGCTTGAGCGGAATTCCGTCGGAAAAACCAACACAGTTTTTTCCGACGAGAATTCCGATCGTGTGTACAAGGCATTAGGGTGGCATTCTGACCAACACTGTAAAGCCCCATACACACGGTCTGACTTTTTCATGGATTCTGTCCGATCGGACAATGTTGTTGAAAAATCAGACCGTGTGTATGCACCATCGGACAGTGTACGTCGGATTGTCCGACGGACAAAGTCTTATCTCACATCACATTACAAGACCAAAGCTATTGGCTACTAGCCTCTATGTAGTCCCGTCGTAGGCAACAAACGTCACCACGTTCAGAATGATCGGATTTTCCGACAACTTTGTCCGACCGTGTGTACGCAAAACCAACATCAGACAAAGTATGACGGACAGGATCCGACCGACCTGGTCCGCGGATTGCCCGACCGTGTGTATGGGGCTTTAGGGGTAGACATGTGCAATTGGTTTTGGTTTTTGGTTTGTTTAATTTTGTTTATTCGTTTTCTAACAAATTAGAAATTTTCAGAATGATTCAAATTCGGATCGGTCGAAAAATGATCGACCAATTGAGAATTCTGTGTGAAGAATAGCTGGTTGTTAAGGAGTGGGCTGGGAAGCCATTCGCTGCGTCCTTAACAACCGATGACTCATCAGCTGTCAGCGGGTTTCCCGGCTGGGAACTGAAATGTTAACAAAAGAAAGCTGGCAATAGAAAATTATGAAACAAAACAGCATGGGCTCCCCCCCAATCCATACCAGGCCCATCGGGTCTAGTATTAATTTTAAGGGCAACCTTACGACAACAGTGTGGGGTCCCAATCAAAATCCATATCCAAAGCACATTGTCCCCATGTTGATGGGCACAAGGGTCTCTACCCCACAACCCTGAGCAGTGGTTGTGGGGGTCTGTGGCCGGGAGGCTGATTGGAATTTGGAAACCCCCTTTAAGAAGGGGGCCCCAAGATTCCCGCCCCCCATATAAATTAGTATGGGGTACATAGTACCCCTACTCATCTACCAAAAAAGTGTAAAGAGTGAATAAAGATGCTTTGAATTGTTTCCAAAAATTTAGAATTACTTAGAAAATTATTAAACAAAACAAAATTAAGCAAAACTAAACAAAACAAATTCCGAAGCGAATCAACGTAATGGAATTAGTAACATAACAAATTTATCCAAAACGAAACACATTTTTCAGTTCTGCACATGTCTAGGGGCATTCTTCCCATTGACCACCAGTGTAAGGATTTTTTTTCCCACTGACCCCCCAATGAGTAGGTTTGAGTAGAGGTTCCCCAAGCTTGAGAAAGACTGCTCTAGGAGTCACACCAGGCATTAAAGAACTGCCACATGTTAATGATCATGTGGTTTATTCAAAACCTGCACAAATTTGGAGTCCTGTGCTTCACAACCCCAACTCCAGCCCAAAATACAACACACCCGGTTCATTCTATTGTCTATTTTAGCTAGCGTCTCACTATTGCAGTGCGGTAATGTGCGATAAAACTCTTGCAGTGAATAGGGGTTGTAAACCATGGCTGTTTAAAAAAAAAAACCTGTAAAGCAATTGCATAATGTGCTAGTATGTATAACATACTAGCGCATTATGAAATACTCACCTTGGAACAAAGCCCCCTACCGCTGTGTTGTCATGGCTGAGAGGGCGATCATATTCCCCCGTCTTTCTTCCGGGTTTGTGCACTCCGCTATGTGATTGGCTGGAGCCATGATGGCGTTACTCCCACACATGCGCGTGGGAGCACTCGGTTCCGGCACAAAGCTCTGAAGGTCCAGCAGGGTATGCCGGACCTTCAGAGCGCATGCGTCGGTGACGTAACTGGCTGCATTCAGGGTGAATTTCTTGGTGCAAGTTTAGGACATATTCATTTTACCTACAGTTAAGCCTTATAATAGGCTTACCTGTAGGTAAAAATCACCAAGCGGGCTTTACTACCGCTCTAAATGAAACTAGTATAGCTGAGAAATTATATGGACTGCTACGGCTGAACTGTGTTTGAAAATCCTAATTGTCTGGCTGTCACGCTAAGCCAAAAGTTTTAATTTATGATTACTGAGCCAGACCATGAACATATGAGGGTTTTACTCTGACTTTAGAAGCTACATGCATCTTTTGGGTAAGTGCCTTAGAATGTATTGAGGCTGGGGTAAGTCAGGCAATTCGTAGAAGCAGGTCAGCAATAAAAGTCTCAGCATTTCTCTCAGTTCGGGTTTCTTTTCAACTAAATAACTTGTCTTCTTACACTTTAAATGAAATACAAGTAGAATGGCCTCTAGAAATACAATGGGAACTTAAAATTGTCATGGTAGAAGGGAGTTGAGATTTATTAGAAATGTTTCCATTTTAGGGGAATGCATTGGGTCAATGGGGAATGAAAATTACTTTGATTTTGGTGGGTATTAAATGTGTTCAGGATCATTACAGAATCTTCTTTTAGTTATCCTGGACCTGTTCATGTGCCATAACAGCCCTTAATGAAAGAGCCAGATAACCATAAGGCAAACTAGGCAAGAGCCTAAAGCCCCATACACACGGTCGGATTTTCCGATGGATTCTGTCCTATCAGACAATGTTGTCGGAAATTCCGACCGTGTGTAGGCACCATCGGACAGTTTCCATCGGATTGTCCGACGGACAAAGTCCTATCTCCTGCTGGATAGATTTTTTTGACAACAAAGTCCGATCACACCAAATCCGATCGTGTGTAGCGAATTCCGACGGACAAAGTGCTACGCATGCTCAGATCACATTACAAGACCAAAGCTATTGGCTACTAGCCTCTACGTAGTCCTGTCGTAGGCAACAAACGTCACCACATTCAGAATGATCGGATTTTCCGACAACTTTGTCTGACCGTGTGTACGCAAAACCAACATCGGACAAAGTACGACGGACATGATCCGACGGACCTGGTCCTCGGATAATCCGAGCGTGTGTATGGGGCTTTAGACGCGGTGGATGTCCAAGGGACCCAACTTCAACTGTCATCCTCCTAGAACAGTGATGGCGAACCTTGGCACCCCAGATGTTTTGGAACTACATTTCCCATGATGCTCATGCACTCTGCAGTGTAGTTGAGCATCATGGGAAATGTAGTTCCAAAACATCTGGAGTGCCAAGGTTCGCCATCACTGTCCTAGAGGGATACTGCAATTGGTCAAAGCTGTGCACCTGCCTGACACTTCACATGGGGGCATTTACTTATAGGCAGGCAGTGTCTCATGGTGTTGCGCCAATACAAATGGCACCGCTTCTCTGTTGTTATTGCAATCCTTATCATTTGCGAAAATGGGGGAAGTAAAGCTGATACCTTGTTTAAGGCCCCATTCTGCTTTAATCCATCTCTGCCTTATTATTTAGACTCGTTAAACAACAACAAAAAACAGACAGTGAATAACACGTACAGTTCAAAGTGTCAAATTCCCAAAAATTTAGGAAAAAATGCACAAACTCTAAATTAAATAAACGAAAGCATCATAAATATACGCCTCCCAAAAAAAACAAATGGGCTGCAACACATCTGAATTGCACGTCTGCATTTAGAACACCATGCATTTGGTTGTGCTGTGGTGCAGCGCACATGTTTTGGACATGCTTCGGGGTGCCATTTGCCAAGGCTCATGTTTACTATGGGTTACTGCAATGCTATTGATGCAAATGGACCCTAACTGTAATGCCCCGTACACACGATCAGACTTTCCAACAACAAAACCGTGGATTTTTGTTCGAAGGATGTTGGCTCCAACTTGTCTTGCATACACACGGTCACACAAATGTTGGCCAACAATTACGAACGTAGTGACGTACAAGACGTATGTGATATCTCCATGTTACGAATGTTAGTTTTACAAGACCAAGTGCTTCCGGCTCGTACTTCCGAGCATGCGTGGACTTTTGTCCGACGGACTTGTGTACACATGATCGGAAAGTCCGACAACAAACGTTTTTGGTGGAAAATTTGAGACTCGGCTAGCCAACATTTGTTGTCGAAAAGTCTGACAACAAATGTTCGATGGAGCATACAGACGGTCGGACTTTCCGCCAACAAGCTCACATCCAACATTTGTTGTCGGAAAATCCGATTGTGTGTACGGGGCATTATTCTTCGGGTAACCCTTGAAGTTGTAGTTTTCTTATTTCTATCTTGACAGATAGACAACAATTCATATAGAATACTTACACAGAGTGTTGAAAAGCATCCCCTTATCTGGTAATATTGGTAATCCCACTTTCCACTTCCACTGATTCATGTGACCAGTGACCAAGGACTTGAGGGACACATGTTAAGACAGAAAGGCCAGTAGACAGTCTCCGGAGGTCCTCTACAGTTGTAGGGACTATGAACACAAAACCAATGCTTGTACAATGGTCATACAATTGGGCAGACAAAAGGAGAAGATTCCCCCACGTTGGGGTTTTTAGGCAGCATGCAAATGAGAGAGTCAAGGGTAATGTGTATAAAAGAGAAATTTATTAAATGAAAAAATATGACAACTGGGTTAGAACATGAGCTCCAGTGGGAAAACATGGATATACATTTAGCAGACTAATACTCTCGTATCAACATAGTACAGTGTCTGTCATACAAGTGAGAAGATATCTCTGACGCGTTTCAACCCACATGGGGTCTTCTTCAGAGGGACAAGTCCGCTAAAAGAAACATAACATCAATATCTTTGACATAATGTAATTTGCAAAACTGAAAAGCTCTCAAACGGGAGCATATAGTATAACTATTTCATATAGTTACCACAGTAGTGTATATCCTGAAGATAAAAAAGCAATGCTCCCACGTGGAGAACCCTTAGTGTACCAGGATGGTATAAGTCCGTCAAAAGCCACACGGGTGTGGGGGTGTCAATAGGTCTTGCGAGAGGCCACATGCCGAGTGTCCTCTCCTCCTTCCCCCACCAAAAAGGCGAGGGTATCGGGGGGAGAGAAAAGACCGAAGGTCCACCACAGTTGTAGGGACTAGGAACACAAAACCAATGCTTGGACAATGGTCATACACTTGGGCAAAAGGGTGCTACAGAATGAGCAAACATAAAGGACAAGGGTAAGTCCTGGGCTATCAGAGATAAAAACACAAAATACAACTAATATTCAGAATCTCTAAAACTTTTTAATTACCCTGTTACTGTTTTACCCATTCAGTACCCTTCATTTGTGTTTTTAAAAATATTTCTTATCCCACATTTTATTTTTATGTAACTTGTACTGTCCTAATATGTCCTTTTTTAATATGGTGTATTGTTTACACAATTTTTTTTCTCATTTCAATTACCTATATACACAGAAAAAAAACATATTGAAATACATATACATGAAAAAGTAATTTCAGCTGTAATAATATAAAACATTTGTGAGGCTACATATATATTACTTCTACATTTTTTATTTACTTTTCCCTCAATCATGTACATTATAGCCAAAGAACATTATAAAGCAGCACAGTTATTGCTTTTTGGTAAAAGTGCAATTTATTGTTATTTTCCCGTACGGCAGATGGAAAATGTTATTGTTCGTAGTGGACCAACACGCAGTAACTACATTCTTCCTTCAAACACAGTTATATGATCAGTAGGTGGTATATTTATACAAATGATGCCTTCCAAACAATTACTGCTCATGCACCTCAACTTTGATATTTTCTTTTCAGGAATGTAGACACAAAATGTCAGATAACAATCATTCTGGAATGCATATGTAGTCTCTATCCCCCAGGAGCCACTGAATAAAATGGGTCCTTTTTACCTCGGCCTTCCAATGGGCCTCAGCCCCTCCTGACACACCAGGTTAAGTGTAAAAGCAAGTAAACACAGCACAATAAATTATTCATATTACAAAAAATAATAGAGCTACTGTATATCAAAAGAAGGCACCAAACCAGTTAGCAAAGGTAATCTTAAGGTCAGGGGTATCAAACTGGCAGCCCTCCAGCTGTTGCGAAACTACAAGTCTCATGAGGCATTGCAAGGCTGACAGTTACAAGCATGACTCCCTCAGACAGAGGCATGATGGGGCTTCTAGTTCCCCAACAGCTGGAGGGCCACCAGTTTAGGCCCCTGCTTAACCACTTCTGGACCGCCCACCGCACATATGCTGCGGCAGGGCGGCCCAGCTGAACAAACGGATGTACCTGTACAGGGAGTGCGCCCGCGTGTCTGGTGGACTTAATGTCCGCTTGCCACTCGCGATCGTGGTAAAGAGAGGCAGAACGGGGATCTGCCTATGTAAACAAGGTGGATCCCCATTCTGACAGGGGACAATACTGAGATCTACTGTTCCTAGTGATCAGGAACAACAATCTCTGTGTTGTCCCAGTAAGCCCATCCCCCACACAGTTAGAACACACCCATGGAATGCAGTTATTAACCCTTTGATCGCCCCCTAGTGTTAACCCCTTCCCTGCCAGTGTCATTTATACATTGATCAGTGCATTTTTTATAGCACTGATCAGTGTAATAATGTCACTGGTCCCCAAAAAGTATCACTTTGGGTCATATTTGTCTGCCGCAATGTCGCAGTCCTGCTAAAAATCGCATATCGCCACCAATACAAGTAAAAACAATAAAAAAGGGGGACAAGGGCCTCTTACTTACAAAAGGAAGAGGCCCTTGTCCCCATCGACATGGGGACAAGGTGCATTGGCCCCCCTGCCCCAAAGCACCAACCCCCCTATGTTGAGGGCATGTGGCCTGGTATCGTCCCCTCCCTTTTCCTGACCTGCCAGGCTGCGTGCTCGGATAAGGGTCTGGTATTGATTTTGGGGGGCACTCTACGCCTTTTTTTGGCATGGGGGTTCCCCTTAGAATTCATACCAGACGGAAGGGCCTGGTATGCTCTTGGAGGATACTGTTTTTTTTTTTTTCAATTTGCCGAGGAGCTTCCCCTAAAGATTCATACCAGACACAAAGTGCCTGGCATTGTCAGATCCCCGTTCATTGAAGTCGGATGGCTGTCGGACTTCAAGTCGCAGGGCAAAGTCGGATCCACAGTCGTATGATGTTGTGTCATATACCAGTGGGAACCTGGCCTTAGTTGTACTTTAATTGTTGTGTTATGCTTTATGGTTAAGGTGTAAGAGAAACTAAGGGGCTAAAAAGCCATGAATCTGACAATTACCAAACATTCACTACTGGTAAAACTTCCTGATGCATGTGTTCTAACCACTCACTACTGGTGAAACTTCATGGTGCATGTGTTTTAACCAAAGCCCCAAAAGAATTTACCCCCTTCATTACCTGGCCATTTGGTGCTATTCGGCACTACGCAAATTTAACTGGTAATTGTGTAGTCATGTAACCCTGTACCCAAACAAAATTTATGTAATTTTTTTCACACAAATAGAGCTTTCTTTTGGTGGCATTTGATTGCCACTGTTTTTTTTTATTATTTTCTGCTATAAACATATCCAATAACAAAATTATAAAAATTTAATTTCTTCAAAGGTTTTGCCCAATATGTATTTTGCTACATGTTTTTCATAATAAAAATCCCAATAGCTGCATATTGATTGGCTTGCGTGAAAGTTATAGCTCCTACAAAATTTGGCGGCGATCAGCCACTTATAATGGGATTGTGATAGTGTGGAGAGCAATATGATACTAACTGATGCTGGGGGGAACTGACTAACTGCTACTAACATAACCAATGACACTACTATAGTGATCAGTGATAATACTATACACTGTCATTGTACTTATGACACTGGCTGGGAAGGGGTTAACATCTAGGGCGATCAAAGGGTTAAATATCTGCCTATATACAGTATCTCACAAAAGTGAGTACACCCCTCACGTTTTTGTAAATATTTTATTATATCTTTTCATGTGACAACACTGAAGAAATTACACTTTGCTACAATGTAAAGTAGTGAGTGTACAGCTTGTATAACAGTGTAAATTCGTTGTCCTCAAAATAACTCAACACACAGCCATTAATATCTAAACCGCTGGCAACAAAAGTGAGTACACCCCTAAGTGAAAATGTCCAAATTGGGCCCAAAGTGTCAATATTTTGTGTGGCCACCATTATTTTCCAGCCCTGCCTTAACCCTCTTGGGCATGGAGTTCACCAGAGCTTCACAGGTTGCCACTGGAGTCCTCTACCACTCCTCCATGACGACATCACAGAGCTGGTTGATGTTAGAGACCTTGCGCTCCTCCAACCTTCATGTTGGAATACTGCACAGTCTCCGAAGGAAGGGGGATCATGTCATGCTCTGCTTCAGTATGTCACAGTACATGTTGGCATTCATGATTCCCTCAATAAACTGTAGCTCCCCAGTGCTGGCAGCACTCATGCAGCCCCAGACGATGACACTTTCACCACCATGCTTGACTGTGTAGGCAAGACACACTTTTCTTTGTACTCCTCACCTGGTTGCCACCACACACACTTGACACCATCTGCACCAAATAAGTGTATCTTGGTCTCATCAGACCACAGGACATGGTTCCAATAATCCATGTCTTTAGTCTGCTTGTCTTCAGCAAACTGTTTGTGGGCTTTCTTGTGCATCATCTTTAGAAGAGGCTTCCTTCTGGGACAACTGCCCCCATACCAATTTGATGCAGTGTGTGGTGTATGGTCTGAGCACTGACAGGCTGACACCTCACCCCTTCAACCTCTGCAGCAATGTTGGCAGCAGTCATACGTCTTTTTCTCAAAGACAACCTCTGGATATGACGCCAAATAAGTGCACTCAACTTCTTTAGTTGACCATGGCGAGGCCTGTTCTGAGTGGAACCCGTCCTGCTAAACCGATGTATGGCTACCGTGCTACAGCTCAGTTACAGGGACTTGTCAATCTTCTTATAGCCTAGGCCAGTGATGGCAAACCTTGGCACCCCAGATGTTTTGGAACTACATTTCCCATGATGCTCAACTACACTGCAGAGTGCATGAGCATCATGGGAAATGTAGTTCCAAAACATCTCGGGTGCCAAGGTTCGCCATCACTGGCCTAGGCCATCTTTATGTAGAGCAACAATTCTTTTTTTTCAGATCCTCAGAGAGTTCTTTGCCATGAGGTGCCATGTTGAACTTCCAGTGACCAGTATGAGAGAGTGAGAGCGATAACACCAAATTTAACACACCATTCACACCTGGGACCTTGTAACACTAACGAGACACTACCCAGTGTCCACATGACACTGGGTAGGGAAAATTGCTATTTGGGCCCAATTTGGACATTTTCACTTAGGGGTGTACTCACTTTTGTTGTCAGCGGTTTAGACATTAATGGCTGTGTGTTGAGTTATTTTGAGGGGACATTAAATTTACACTGTTATACAAGCTGTACACTCACTACTTTACATTGTAGCAAAGTGTAATTTCTTCAGTGTTGTCACATGAAAAGATATAATAAAATATTTACAAAAATGTGAGGGGTGTACTCACTTTTGTGAGATACCGTATGTGTAATGTGTGTAACATATGCTTTTTATTAAAACTTAAATTTTTGCTTTGCAGGGATGAATAAACTGACAGATCATTCCCTCTGTACAGAGCTCTGCGTTGTTTACCAGCACAGAGCACTGAGCTATGATTGCACACAGCTGGTCAGCAGGTCCCGGCCGTGAATTATTGGTCAGGACTTGCTGACAGGCTCCCGCTGTGGGTGGGCAGGGGGTGCGCATGCGCGGAGCCCAAACCTGGGAGTAGGCAGTAATGTACAGGTACATTGCTTTGCCTACAGCGGACGCTTGCCCGCAGTACATTGCGGGTGGGCAGTCGCCAAGTGGTTAAATTACAGCGATCGATTCATCTGGAATTGGTGAAAGTTACATTCACTGCTTTAAAATATACCCATAGGAGAAATATTATTTTTACTTGTGTTCCTGATCCAAAATCTACCAGTGCCCAGCCTCTGAAATAAAAATCCAACATATGCCATTAGGAACACAAGCCCATGGAAGATCTTGATAAATGTTCTGAGTCTTTCTCAAGGATTTTTTTTTTTCTTATGATCTATTTCTGCTCTCCAAGGGCTTAGAGGTTTGTTATCACAACTTGTAACATTTTATCTTTTGAAAGGTCTTGGATGTTCCAAAGAAGCAAAATCCACTTTGTCTAGCAATGTCTTCGAATTGCTCCTTGATGTGCTGCACCAGTACCAACAATTATTTTTTATGGTAGAGATCCATTTTGCTTTATGCTTCTTCATTTGCTGACATTTTTGTAATTTTTTGAAAATACAAATTTGTAGGTTATGCCATCACATTTCTTGTCTATCACGTTTCCAATAAATACAGCTATGCGATGAATGGATGTTGTTGTTATTGTCTAAAAGCTCTGTACAAAGGTTTTTTAGATGCTAGTATTTTGTTGCAACAATATGTTTTGTGCGACTTTTAAAAAAAAAAATGTGTTCCTTTTCACATTCATTAGTACAATACTTGCTATTATGAACCGGACTATCACATTGTTCATCCATTGTGAGATAATGGCCTTTTAAGTTTTCCCTTTAACCTCCAGCTGCTATAGATGCCGATGGCAATCTATTACTGCAAATAAGTATTCTCTATTGCTGTTCTAATAGCTTGACTGTGATATCATGTGAAGGCCAATCATATGAAATTTGGGCGATCTATCTGGGAATTTCTGAAAAATTTCAACATTCTGGCAAAATGCATTGCAATCAATAGGGAAGTACAAATTAGTTTTTTTTTTGGGGTTGTTTTCAGGAGTGCAATTATCTTAAAATAGCTTCTGAGGTTAATAGATGATGTTTATAACTATCCTGGACCTGTTCTTGTCCCAAAAAAATGGCTATAATTCTCCTATGGATCACAGGAGTGAAGTTGGCTGATGTCACTCAGCCGGTCCAGGTTCAGGAAAGATACAGTCGGGATTCACCCAGATGCCTGGACTGGCAGCATGCCGCTGAGAGCCTGAGCCAGCCTCTCCCACCCCCTCCACAGCCCAGCGCTCCAGTGAGCACTGGAGGGACAGAGCAGAGATCCAGTGTGTAGGCAGATTGAAGCTGTTAAACTTAAAGCGGTTTGGTACTTAAAAATACAGCTTGATCTTATTAAAAACTGTTATTTAGGTAGATGCACAAATGAGCATTAAAAAAAAAAAAAAAAAAAAAAGGATTATTTACCTTGCATTAGTCATTCTAATGCCCTGTACCCATGGTTGGATTTTCCGACGGAAAATGTCCTATCGGACAATGTTGTCGGAAATTCCGACTGTGTGTGGGCTCCATCGGACTTTTTCCGTCGGATTTTCCGACGGACAAAGTTTTATCTCCTGCTCTCAAATTTTCCGACAACAAAGTCCTATCGGACTTTTTCCGATCGTGTGTAGCGAATTCCGACAGACAAAGTGCCACGCATGCTCAGATCACATTACAAGATCAAAGCTATTGGCTACTAGACTCTACGTAGTCCCGTCGTAGGCAACAAACATCACCACGTTCAGAATGATCGGATTTTCCGACAACTTTGTCCGACCGTGTGTATGCAACACCAGTGTCGGACAAAATGCGTCGGAAAAAATCCGATGGATTTTGTGGTCGGATTTTCCGACCGTGTGTACGGGGCATTAGAATGATTTCCGTTCTGTCCTACCGTGGGAGTAGGTGTGGTTTTCGGCTCTCCCCGGCTCCGCAATGACCCCTGGGAGCTGTTTTACATCATTCCCATGAAGCCATGGGGGACGCCGTCATCATGAAATCTCAAGAGATTTTGGCCGGAAGATGGGGCGGCGCTGCTCGCTCAGATAACTGAGCATGCGCGGGATCGAGTGGTGAATGCTGGGAGCACAGCATTCACCGCATCCCGGAAGTAATTGCTTGTGGGCTTCAAATGCCCACAAGCAAAATGGAAACGCCTGGGACAAATTTTTATAAGTTATTGTAAATGACTAAATCGGCGATGAAGGAGCAGCAGCAGGTAAGTTCTACAGTTAGTGTTTTGGCAGAAAACATTGACAAGAAAAAAAAAAAAAAAGATAGGTCCGCGGAATCCTGCTTTAATGCCATGCCTGGTTTCTTGGTCTTTTTGGCGGGTTCTTGTCTAGGTCCAGCCCACTTTTCCTGTGAGATATAAGTTGGGTCAGTGGTCTGGCACTGGGAGTCCTCCCCTAGCAGAGCACCAGGAGGGGCATTCAGAGAGAGTTCTAGCGCAGCAGGGGGGTTCCAAGACAGAGCATGAGTCCCGGGACAACAAAGAGATGTCGAGCACCACTGCCGTGTGTAGAGACATTTAACTTGGGGTTCGCCCTGAACACCAGAGTTAATTAATCGAGGAATTAATCTTTAATTTCCACATATATATTCATATACAGTATCTCACAAAAGTAAGTACACCCCTCACATTTTTGTAAATATTTTATTATATCTTTTCATGTGACAACACTGAAGAAATTACACTTTGCTACAATGTAAAGTAGTGAGTGTACAGCTTGTATAACAGTGTAAATTTGCCGTCCCCTCAAAATAACTCAACACACAGACATTAATGTCTAAACCACTGGCAACAAAAGTGAGCACACCCCTAAGTGAAAATGTTCAAATTGGGCCCAATTAGCCATTTTTTTCTCCCAGTGTCATGTGACTCGTTACAAGGTCTCAGGTGTGAATGGGGAGCAGGTGTGTTAAATTTGATGTTATCACTCTCACTCTCTCATACTGGTCACTGGAAGTTCAACATGACACCTCATGAATGAATGAATGAATGAATAATTTGTATAGCGCTACAATGCGAACTGAATCGCCTCAAGGCGCTGTATTAGTGCTTTGTTGTCAAGCTTCTTAGAAGAGGTGGGTCTTAAGTTTTTTCCTGAAGGCCTGATGGTTTTCATCCATGCGAATGTAGGTTGGTAGTGCATTCCATAGCCGTGGTCCTTGAACAGCGAATCTTCGTTCCCCTTTTGATTTGTAGCGGGCCTTGGGGATGAGGAGGAGGTTTTGGTCAGACGATCGAAGACTGCGATTGGGTGTGTAGTGTTTTATTTTCTCAAGAAGGTATTGAGGAGCGTCTCCGTGGGTGCATTTGTGGGTGAGGCAGAGGGTCTTAAAAATGATTATTTACGGTTAGCCAATGTTATCAGCCTTGCCGCCGTGTTTTGGATAAGTTGTAAGCGCACAAGTTGATATTGGGGTAATCCTATGTAAAGGGAGTTTGCATAGTCCAGTCGTGAATTAATGACTGTTCCAACTACCACAGCTTTGTCCTCCTTTGGAATGAAGGGGATGAGTCTGCGTAGCAGACGAAGGAGATGGTGAGATCCGCTAACTACCGATCCTATTTGTGCATCCATTGACATTTCTGAGTCAAAGATGACTCCGAGGCTCTTGGCCTGTGTCCTTGGGGAGATGGTCTGACCAAAGATGGTAGGAGGTGTCCAAGGGATCTTGGTTTGGGAGTTTTGGTTTGCATGTAGAATAAGAAGTTCTGTTTTTGATTCGTTGAGTTTAAGAGAGCTGGCAGTCATCCAGTCGTCTATCAAAGTGAGGCAGTTTTCTAATTGCTGATGATGGTCTTTTTGTCCGGTGATCCGAAAATATAATTGGGTGTCATCAGCGTATGAGTGGAAGCAGAGGTCTGATCTTCTGATGATTTTGAGGAGTAGGCGGATGTATATGTTGAAGAGCACTGGCGACAAGGGTGATCCTTGAGGGACTCCACAAGAAATTGCCCGGGTTTCAGAGGTGAAAGCTCCTAGTTTCACTGTCTGAGCGCGATTTCCTAAGAAGGATGCAAACCATTGTAGATCTGCGTCTGTGACTCCTGCTACTTCTGTAAGGCGGATGAGTAGCGTGTTGTGGTCCACAGTATCAAACGCTGCACTGAGGTCCAACAGTACCAGGAGATATGATTCTCTGTCATCTGCTGCTTCGAGGGCGTCGACCCAAATCTTCAGGAGTGACGTTTCTGTACCATGGCCTGGGCGAAATCCTGATTGTAGAGGGTCCAGGAGTTTGTGTGAATCTAGGTGGCAGTGTAGCTGTTGTACTACCGCTTTCTCCATAATCTTGGAGATGGTGTTGAGGCTTGTTATCGGTCTGGGGTGATTAGGGTCCTGAGGGTCGAGGTTGGGTTTCTTTAGCAGGGGTTTGATGATGCCTTGCTTGAGGGCGCCTGGAACCAGTGCCGGGACAAGGTCATCCAGCGCCCAGGGCAAAGATGCCAAACTGCGCCCCCTTTCCCTTAGGGTTAGGGTCAGGGTGCCCCCCACCCCTGCAATAAAGCATTGCGCCAGGGGCAGCTGCCCCTCCTGCCCACCCCTTGTCCCGGCCCTGCCTGGAACAATCCCTTCTTTGAAAGATTGATTTATGAGGTGAGTTAGAGTAGGTGCCAAGATGTCGGAGCATTCTTTCAGGAGTTTTGTGGGGATGATGTCAATAGGAGATGTGCTGTCTCTGAGGTTTTTGATGATGATTTTAGTGGTGTCCGTGGTGATTGGGATCAGAGAAAACTTTGGTGGATGTGGGATATTCATGACGATATCTTCTTTTTGCTGTGATTGACTGAGGTTGGAAGTTTTTTTCAGATGAATTATTTTCCGAATGTTGTCGATTTTGTCTATGAAACAATCTGATAACTCATCGCAGAAATCTTGAGTTTCGTTTGCTGGGGGCTCTAAGCATACCGGGTTCATCGACTGAGCGACTATTTTAAAAAGTTCCAGAGGGCGGTTTAGTGCCGATGAGATTGTATTTGCGAAATAATGGTAAAGAACTCTCTGAGGATCTGAAAAAAAGAATTGTTGTTCTATATACAGATGGCCTAGGCTATAAGAAGATTGCCAAGTCCCTAAAAATGAGCTGCAGCACGGTGTCCAAGATCATACAGTGGTTTAACAGGACAGGTTCCACTCAGAACAGGCCTTGCCATGGTTGACCAAAGAAGTTGAGTGCACGTGCTCAGCGTCATATCCAGAGGTTGTCTTTGGGAAATAGACATATGAGTGCTGCCAGCATTGCTGCAGAGGTTGAAGGGGTGGGGTCAGCCTGTCAGTGCTCAGACCATACACCGCACACTGCATCAAATTGGTCTGCAAGGCTGTCGTCCCAGAAGGAAGCCTCTTATAAAGCTGATGCACAAGAAAGCTTGCAAACATTTTGCTGAAGACCAGCAAAATAAGGACTTGGATTACTGGAACCATGTCCTGTGGTCTGATGAGACCAAGATAAACTTATTTGGTTCAGGTGGTGTCAAGCGTGTGTGGTGTCAACCAGGTGAGGAGTACAAAGACAAGTGTGTCTTGCCTACAGTCAAGCATGGTTGTGGGAGTGTCATTGTTTGGGGCTGCGTGAGTGCTGCCGGCACTGGGGAGCTACAGTTCATTGAGGGAACCATGAATGCCAACATTTACTGTGACATACTGAAGCAGAGCATGATCCCCTCCCTTTGGAGACTGGGCCGCAGGGCAGTATTCCAACATGATAATGACCCCAGACACACCTCCAACACGACCACTGTCTTGCTAAAGAAGCTGAGGGTAAAGGTGATGGACTGGCCAAGCATGTCTCCAGACCAGGAGCGCCGGCGGGCGACAAGTAAAGAGGAGGTTCTTGAAGGAGGTTCGTGGCCACTGCACAGAGCAGGTAAGTATTCTTTAAGATTCTTGAAGCAAATAGGAACAAGAATGACTTTTTCCCTTAATGTGTGTAGATAATATCCTATAGGGGGGGGGGGGGGGGGGGGGGGGGGGAGTGGAGAAGTCCTTGTGATGTAGATGTTCAGTGTTTTCAGCTAGCTCAACAAGGGCCCAGAAAGATTGCTGTGCAATGGCAACCAGCAACAGAAAATAGCATGTGCAAAGTGTTTCCTTTTTGAGGCTTTAATGTAAAGAGATGGGATAAAGGTGTCTGCATGCAGTGTCTTTGTGGAGCATACACAGGATGGGCTTCTGCCCACTCACCAATCCTGATGATACCAAGACTCGAGGGAATAGGATGTCCCAGGACAGGTTCTTGAAGAATCTGCAACCAGTGAAGGGTGCCTGGCTGTGCACATAGCGACACTTGAATTCTGCTGTTACTGTACCAGTGACGATGAGAGTGACCCCCAACAGTTAGTTGGCCGACATGGAGGTGGCAATGGTGGATCTGTTCGCTCACTCTGGGGAGACTCTCCACACCACCTAGGCTGCGGCACCAGTTAACATTCCCCCGCAGTGGCTGGGTCGCTACTCTCAGCTAAAGGCTCCTCCCCGGACCAGGCTATTTATGTCCTCACGCAGCATTCCTATCTCTAGCCCAGCTGGTTGTAACTTGTAGTCTGCATTAGTCTGGCTCCAGTGCAAATCTTGTCTCCTCGGACCACATATCCAAGATATATCCCTTGCTCTCAGCTGTGGCCTCTGCTTGCTCTGCATTCAGGAGGTGATGAAACAGTGTCCAGGCAGAAAACTAAAGGGAAACAGGCTCACTGTGGCTGGTGTTACGGAATGTCTCATGATGTCACAGGCAAAGTTAGCCGGCACCTGGCTACATGCTGTCGTTTGAAAGCAGCAACTAAAGGATCCATGGAATGTCCAGTTTTCAGAGGTGGTCAAGCTGTAGGCAGGGAAAGTTGCAAATATACTGTATACTATATGGACAAAAGTGTGTTGACACATGACCATCATGCCAATATGAGCTTTTTGAACATCACATTTTAAAACTGGGCATTGCTATGGAGTTGGCCGCTTCCTCTGTGGCTATAACAGCCTTCACTCTCCTGGGAAGCCTTTCCATCAGATTTTTTTAGTGTGTCTGTGGAAATTTGTGCCCGTTCAGTCAAAAAAACATTTATGAGGCATGTAATGATGTTCTATAAGAAGACCTGGCTTACTGTCTGCTTTTAAATTCATCCCAATGGTGTTCATTAGAGTTAAGGTTAGGGCTCTGTGAAGGCCTCTCTAGTTCTTCCACACCTAACTTACCAAACCATGTCTTTATGGGGCTGGCTTTGTACACAGGAGTACAGTCAATATAGAACAGAATAGGGTCCTCCCAAAACAGTTGCCACAACAATGGAAAAGCACAATTGCCTGAAATGTCTTTGAAGGTTGTAGCAGAAATTAAGGTTACCATTTGTCCCTGTTCTTCGAGGCCTGGCAGTGGCGCCCCATAATGCAGGGCGCACAGCGCCGCCCCCCCCCCCCCCATCCAAGCATCTGGCCCTCTAATCTACATGAGGGATGCATGGATTCCAATGGGGATTCTTATTTATTTTTTGAAGCACATGATTAGAGCCAGAGGCTTCGAAAAAAAGGGGGGGGGGGCTCGGGGTGCAGAGGACTGCACCCTTAGCCCACCCAGTTGTGTGACAATAGCGAATGAATATATATATATATATATATATAAATATAATATTAATTCTCTTCCCGGCCAATCAGGATGCAGATCCTGAGACCGAAAGGAGAAGTGAGCCCATTGGCCTAGGAGGAGGAGGTCGCGTGATGCAGAGGAGGAAGATGAGATTGCCAAGCCACAGGGGAAGCCACCACCTGTCGCCTGGAGGGAATCGCTGCACGCGCCATAGATGGGGTAAGTACAGGACACCTATCCGACTGATGAGAGGAGGTGGGGGGGGGTGCGGGGTGACCCCACCAACCAACCGACCCACGGAGGGGGCGCGGGGTGCTGGTGACCCAACCAACCGGGGGGGGGGGGGGGGGGCTGTGGGTGCATGCCCAAAAAAATATGCCACCAGCCGCCACTGGTGCCTGGCCCCGGGAAACAAGTATCCCTGGTTATGTACCCAGTAGCAGTGACATGCCTAGGTACATGGCCCAGAGTCCTCCCCCTTCTCTGATTGCAATTATCAGAATCCCCGGCAACCAACAGGGAGGTGCGTCCAAGCAGGGCTCACAGAGTGGGAGGTTGTGAGCACATAGTTTGTTATGTGCAGTGACAGACACCAACTCAGATGCGGTGCTGTCAGTGCTTTCGCAAAATGGAAATTTACATCAGATGGGGGCATTTGCCTTTTCTGCTGGCTCTGGGTCACAGCAGCAGTAGTCTTATTCCAAACTCTTGGATGGGCACCCATTCCGAGCATAGGGGACAGTCCAGATGGGCTGTTGCTATAGAATAGGGAAGGCGGTGGTACAAGACCAGCAAAGTTTAACAATTCTGTCAGCATCAAGTGCAAAAATAGAAGCAGCATCCAGTGAAGAAATAAAGGGACTAACTCCTATTTGAAAGAGGCAAAAACTTAGCAAGAGCAGAGATCGTGAGCTAAAAGACAGAAAAGGAAATAGAAGAAGGCACACAGACTACTTCTGCTAGTACGAGAAAATAGAAGATTTTCTTTGACCAAATCTTTACATATCTGTAGCTAACTCAGTGGCGGCTGGTGCTCAAAATTTTTGGGGGGGTGCAAACAAACAGCCTCACTGTGCCATCAAACGCTGCCACTGTGCCCATTAAACGCTGCCACTGTGCCAATTAAATGCTGCCACTGTGCCCATCAAACGCTGCCACTGTGCCCCAAGTGCTGCCATTGTGCCCCAAGTGCTGCCATTGTGCCCCAAGTTCTGCCACTGTGCCCCAAGTGCTGCCATTGGGCCCCAAGTTCTGCCACTGTGCCCCAAGTGCTGCCACTGTACCCCTTAAGTGCTGCCACTGTGCCCCTTAAGTGCTGCCACTCTGCCCCTCAAGTGCTGCCACTGTGCCCCCTGCCTGCCCTCTGCACTTACCTTGTCCCGGTGTGCAGCTGGTGACGGCGTCAGGCGACGAGCGGTGTCTCCGTCGGATGTCTTCTCCCGCGCTCCTCCTGTCTTCTGCTATGATTGGACGCCTAGCGTCCAATCACAGCGCCTGTGACTTCAGCCAATCAGGTGACAGGTAACAGACCTGGCAACCTGATTGGCTGAGAGGTGGGTCTGTGTTAGGGAAGCGATGTATTCGCTTCTCTAACACAATACTGTGTAATCAGCGAACGCACAGCAGTGCGCCCGCTGTTTACACGTAGGGAAGCCTATTAGAGCACACCGCTCTAATAAGGTCCCCTATTAGAGCTTACAGCTCTAATAGGGGCGCTTCCAGAAACACCCCCCCACTGTAATTCAGATGCCCCGCGCCCGATCAGGGGCCGGACACCTGAATAGGGGGGGCGGCAGCGGTGACAATAGATAGATTCATGCAATGCATGAATCTATCTATTGGTGATAGAGCGGTGCAGGAGAGAGGGGGCGGCGTTTGTCCGATATGATTTTATACTAAGAGTCATTCTGAATTATTTTGCCCTTGAGCTTTTTACATTTGACCTGCATCCTGTGTATCTGAGTTATGGGTAATAGAGATAGCAGTGCTGGGTAATGGAGGATGCAGGGTGCTGGGGCTTTTCTACTCCCAAACTACAAGCCATACGCTGTGAAACAACACCCATTTTTTTGGCCACACCTCTAGCTGTTCAACATTTTTCTTCTTGATTCCTTCGTGGCCTCCCATCTAACTACTGTGCATACCATATGTCACTGAAAGTGAGGGAAAATTTTGAATTCTGAGATGTCTCAGGTTTGACATTGGGGGGGCATTTTTCCAATGGGGACACTGGGAAATGTCAAAAGAAAGAATTTCCTTAAAGGGGAGGGCCAGCTGGGAAAAAAATAATTAAAAGTCAGCAGCTACAAACACTGTAGCTGCTGACTTTTAATAAGCAGACTTACCTGTCCTGGGTGCCTGCGATGTCGGCCGCCCGAGACCGACCGTCCCTCGGGGCTCGGTTCCAGGTGCCACCATTCCAACTAAGGGAAACAGGCAGCGTAGCCTTGCTGGCTTCACTGCCCGCTTCCTACTGCGCATGTGTGAGTCGCGCAGCGCTTTGTGAATGGGGAATACATTGTGTTGTGGGACACACAGTTCCCATAACACACCGCGCCCCATTCACTAGAAGACAACGCTAGGAGCAGAAGACCGAACAACTCAGCGGAACAGCAAGAGGCAGATTAGGACAATCTGCCTAGCAACAGCCATTTCTGGTAAGTAAAAAAAAATATTTATTTTTTTTTCCTTTTAAATTTTTATTAACATTTTTATGAAGTTTTTTTTTTTCAGGGTGGCCCTCCACTTTAACTTTTTGGATTTTCTCTTACTTTCATTGTTGGGTTGCCTACCCTTTCCAAAATTAAAAAAATATATATTTTAGATTTATGTACAGTTTAAAGCGGAAGTAAACCCATCGATTTAACAGTTTAAAAGAAAAAGGCATGCCAGGAATGCTAACTGCACATTGGCTGTGCTCTCAACCAAACAGTCAAACCATCCAATGGCTGGTGTCATAAAGGATCACATGTGCAGCACCATGGCAGTTGAAGATTAAACAGAGGCAAAGATGGCGGCTTCCTTGGCTGAAAATGATAGGGGGGTTTACTTCCACTTTAATTATACCCACTTACTTACATGGCTCCTTCTTCTGCCATGCTCCTTGCTTCTACCAATTTGGAGACACAAGATGAGGAAGAAGGCAGAGGCAGGTGGATAACTTCTCAGGGGCTCAACCAGTAATGCAACAGGCAAATTATAAGCCTACAAATGCTATTGCTTGAAGCTTTCTAACTTCTTGGCAAGTGAAGAACATTAAATATTCAAACATAGCCTTTCAGATTTACCTGGACCAAAAAAAAAAAACATGGAATTTTTTTGGATTACTGGAGAAAATAACAATAAAATAAAATGAAAAAAGAGAAACTTTACATTCTCGTTACTTACCATAGTGAGAATGATAAAAACACAATAGCAACAATAAGTGCTACAGAACTTTGTAAAAAGAATGGAAATGAACTTCAACAGCTTTGTTTGTGTTACACAGACTGTTCATGTGGCTTTGACCATGCGGGATAAAGCCGTCGATCAGTTGGAATATGCTTGGAATAACATAAGGTGCTATAAACAGAATTTCCATCTTTACTATAATGACACACCAATTGGCAGACACAACAGCATGAAACATAATGTAATAGAAATGGAGCTCCTTGAGCAGATCAGCTGATCCAGATATAATCAGGAATGTATTATTATATTGCTTGGGACCTCTGCATTCTTAGTTCTGAGAATGCCATACAAAATCACAGCTGCCATGTCAAAGAGAGGGTCACCTTTAACACTTACAGGAAACTTACCTGCCGACAACAAGCTGTAATTTTTTACAGAAAAACAAAATGACTACTGAAGGAACGGTAATGGACATTATTATAGAAGAGGGCAGCTTCTTGCTGGATATTTTCACTAATAATAGTCATTGCCTGTCATAAATATTCCTGGTGATTTATGCTACCGCATAAAAAAGTTAGTACCATGTTTCTAGTTAACATAGTTATGCATCTATTGTAATGCCGCGTACACACGGTCAGAATTCTCGTCGGAAAAAGCTCTGATGGTTTTCCCGTCGGAATTCCGACGGAATTTCGCTCAAACCGTCTTGCCTATACACGGTCACACCAAATTCCGACGGTCTGTAACACAGCGGCATAAAACACGTTCGACAGCACTATAAAAGGGAAGTTTAATGCTTCCGAGCATGCGTCAAATTGTTTCCGAGCATGCGTCTGAATTTTGCGTGTCGGAATTGCATACACACGATCGGAAAATCCGATAGAAAGGTTTGCCGTCGAAAAAATTGAGAACAGGTTCTCAATTCAAAGTCAGTCGGAAATTCCGACAGAAAAAGACCGATGGGCATACACACAGTCGGAAAATCCGATGAAAAGCTCCCATCGGACTGTTTTCATCGGAAATTCCGACCGTGTGTACATGGCATAAGACTGATCCTCTTTTAGTGTCAAACTACATACTATATGGTGAAACATTTGTGGACTCCTGACCATCACACCTATACGGGTTGGGCACCCCATTCCAGAACCACAAGTAGAGTTGCCCCATCTCCTTTTCTTTTTTTTTTTCTAATTTCCTTTTATTGAATTTTTTTTGCATATACAGTGCCTCGAAAAGGTATTCATACCCCTTGACATTTTCCATATTTTGTCTTGTTACAACCAAAAACAAATGTATTTTATTGGGATTTTATGTAATAGACCAACACAAAGTGGCACATAATTGTGAAGTGGAAGGAAAAAGATAAATGGTTTTCAAATTTTAAAAAGTGTGGCGTTTGTATTCAGCCCCTTTACTCTGATACCCCTAACTAAAATCTAATAGAACCAATTGCTTTCAGAAGTCACCTAATTAGGGAATAGAGTTGTGTGTAATTTAATCTCAGTATAAATACAGCTGTTCTGTGAAACCCTCATAGGTTTGTTAGGGAACCTTAGTGAACAAACTGCATCAAGAAGGCCAAGGAACACACCAGAGAGGTCAGGGATAAAGCTGTGGAGAAGTTTAAAGCAGGGTTAGGTTCTAAAAAAATATCCCAAGCTTTGAAAATCCCACGGAGCACTGTTCAATCCATCATCCGAAAATGAAAAGAGTATGGCACAACTGCAAACCTACCAAGACATGGCGGTCCACCTAAACTGACAGGCTGGGCAAGGAGAGCATTGATCAGAGAAGCAGCCAAGAGACCCATGGTAATTCTGGAGGAGCTGCAGAGATCCACAGCTCAGGTGGGAGAATCTGTCCACAGGACAACTATTAGTCATGCTCTCAACAAATCTGGGCTTTATGGAAGAGTGGCAAGAAGAAAGCCATTGTTGAAAGAAAGCCATAAGAAGTCTTGTTTGCAGTTTGTGAGAAGCCATGTGGAAGAAGATGCTCTGGTAGGATGAGACCAAAATTTTACTTTTTGGTCTAAAAGCAAAACGCTATGTGTGACGGAAAACTAATACTGCGCATCACCCTGAAGACACCATCCCCACCATGAAACATGGATGTGGCAGCATCACGTTGTTAGGATGCTTTTCTTCTTTTCTTCTGCAGGGACAGGAAAGCTGGTCAGAGTTGATGGGAAGATGGATGGAGCCAAATACAGGACAATCTTAGAAGAAAACCTGCTAGAGTCTGCAAAAGACTTTCTGCAAGAGACTGGGGTGGAGGTTCACCTTCCAGCAGGAGAAGGACCCTAAACATACAGCCAGAGCTACAATGGAATGGTTTAGAGCAAAGCATATTCATGTGTTAGAATAGTCCAAAGTCCAGACCTGAAGACAATTGAGAATCCGTAGAAAGACTTGAAAGCTGCTGTTCGCAGATGCTCTTCATCCAATCTGACAGAGCTTGAGCTTTTCTGCAAAGAATAATGGGCAAAAATGTCACTCTCTAGATGTGCAAAGCTGGTAGAGACAAATGATGGGGTATTAATCTTTCCATTGACACTAATGATGGGGCACTATTCCTCTTATTGATACAAATGATAGGGCACTTTTTCTTTCACTGACACCAATGATGGGCCATTATTCCTCCTCCCACCAACCACAGACGCTAGGCCATATTCCTACTCCCACTACTGACCAACCCTGAGGTGATATTTACTCCCCGCTTACCAATTATGCTGGGATATTTACTACTGCCACTGGCCACAGTCTAGCCCACCCTACCCACCCCCCCCCCCACCAAGGTCTGTTGACTAGTGAACAGGTTCTTTGAATTTTTGAGGACCCCTACCCTATATATGAGTTCAACACTTGTAGCCTAAAAATGATAACCAATTAAACACTGACAAGGTGAAATGGAAACGTATTATGAATATTGTTAGGCTATCACTTTATCGCCTACATAAAACCCAGATCCCAATTTACATTTAGATGGAGTATATTGATACACACAACATGTATCCATATTGCTTTATACTCAGTGAAGCATTCATCCTTCCCTGTTTTTTCAGTCCTGCTAATTTGTATACTGTATGTTGGCATGCACTGATGGATTTTCACTACGTATCATCCTAGCTGGAATTATAAGTGACATTATTGTCTAACAGCATTCTGCATTATCAATGGGTTTGAAAGTTATGACAGATGTTCTGAATATATAGAGACATTACGAAGCTTATATTAGCACTCCCTATATTTTATGGGTTTAATATATGCAATAAAAGTGACGTTTTAACAAAATACAAAGTGCTTTTTCATATCGATTTGTCAGTGTTTAATTGGTTATGATGATATAAGTACCTGACATAAATAAAATAAATACATTTTCTGGCTGCAGGTTTTGAGCTAATATAGGTTAATTACTTTAAACCTAACTATAACTCATGACCATCATACTTTCTTCTTTTGTCTGTGCTCACAGTTGTTGCCAGCAGTGCAGGTTTGTGGGCTTCAGCTTAGGAATTGTCCTTTAGCAAAGTGCTTTTATACTACCAACAGGTTTGGTGAAGAATAAATACTTTCAGAGCCTGAGTTTACTAAGGAGCCTTTATATATTGTGCCCCTGATGACGTCATATGTGATGAAACGCATAGGGCGGAGCCACGTACACATGCAACCACACATGCGCAATCCATCATCTGACATTTGGTAATTGGAGGAAGTGTTGTTTCCCGCATTTCTTCATGCCTGAATTGTTCTACCTATGTGAGTGTTACTTCTTTTATTCAATTATTTTATTAATGGTAATACATTATGTGGAGTATTCTCTTCATGATACATGGATTGTCAATACACCTGAATGCCTGGGTCATAGTGGGTTTAGTGACAGCGGATATCAAGTCCCCCACAGCATTCGGTTGCCTGGAGGAGGATAGGAGTTCTCTATAACCTGAAAGGCGGATCTGTGTCCTTTGAGTAGGTTCGTGATTTGACCACTTTTGTTTAACACGAGTTTTGGTAAGCGCAAAAAGAGCTCTCTCCGGCGACATTTCGTTTTTCTCTCATGATCTTCACCTCTTGAGCATGGCTTGCGGGACTGTCAGTTTTATTTAACTATTTGGATTCTGGATTTTTGGACTTTTCTTTTCCAGAGTAGGAGTCACTATTGTGACTATTTTTTATTGTATATTTTTTTTACTTATTGTTTGTGATATTTTAGCGCTGCACTGTTTAAATATATACTTCATATACCCACTGATTAAGTATTCATACTTGCCCTTCTGTTCCAGGACCCGTACTTTGTCCCTTTCTATCTCTACTGACCACAAAACATTTTGGTTTTCTTTTAATGCAGCATGGAATTCACATACATATAGCTATTTTTATGTCTGTGTGTTTGCTTCAGTGTCAATCAGTCTATGTCCATCAGTTGGTAAGGCTGTGACCATTTGTCACACTGTGTTTGTTTCAACGTAGGTCATTCTGTGTCCATCCATCACATTCTGTCTTTGTCCATCAGATAGGTCGAGAGTACAAAACATATTCCCCTCCAATATTTTTTATTAAAGTAAAACTACGCACTTACAGTATATTTGCTCTTATTTACTCTGTTTACCTGTTGATCCTGCCTGTCTACCCTATGCAGCTTCCTGTGATGGTATGGCAATTATGCTGCACTGCTCCTGAATTCAGAGCAGAGTTGCCACTGTCTTGTAGGCTGTACCTGTTTGCACTACAGTGGAATGAAAAGCTATTGCAAGGTGGGCCTCTCTGCATTGTCGCAGCTGATTCACAAGCCTGTAGCTTATCAACCAGCACCTGACCACAACTAATCCTGCTCAATGCTTTTTGGATTGACAGCGCTGCCTCTGTTGCCGAAACCCTTCCACTGTGAGCTGCAGTGTCTGGGAGGGGGAGCGTGTGAGACACAAATGAAGGACGATTTGTCTTAGCCCCGTCGGAAATTCCAACGGAAAATGTCGGATCGGACCATGTTGTCGGAAAATCCGCCCGTGTGTGACTTTTCCGATTCCTGCTCTCAAAATTTCCGACAACAAAATCCGATCGGACTTTTTCCGATCGTGTGTAGAGAATTCTGACGGACAAAGTGCCACGCATGCTCAGATCAAATTACGAGACCAAAGCTATTGGCTAATAGCCTCTACGTAGTTCCGTCGTATGCAATGAACGTCACCACGTTCAGAATGATCGGATTTTCCGACAACTTTGTCAGACCGTGTGTATGAAACACCAGTGTCGGACAAAATCCGTCGGTAAAAATCTGACGGATTTTGTGGTTGGAATTTCCGACCGTGTGTAAGGGGGCTAAGTCAGAAAAGATAAGGACGTTTTTTACTTTATTAACTTAAAGTGGATCTTCACTGCATCTGAGCACCACAAACAAAGAACACTTTTTAGTTAATTTGTAATATTCATTGTAAACTCCCCCATGGCTCTATGGCTCTATGCTTTATTTTGTTGAGAAATCACTTTTAAAAAACAGCCCCCTAGCATTTCTGCCTGTGGCCATCTTGAGTAAGGGCAAATGATTATTGTAGCATTTACTTCCTGGAATCACTCTTCCCTTAGCTCAAGCATGCATGCAGGAGAAGTCTGGGATATCTGGAAATCACTGGTGGTTGGCCACACATACATATTTAAGGGAGCTCCACCCAAAAAGGGTGCTTGTCTGCCTCCCCCCTCCGGTGCCACATTTGACACCTTCTGGGGGGGAGGGGGAGCGGTTGCCAGTTTTTGACATGTAACCGCTCCCACTTCCTGCTGAGTTCGCCATGAAATTCTGGCCTCGCTGAAGCGGGACCATTGAGAAAGCGCAGCATGATTCAAGCATGCGCAGTAGGAAACTGGCTGTGAAACCGCAAGGCCAGTTTCCCTTACCCAAGATGGTGTAATGAAATGAAAACGCCTAACGGTACTGGGCAGCAACTAAGCATTCACAGATTTGTGAGCACATTGATTTGCTTGTGATTTATGTACAGGGGGTCCCCCGAGTTACGCACTCGTTAGGGACTGCCCGCCTGTACTTAAGTCGGAAATGTTCGTAAGTCGGCCGCGCATGCACAGACCGACAAATACGGCCATTTCCGGACATTTCCGATGTTCCGTCCAATGCCGTTCTGCGCATGCGCGGCAAATTACGGACATTTCCGAAGTTTTCCGAGGCTCCGAATGGCCGCGCATGCGCAGAACGGCCGGAACACGGCGGAAAATGGCGGAGGGTCCCCGCAGCGTCCCGTTCGTAAGTAGGGGATGTTCGTAGGTCGGGCGTTCGTAAGTCGGGGACCCCCTGTACATTAGGTTTATATGTCACAGATAGTTTAAGGTATTCAGGGTCGCCAACCTCCCGCAGCATTTTTTACTGACAAAACATGAACAATTTACTGGCGGAGCACATTTTTTACTGGCGACATGAGAAAAAAACAGAGCTCCTATTGAAAAACAAACACAGTGAATATTTAAACAGTATAAACATGATAAGGAAACACTGACAATACCGATAACAAAGTCATTTTCTTGATTTACACTTGCAAAGTGGTTGTATACCCGTTTTTGGTAGTTTTTTTTTTAAACTACCTGCAAGACAAAGTCATAATGAGCTAGTATGACTAGCATACAAGCTCATTATGCATCACTTACCTTAGATCGGGGCCCCCGACGCCGTCCTCTTCTCCCCCTCCAGCCGCATCCATCTCTCCACAATTACCCTTCCGGGTTTCGCCGCTCCGGCCAATCACTGCGGCGCTGTGATTGGCCCGAGCAGCGAAGACGTCGCTCCGCGCATGCGCGCGGGACACTTCAACTGCGGCGAGCCGTAGTTGTGAATGGGGATCAACCCTGTAAATGCACCGTTGTCGTTGTAAAACGTTCTTTGCAAATATCTCCTAAACCGTGCAGGTTTAGGAGATATTTCTTGTACCTACAGGTAAGCCTTAATCTAGGCTTACCTGTAGGTGCAAGTTAAAATTAAGGGTATACAACCGCTTTAAAAAGTCAACACAGCATGAAATTATCATCCCCTGATATTTACTGGCAGTTGTAAAAAAAACAAAGATTTTTACTACGGCTGGGGAATTTAAAGATTAATTACTCGATTAATCGTACATTTTTTTGATCGATACTCACCTCTCCGTCGGCTTCCGGGTCTTCAGAGAGTTCTGTCGGAGATCCGGTGACGTCATGGACATCAACGTCACCAGGCTCCTCCCCCCTTCCCCAAGTGTCTCTGTAATGACATATTCGGCGAACCCATCGCAGTTTGCTACGGAAGTGATGTTCCGTCGCCGCCATCTTGCTACACCCCACACTCTTCCACAGTAAGGATACACTAATGCCCTGTACACACGGTCAGAAAATCCGACGGAAAATGTCTGATCGTATTATATTGTTGGAAAATCCAATCGTGTGAGGGCTCTGTTGGAGCAGGATCCCAAATTTTCCGACAACAAAATCCAATCGGACTTTGTCTGATCGTTTGTAGAGAATTCCGAAGTGCCACGCATGCTCAGATCAAATTACGAGACCAAAGCTATTGGCTACTAGCCTGAACGTAGTCCCGTCGTAACGAACGAACCTCAACACGCTTCGAACGATCGGATTTTCCGACAACTTTGTCCGACCGTGTGTATGCAACACCAGTTTCGGACAAAATCCGTCGGAAAAAATCAGACGGATTTTGTGGTCGGAATGTCTGGGCTAAGAAGGGGGAAAGCGGACATGTTGTTACATCCACCGGAGTTTTGCATTTCAGACGTATTTATAACAGTAAAGTCACTTTCTATAGTGAAATACAGGACTTAGAACTCCGTCTGACTGCTTAAATGTTGAATTTTAAAAGCAGCGAACTTCTGTCAGATTAGCAAACCTGCAAGATGAACAGGGTTGCCGCTGCTTTTAAAATTCAAGATCTAAGTAGTCAGACGGAGTTGTAAGTACTGTATTTCACTATATAAACTGACTTTACTGTGCGTTATAATTAATTGAAATTAGTCGATTAATCAATTAAATGAAAATTTTAACCGGTTCCCGACCGACACGCGACGATGTACGTCGGCAGAATGGCACGGACAGGCATAAGGGCGCACAGGTACGTCCCTTTTAAGAATGCCGCCGTGCCATTACATGCACGCCGGTCAGGACCCCCGTGAGTCCGGTTGCGGGTCCCGCGCACTCGATTGTGCGGGGATACCCGCGATCGTTTAATGGGAAGGCTGAACGGGGAGATGCGGAAGTAAACACCATCTCCCCGTTCTGCCTAGCAACAAGTGACACTGATCTCTGCTCCCTGTGATTGGAGCAGAGATCAGTGTTCACTAACACACAGCCACGCCCCCCCACAGTTAGTAACACGCCCCTAGGAACACTTAACCCCTACACTGCCACCCTATAAAATTACAAAAATGTGTCAAAAATGTCCGATGTGTCTGCCATATTGTCGCAGTCACAATAAAAATCGCTAATCGCTGCCATTACTAGTAAAAAAAAAAATATTAATAAAAATGCTATAAAACTATCCCCTATTTTGTCAACGCTATAACATTTGTGCAAACCAATCAATAATCACTTATTGCAATTTTTTTTACCAAAAATATGTAGAAGAATACGTATTGGCCTAAACTGAGGAAAACATTTTTTTATATATATTTTTGGGGGATATTTATTATAGCAAAAAGTAAAAAATAACGCGTTTTTTTCAAAATTGACGCTCTTTTTTTGTTTATAGCGCAAAAATTTAAAACCGCAGGGGCGATCAAATACCACCAAAAAAAAAACTCTATTTGTGGGAAAAAAAGGACGTAAATTTTGTTTGGGAGCCACGTCGCACGACCGCGCAATTGTCAGTTAAAGTGATGCAGTGCTGAATCGCAAAAAGTGGTCTGGTCGTAAGCCAGCAAAATGGTCCGGTCTGAAAGTGGTTAATCAGTCCTAATTTTTACAAATTGTCAGTAAGTTTACTGGCGGTTGGCAACCCTGAAGATATTTTGTATTAATAGTGACTGCGCTGATTGTCTTTCACTTTCCAAGAGACTAGGAAGTAACTGAAGAAATGTAAAACAAGTAAATATGATATACTTTATCTATAGCATGAGGGTTAAAAATAGTGAACGTTGATTGGGTGCATGAATTTCCACTTTAAAGTGGAAGTAAACCCCCCTATCGTTTTCAGCCAAGGAAGCTGCCATCTTTGCCTCTGTTTAATCTTCAACTGCCACGGTGCTGCACATGTGATCCGTTATGACACCAGCCATTGGATGGCTTGACTGTTTGGTTGAGAGCACAGCCAATGTGCAGTTAGCATTCCCGGCATGCCTTTTTTTTTTTTTTTTAAACTGTTAAATCGATGGGTTTACTTCCGCTTTAAGAGGCTTGTGCATCACAAAGTAACTGGATTTGGTATATGTTTAGACTGTCTTACTGGAGCCTTTAGCGGTAAGAAGTAGAATAGACTCATTTTGTAGTTTATATCGGATCTGTGATAGTGTGCAATTATAGGGTCCCTGAACTGTTCGGTGAATCCTAATATCCTTGTAATTTACAGTAAGTGGTACATTATTCCACATGTATTAACTCACACATTAAAGTGGTCATAAAGATGGAGTTATAATGGAATGCAAAGCCTGATCTGTGTCTTCTGTTCTGTTAGCAAAATCTTCATGCAATAATTAGTGACCTTGTTCCTGTCCTTCTGGACGTTCCAGCCCACCTTTGTGTTTTTCAGCACCTCTTGTTGCATTTTCCATAATATAATTTGAATCCTTCAGAAAAGCTAAAGCAGATGTGCAGGCCGAGGAACACAAGCACATACGGTATATCTCAACAATAGAGTCCCTGAGAGATATAAGAAACTCAATGGCTTTTTTAATTTTCCAAGATCTTTGAAAAACGGAAGCATTCATTTTGGGTGGAATGACCCTTCAAATTTTTTTGCACAAGCGCTCTTAGATTTTTTTCATTAAAATAAAATCATGATTTTACTATTACACTGAGCGCGACCTCTGCTGTGTTGGGATCACAGAATGCCATACTAAATCACAGCTGTGGTGTCAATAGAAGGGTTGCCTTTAATACTTCCAGGAAGCTCACCTGCCCACAACAAGCTTTAATTCCCTATAAAAGAACAAGATGATTATCAAGGTAATAAACACTATCTGGAAGAGGGCAGTTTTCTGCTGGATATGTGATTCATTGCCCATAATAAACATTTCTGGTAAATTATGCTACCCCATAAAAGGTTTTCTCTATTAGTACCATGGTCTGAGTTGTTTCTGGGTAACCCTGGTCTGCTTTTGTTGTAAAACTGATACTGTCTTATTTGCTACCTATGCTACTATTGCTACTAGGCTACGTGACCAAAAGTTTGTGGGCACCATGGGCGTCCGCAGGTAGGGGCAGGGGGGGAAAGTGCCCCCCCCCCCCCTGGAATCAGGGATCGGATCAGGAGTGATGACCCCCATCACCCCTCTCTGTTACCCCCTCTCACCCCTCTGTCTTTTTTACCCCCTCTCTCTCTGTCACCCCCCCCCTCCGTCTCTCTCTGTCACCCCCTCTCTCTCTCTCGCTCTCTCTCTGTCACCCCCTCTGTCTCTCTCTCTGTCACCCCCGCTTTCTCTCTCTGTCACCCCCACATGTATGCAGTTTCTGACAGTCTCTTGTGCCATGTCTGCAGTCTCTGACCATCACCTGTACTACGTCTGCAGTCTCTGACCTTGATAATGTGACAATGACATTGTCGAAAAGGTCAGAGACCTTAAAACGATGCCCCCCCCTGAAAAAAGTTATGCGGGCGCCCATGGTGGGCACCTGATCATCCCACCTGTTTGAGTTCTTTGGGCATCCTATTCTAAAACCATGAACGCCCTCCACCTACCCTTTCTAGCTATAACGACCTTCACTCTTTTGTGAATTCTTTCTTAAAGATTTTAGAGTGTGTCTGCAGAAATTTGTGTGCATTTACCCAAAAGAGCATTTGGTGCTGAAATTAGTTAAAAAAGACCTTGCTTGCATCCATCATTCCATTTCACCTCAAAGGTTCAGTAGGGTTGAGGTCAAGGCTCAGACTGAAAAGAAAACATGCAACTCTGCTACCTCCTCTCTTTAATCAGATAGCATGTATCCACCGGATCTCAGGCAGTCAGCCACTGTGAGCCCTGTAGAGATTCAATCTTGAAAAAGTGCCAGAACTTAGGTAAAATCCACAAGCAGCCTTTATTTCAGAAGGAAATTATAAGCCTAACGGCCGAAACGCGTTGGCCTTTTTTGTGTGAATTTTATGCGTTGTTCTTCTTAAATAAAGTCTATCTGCTTGTGGATTTTACCAAGATGCTGGCACTTTTTCAAGATTTCTCTGTTACACAAGATTAACCACTTGCCGACCAGCCGCCGCAGTTGTACTGCGGCAACATAGCACGGCTGCTTGAATCACCGCCATGTTACGTTGCTTCTTTTTGTGGCCACTAGGGGCAACATGGCACGGCTGCGTAAATCACCGTCATGTTACGTTGCTTCTTATTGTGGCCACTAGGGGCCTGCTGCTCGCCCCCGGAGCCAATGCGAGTGCCCAGCGGTCGCGATGTAAACACAGAGATCCTGGTTCTCTGAGGGGAGAAGAGACCAATCGTGTGTTCATACAAAGTATGAACACCAATCTATCTCTTCCCCTAGCAAGTCCCATCCCCCCTTCAGTTAGAACACATAGCAGGGAACACAATTAACCCCTTGACCGCCTCCTAGTGTTAACCCCTTCATTGTCAGTGCCATTTTTACAGTAATCAATGCATTTTTATAGCACTGATCGCTGTATAAATGCCAATGGTCCCTAAAATGTGTCAAAATTGTCCAAAGTGTCCCCATAATGTCGCAGTCATGATAAAAATCGCAGATCGCCATCATTACTAGTAAAAAAAAAAAAATAATAATAAAAATGCTATAAATCTATCCCCTATTTTGTAAACGCTATAACTTTTGCGAAAACCAATCAATATATGCTTATTGCGATTTTTATTACCAAAAATATGTAGAAGAATACATATCGGCCTAAACTGAGAAAAAATGTGTCTTTTAGACACATGCCCCCTTCTATGACACTGCAGTGAGAGGACAGCCTCCAGGACAGCCTCCACTGTAGCATTTTCATGGTGCTTTACCATTGGTCCAAGGCTGCAAGCTGTCCATTGAGCTCAGTGGCTCTCACAAGAAATCACTGTGAGCTCATCCTCTCAGTCTGCTGCAAACAGATTGTACCAGCTTGCAGGGCTCAAGTCCTGCGGGAACGCATGGGAACGGAGTTCCTGTACTTTTTCCACAGCAGGAACTCAGTTCCCGTTAGCAGCCGTGTCCTGCAAGACTTTGAAGTATGTGAGCTGTGTGGCAGGTGCTGCACCAGCAGCCGCTGACACAGCTCGCAATAGTAAGTGACGCACTCCAGGGGTGGACTGACCATTCAGGCATTGCCAGTAGGGGGCCCCATGACAGCTTCCGCTTCAATCTACCTGTCAATCACAGCTAGCTGACGGGTAGATCAGGTCCCTGCTGCTAAGAGATTGCATTTAGTCAGACCTCTCGTGATGTGCTCCTCCCCGCTGGCCCCTCCTGATTTTCTGTCTCCTCATCCTCCCCCCCAGTCTCCTGCATACTTGCCCCGTGTGTCCCACCGAATCCCCCCCCTCCTCTATCTTCAGTGCCATATGATGAGAGAACCCAGAGGAGGAGCACAGCTATTCTGCTCACAGGACATGCAGGGAGAGAGGTGAGCTGAGGGAGGAACATCAGTTTGGGGTGGTAAGCTGAGCACAATACCTGGCAAAGTTTAATGCCAGGAGGGAAGTTTATGTGGAAATATGTGAAGGGTTTGAATAGCAGCGAGTGTGTGTTGGAGCCCTGCAGAGTTTGCAGCCCCCCAAGCTAACATACATCTCCTAAGCAGGAACACATCACTATCTCCCCAAGCATTCTGTCCAGATAATGTGCAGTAATTTATGACCTTTCCGTTTAACCCTGTGTTATCCAAACTCTGTTCAATGAAAAGTGTAAACTCACCACATAAACACTCTATATACAAAATAAAATTCCCCAATAAAGATCACATTTGCATGGAGCACAATTAAATGAATGCTGATTATTTAGAAAATTACTGTATTTATGTTTATTGAGGATTGTTTTTTTTTTATGTACTAACAGTTAAGCTTCATACACACAATACGAAAATTGGATGAATAATACCACTTTTGAAGCGTTCCTGCATATGAGCGTATCATTTTTTTTTTTTGGTGGGTGAGTGGATCTTGGGTGGGAGTTCCCACACTTTTTTCCCCAGGACTTGACCCCTGCCAGCTTGTATTTAAACTGGCCACGCTGTATCTAGCTTCTGACAGGCTGTGCAAGGAGCCCTGTATCTCCGGAACCATTAGTGCCAGGAGTCCCACATTTTTAACAGTGGTGGGGTAGGACTTTGGCTACCTACCAAATTTGGGGTCTCTGTGACCCCAGGTCACCGAGCTACAACCCTCGAAGCTCGATCATTTTTTACATTTTTTTTATGTTCATGGCAGGTGATATCCTATTGTGCATAGAGCCAGCTACCGGTGAATAAAAAGCTCACACACAGAGTTATATATCATGGCAGGTATTACTTATATATAGCAGAAAGGGTCACATTATACATTACTCTATTGCAAGTCTTTCTCCTTTTATACAGCAATGACTTTTGCATGGCATCCAAGAAGCCTTTAATTATTTTTTTTTTTTTTTCATCTGGTGTCATTATATTCTAATGGGGTTGCATTAGGGTTAACCTTCATTTCTAAAACAGCACTTACAGCCGAATTCATATTTACATTTTCAGGTTTTCATATTCCCTTTCATACAGTTTTATTCATAACATTAGCAGTTACCCTATTTCAGAGAATTCACTAAGCAGCGACTCAATAAGGGTATTCAGGTCCCTGAATTGCTCTTATGAATATATATTGGGCGCTTGGCTGGGACAATACAGCAGGAAAGCTTTTTTTTTTTTAATATATATATGGGAAATCTTATCCTTTAGTCAGGCATTGTTTATCAAAGACATGCAATGCATATAGATGCCTTTTAATAAGAAATAATTATTCCTTCTATGGAATTCCATTAAGACAATGATTATTATACTCTACTAATAGACAATTTACTGCACATGAATATTAAAATATGTCTTCAGTGAAAATAGTCCGATGCAGATGTCCACAATTATTATTTGATGTTATTTTATGTCGTAAACAATCTCGGGTAATTTTGCGAGCAGATGAATACACATGACCGAGTACATTACAGCGTTTGACACATTAATGTGAACCGTCAGTTTATGAAACGTTTGAAGAATGATTTTCTATTAATTTTATCAAATTAAAGAGATACTTGGCCAACTTAAAGAGATATTTGCTCATGGAAGGCAATGCAAGAGGTTTAGTGCCTCCCCTTCCTAGCAGCGCATTCTCAGCTTCCTTTTACTCCCCCACCACTAAGCCACTATTTAATATAGGTACTTATATAGCACCATCACAGTGGTTTACCTATACATATATTGCACATTCAGTCCCTGCCCTCAAGGGGCTTACAATCTAAGGCCCCTAACCATAGGTGTGCACAGTCTATTGCATTAGGGTGTGCACCCTAAGCCTCAAACTCACATATGGTGTCAGTAGAACAGCGTATGGTGTCAATAGACCAGTGGAGTTTGTCATTAGGGCAGAGAGCAGTGTCAGTAGAGCAGGGGTCATGTGAGTAGGGCAGAGAGCGGTGTCAGTAGAGCAGGGGTCATGTGAGTAGGGCAGAGAGCAGTGTCAGTAGGGCAGAGAGCGGTGTCAGTAGAGCAGGGGTCGGTGTCAGTAGGGCAGAGAGCGGTGTCAGTAGAGCAGGGGTCATGTGAGTAGGGCAGAGAGCGGTGTCAGTAGAGCAGGGGTCATGTGAGTAGGGCAGAGAGCAGTGTCAGTAGGGCAGGGGTCGGTGTCAGTAGGGCAGAGAGCGGTGTCAGTAGAGCAGGGGTCATGTGAGTAGGGCAGAGAGCAGTGTCAGTAGGGCAGGGGTCGGTGTCAGTAGGGCAGAGAGCGGTGTCAGTAGAGCAGGGGTCGGTGTCAGTAGGGCAGAGAGTGGTGTCAGTAGGGCAGAGAGTGGTGTCAGTAGAGCAGAGAGCGGTGTCAGTAGGGCAGGGGTCGGTGTCAGTAGGGCAGAGAGTGGTGTCAGTAGAGCAGGGTTCGTGTCAGTAGGGCAGAGAGTGGTGTCAGTAGAGCAGGGTTCGGTGTCAGTAGGGTACAGAGAGGTGTCAGTAGAGCAGAGGTCGGTGTGAACTAAGCAGAGATGTGTGTCAGTAGGACAGTGGACAGTGTCACTATTTTTATTTTTTTTACAATACTATTTTTTTATTATTTTTTACTTTTGAGACAGAGAAAAGGGACTAAGCCTCAGCTGCACTGGACAGTGAATGAATGGGAAGTGCTCTGTGCTGAGTGTCTTCCTTTAATTCACAAACTGAAGTACAGTGAACTTAGCATAGTTTACTATGGTTCAGTTAGAAATGAACACAGTGAGAAATTATTACCAATCACTCACTGTGTTCATTCAGAAAAGGAAGGACCTAGGCACACCCAGAACATCGTGTGCGGATGCATATGCCCCTAACTCACATTCATACATACTGGGGCCAATTTACCTACCAGACTGTCTTTGGCATGTGGGAGAAAACCCACGCTGTCACAGGGAGAACATCAGTGGCAGCTGGTGTTTTTTTGGGGAAGGGTGGGAAACAAACCCCCACCCCCCCTGGGCGGCTGGCCTGCAGCACCTCCCCTGCCTGCTGAGACCATAGGGTAACGGTTCTTTTTCTCTATGGCCTCAGTGTGTGATGAAAGGCCTATACAAGCTTTCAGGATGACCCTAGGTGCTGGGGGAGAACTTTTTCCAAACCAATCTGACATACTGTAGGTGATTACAGTTCTTGATGAAGATTATATTGTATGCACTTTTTGAAACGCGTTGGAATTTTCCTCTACTTTTCATCTTTTGTCATCTGTTTGGATGGTTTCATGATTGTAGTAGGATTTTTACCACCTCTATCCGTTATTGTATAATATTATATTGTAATATATGTACATATGGTTTTCTTGTGGTTCCTACCATAAGAACTTTATACAATTTGTGTATTAATAACATTTTATTTTTGTTTCATTTTCCTATATATATATATATATTTTTTTCTGTTTAATTAAAAATCCAATTTTCACGTTTTTTTTTTTCTTCTTTAAAATTTGTAAGGGATGATGGCAATCCACACGCCAAACCATGAGAGTCAACCAATTTTCATGAAATGTTGGGGTAACGTATTCTTTAAAAATAGAGAGCTTAGTAATTCCTCTTATTTCATGCCCCCCTGCTGCTGAATATATTTGTGTGTCCACAATTAACCACTTGCCGCCCGCCCATTGTCAAAAGACGCCCCGCAACTACGATCTTGGTAAAGAGTCTCCGATGGAGACTCTTTACCACGTGATCAGCCGTGTCCAATCATGGCTGATCAAAGTGTAAATAGGAAGAGCCGGTGATCTGCTTTTCCTCACACGCGTCTGTCAGACGCGAGTAGAGGAGAGCCGATCGGCTGCTCCTCTGACAGGGGGGGTCTGCGCTGATCGATTATCAGCGCAGCCCCCCCGAGGATGCCCACACTGGACCACCAGGGACGCCACCAGACCACCAGGGATGCCCAGCACAAGGTATGCCACCCTAGACCACCAGGGATGACACACAGTGCCCACAATGGATGCCAATCAGTGCCCACAATGGATGCCAATCAGTGCCCACAATGGGCATCCCTGATTGGCATACATTATTGTTTGGCACTGATTGGCATCCATCAGTACAAAACAATGCTGCCTATCAGTGCCTATCCGTGCCACCTATCAGTGCCTATCCGTGCCACCTATCAGTGCCCATCCATGCCGCCTATCAGTGCCCATCTATGCTCATCCATGCCGCCAATCCATGCCCATCTGTGCCGCCTATCCATGCCCATCTGTGCTGCCTAACCATGCCAATCCGTGCCAGCTATCAGTGCCAATTTGTGCCACCTATCAGTGCCAATTTGTGCCACCTATCAGTGCCCATCCATGCCGCCTATCAGTGCCGCCTATCAGTGCCCATCAATGCCACCTCAGTGCCACTTCATTGGTGTCACCTCATTGGTGCCCATCAGTGCCGCCTTATCAGTGCCCATCAGTGCAGCCCCATCAGTGAAGGAGAAAACGTACTTATTTACAAAGTTTTGAAACTGAAACAAAAAAAAACATATTTTTTTTCAAAATTTTCGGTCTTTTTTTATTTGTTTAGCAAAAAACCGCAGAGGTGATCAAATACCACCAAAAGAAAGCTCTATTTGTGAGAAAAAAAATGGGTACAGTGGGTACAGTGTAGCATGACCGCGCAATTGTCATTCAAAGTGCGACAGCGCTGAAAGCTCAAAATTGGTCTGTGCAGGAAGGTGTTTAAGTGCCCAGTATTGAAGTGGTTAAACGGAAAAAAATTTATGAAAACTTTACACAATGTGAAAATCACTGTCACAAAAGATGCATTGAGCTCTTCTATTCATCCTGCTTACTGTACAGTACCTTGGCTGTAAGTTGGAAGATGCATTCCCCTACAGAGAAGTAATATATAAAGGTCTGATTAACGTGTATAATGGCATTATTGCAAGACTCGTCTGGTCCTCTGAGATTAATCTTGTAAAAGGAACAATTCAGCTTGTAAATGATTGTTTCCAAGGTGACCTGTTACAAAAGAAATGTTTAATCACCTATCATTGCAGGGTTTTTCTTTAACAATTCAATGCTGCAAATAAATTTTGATAAATAAAGGTCCGGGAAAAAAATTTACTATACATAGAACTGTTCTGTGCTATATTATAGTAAATGACAGTATGCTTGTAAGCAGGGGTTAGTGCCACTTTTAGGAAGACCCCTCCTCATGGGTGGATATGGAGAGTGGGTCCTTAATAATCTGAGCCAGAAGAGCATGGGGCAGAGGATAATGAAGAGGCTACCCCTGGTATTTTGCAATGTAAGCCTGTAGCCTCATGACACGAGTCCTTCAGAATAGGCCCGAAACAGGTGGTGTTGGAGAGACCACCTATGGGGACCTATGTTAGGACAATAAAAAAGTGGGACTGCTGTCCTGTGTTAATGTTGGTCTCGCACTGTGCGAGTGGAGGTGAAGGATGTGTTGTATCAGAACTGTTGTTATGCTCTGCTACGTTAAATGACTGAACATGTGGACATTCCTTATTTCTGGAGGTGGGCCTTAGGTCTGGAGAATGTGAGTAACCAAAGATGGTGGAGTTTCTCCACGTTACAGGTGTGTGTGTACCCTATCTTGTTTCTGAGCAGAAGGGTGGTAGGATGGGCTCTAGGCCAGCATGGCCGTTGCTGGCAACAAATCAAGGCCCTTCTAACATGCTTGTAGGCAGGTGGAGTCTGTTTCTTTCACTGCCAGTGGTGCTCAACCATAGCGGTTCTGCAGCTAGAGAGGAAGTCATGAGGAACAGGGTTCCACTATTGTTTCCGGGGGTCACTGGGGAAGCAGTCCGGTTGGATGCTGTCATCCCATGTGACTCTGGCAGCCATCTTGGGTCAGGGAGATCCTATTTAAGGCCCTGGCTTCCTGGTTTGGTGTGCTTTATGCGAGTCGGCAGAGAGGGAAAGGTACCCTGTCTGTTAGGGACAGCACCAGCAATAGGCAAAGGTTCCTGACGAGGAGGGAAAATGTAGGGTCGCAACTCTACCTACCCAATTGGGCATGGGATGGCTAGGCTGCATTCTGCCCCTCTCAACAGATGCTGCAAGTCTGGTTGAAATCTGCTCTTGTCATATTGTTGAAAACTGTCAGTGCACCTGGTTGGATAATCTGCCCATTGGGTTGTTGTGAACTGTTACTGCTTTACTTAATAATACAAGTTTATACTACACCTGTCTGTGTGACTCATTGCCCCCGCACCATGCTGTACCCACCTACATGCTGAGCTACTTAGTGCACCCCCCTCATGTTCACTGACTTGTGCTACTTTACTGTGAATTGCAGTGTGGTGGGCTACATCATATTGTGTTCTCCCCTGTGTGTTCACAATCACAATGCATAAACTCAACAGTTATTTCCAAGACTACCTTTTCATGTTTGTCAGCCACAGCTTCAGTTGTTGTTTAGCTGCTGGGCCCCCCTTGCATTTTTTTGCTGTTTTTATTTGACTTTTTCTTGTATTTAGCATTTTTGTAGCCTGGCACATGGCGATATGCATGAGCTACTGGGCTTATGACAGGGTCATCCTCTGCTGTGCTGCTGAAATTTCTCTCCCTCTGCCCTGCTGCGATTTATGTCGAGAGAGAGGAGAGGGAGAAGGACACTGTCGCAGACTGCAGGCGCCAGAGAAAACCCACCCATCCGTTACGTCTGGCAGATTACAGTGTGCAGGTAGCGAAAGCTCTGATTGGCCACTTTTACAACTGAAGCCTCACCCCTTTTCTGTCCTCCCAGGGGAGGGGCACAAGGATTGATAGGTAATGTAGTCCCCAGGAAGGTGGCCCCTGTTTAGAAAGAACTGAGTGGGATTAAAAGTCGCAGGATGACCGTGTGCATGAGAAGGAGGAAAAAGGATAGGCAAAGCCACACTGATAGATACAGTCTCACATAGAGAGTGTGCTATGTGGTTATTTGTTGCACTAAAAATGTTTGTGGTGATGAGCTGCACACAAAGGCCAGCTCTACCTGTGTCAGGTATAGGTCCACACTGCTGACTTTGAATAAAAAAAAAAAATAACCTAGCAAAATGATTTAAAAAGTAAAATCCATCTCATTGCACCCTAAACTCTAAAGCCCCATACACACGCGCGGATTATCCGCGGACCAGGTCGGTCGGATCCTGTCCGTCGTACTTTGTCCGATGTTGGTGTTGCGTACACACGGTCGGACTACGTTGTCGGAATATCCGGTCTGCAAGAACGTCGTGACGTAAGTCGTCTTCCACGAGACTAGAAAAGGGAAGTTCAGCACCACGTCAGGCACCCGTTGGGCTCCTTCTGCTGATCCCGTGTTTATCGCGAGTTAGTCGAAGTTTGGTGACTTAAGATTCGCGCTTCTCAGTTTTCTGACTCAGATCGTTACTGCTCTTCAGTTTGTGCTTGTCGTGCGTATCTGTTTATTAGTGCGTGTAGTCAGTTCGCATTTGTTGGTCATTGCGGCCTATATCTTGATATAGGACGCTTTGATTTGCACTGCTTATTGTCTGCTCGTTTCTGGTATTCATTTCGTTCTTTCAGGCCTTGCTGTTTATCGGTGCTTTCTGTTTGTCCGTTCTGACCAGCCGACCTTTTGTGACCTTGTGAGCGATGTTTCCCGTGCGTACTCGTCGCCGAGTTCGTGCTGTACGCGGAATTGGTGTCGGGCTTTTAGCTTTGACCCAAGACCCGTCCATGAACAGAGTGACGAGGAGTATGTGGACCAAGAATTGGTTGCTTCAGCGTGACCAATTCTCGCACATGCCTTTGCTTCGTGAGATCCGGGAGAATAATCCTGATGATTTCAGGAACTTTCTCCGGATGACGGACCCCGATTTTCACCGTCTTTTGGCTTTGCTGACCCCCTTTATCAGCCGGCAGGATACCTGCATGAGACAAGCCATTACTCCAGAGCAGAGGCTTGTTGCCACGTTGAGGTACTTGGCGACAGGGAGAAGTCTTCAGGATTTGAAGTTCTCTTCAGGTATCTCTCCCCAGGCCCTGGGAATCATTATTCCAGAGACCTGTTCTGCCATCATCGAGGTCCTGCAGGAGGACTATATTAAGGTAACATTTCTACTTTACTATTCCCTTCTATGTATGCTCTGTTTGCTAATGTCTTCTATTTTTGACCTCCTTCCCTAATTACCATGATTGCAATATGCTCTAATATGCTGTGCCCCTTTTCTCCTTCATGCATTTTTCCCTTCACTTACCTCACCAGCATGCTCTTCTGCCCCAATAGACACCTATGGCCTAGTCACTTAAGCAATGTCTTTTGTCTGCTGCATAGTATTGTTTGCCCCCAAACACCCCCTAAAATATGCACAAATGTTTGCTGTGTGTTTTACTTCATGTAGAGCCCCTTTTTTTATTTATTTTTTGTGGGGGGGGGGGGGACTCATTAGGAACCCCCTCCCCCAACTGCTCTGTCAGATGGTACCAATCCTCTATCTGCTGGCTTTCCCAGGGTCAATGCACACTATATACCTACCTCTTTATAGTGGGCATCTTTAGGGATGAATTCTGCAAAGCATGTAGTGCAAGGGGCTGCCTCCATACTTTCCATTTCCTATTTTTTTGTGTTCTTTCCCTCCTATTAGCTTGCTTGGTAATTTCAGAATGTCACAATGTGCTTTCCTTTTTTTTGGGGGGGGGGGGGGGGGGGGTTGGGTTGAAATGTTATTTTATCTTTCCTGTGGGCTGCCAATAGTGTTAAGTAAGGAGGGTCTGGCCAAACTAGCACACATTATGGAGCCATTTGGCAATCAATGAAGTGCAGAGGGTTACCTGTCCAACCCCCCCCCCCCCAAAACCCTAGTTATTGCCAATGGCCCATCAGAAGTGTGGGGATTGATGGGGGGTGAGTAATCTGTGAAGGGGAGCCTCTACTTTTCTGTGCAAATACTTTCCAGCCTCCAATTTTAAACAATGCTCTTGTTCCAAGATGTTGATTGTCTAATCTGCTTGAAATGTTTATGTGCAAAGTGACTAATTTTTTTTTCTTGTTTCACTCCACAGTTCCCTTCCACGCCACAGGAATGGCAGACTGTGGCCTCCCACTTTGCCAGCCGTTGGGACTTTCCTAACTGCGGAGGGGCAATTGATGGGAAACACGTCCGCATCATCCCACCGCCCAACTCGGGGTCCTACTATTATAATTATAAAGGGTTTAATAGTGTAGTGATGTTGGCGGTGGTGTCGGCGACATATGAATTTATGTATGTGGACGTGGGGATGAACGGACGGATCTCGGATGGTGGTGCCATTGCGCACACAGAGTTCTACTGGCGTCTCCAAAGTGGCAGTCTGTGCTTGCCACCTCCAGAGGAGAATGCAGAAGGACTCCCCTTCGTCTTTGTCGCAGATGAAGCGTTTGCGTTGACTCCCCATCTGATGAGGCCGTTCCCGATGAGGACCCTCACCCCAGACCAGAGGGTCTTCAACTACAGGCTGTCCAGAGCCCGAAGAGTTGTTGAGAACACTTTTGGCATCCTGGCCACCCGCTTCCGCCTGTTCTTGACGGCTATTAACTTGGCGGAATACAAACTGAACCACATAGTTCTTGCCTGTTGCATATTGCACAACTTCCTCAAAAGACATAACAGGAACTATGTGGTGCCCGTTGGCCCAGATTTGGAGGGCCCTCCAAATGCTGACCTCACAGCCCTTCAAGTGGCACGTCCAGGCTTGCCCCCTCTAAATGCCCGCGCGGTCCGCGAGCAATATATGGAGTACTTTGTGGGTAGGGGGGCCATTGCTCTGCCTGACGATGTGTGAGAGGCATTTTTTAATAAATCTTATTTTTCAACCAACCTATGATTTCTTGTCATTTCCGTATTCTTTTTAGCTTATTTTACCTTGAAATTTTTTCCCTTTGCCTTCGACAGTGGGAATGCACTTTCTGGGCAAAAGGAGGTAACAGTCTCTTCTTCCCAAAAAGATTCTTCTCATGTTGTGTGTTTGATACCTAATCTTTGGTCTAGAGAAGGTTTGTAGTGCATAACTGACACCCAAAATACTCCTTTTCATCACCAGGTCAGACATGTGTGTATTCTCAAAAATGCTGTGCTCCGTGTTTTCGTACAAAGCACTGTGGGTGTCATTTACATAAGTCAAATCCACTATGCTCTACAAGTGCAGTGAAAAAGTGCCCTGGAAAAGAAACTTGCAGTGCAAACTGGACTTGCCTTTAGTAAATAACACCCATTGCCCCCCATATCCTTTACATTTGACATACATAATGCATTGTGTTTTTTAAATAAGGAAGCCACACATTTTGAAAAGTTAAAAAGTTTACTTGGAAAACATTCACAAGTGCGTTTACAATCTTCTTGCCCAAACTGACAACATCTTGGTTATTTACAACATTGTTTCCAAACATTCCGCAATTGGTAAAACCAGGCATGGAGCAAAACAGAACCTAGGAACTAGGAAAGTTCAACTTTGTAAAGTGAAGACAAGATCAGACATGACTATATGTTCAAAGTGTGTTTGATCTTGCCTTCATCACATGGGGGGTCACCCCTGGAAAGTGGAAATTTAGAACATGCACACAATTTGGGTCTGAAAATGGTCATTAGATGGTAAAACACATGCCTAGAAGCTTCAAAAGTGCCATTTTCCATCATGGGGATGAATGGACGTTTTTTGGGGGTGCAACCCCTTCACCACAACCACTTTCGTAGTTCGTAAAGTGGTTGCACCCCCAAAAAAACGTTGTCATTCATCCACCATGATGGGAGCTAGCACATGTGGACACAATGTGTGCATGTTCCAAATTTCACACAGTTCTTAAGTTGCAAATGTGTTCAGAAGCAGGCACAAATGTGTGTTAATTACTTGGTGCGTTTTCATATTTTTCCTAAAACATCAATGATGTTCTTCAATTTTTGTTGAACATCATTGATGTTTTGCTTTATGTAATCTAGATCTCTATTGCAGACCATTATCTCCCCGATGAGTACGTGGGCACTCTCTGTGGTAAAGTGCGATTTTTCTTCCACAACATCCACGTCACCTAAAAACCACAAACAAACAAAAATCGGGTGTTGGAAATGAGGCAGCCATACATTGATTAGCTTACCAGTAGCTGTGTTCTCCCACACTCACCTGTTGTGGTGACAAGTTCTCCAAGTTCGATGATCTCTCCTTCCTCCTCCTCCTCCTCTGCTTCTGCTCTTTCCCCTTTTTTGGGAGGTGTTGGTTTTGGGGTTTCCTCAGACGGCCCAAGTTTTCGCTCCCCTATGAGAATGTACAAAAGGAAGATTTAGCAACACAATCTATTGAGGGCAGAAATAGGAAATGACAAACATTGCTTGAAAGTGAGGGACACTATTTTTGTTTGGCCAGTTACAAATGCCAACAACATGAATGTAGTCACTTTGTAAAGGTGCTAAACTTACTAGCTTTTTGGTAGAAGTTTGTCTGATGGAGACCCCCCTCTAGTATCCACTGGAGCACATGTGTGGAAAAGCATAATAAAAAGGGGGTTTGGGTGTCCCAGCACTAGTGCTCTAGAGTCCAGATGGGTAAACAGCTACTGAGTGACCTCTCCTTTACATTGAATAAATTTGGTTTACGCTCTTGATGACATCTCTAGTGAGAACAAACTTCCTTTCAATAAAAACTTCACCAAACCTCGCATTATAAGTGGCCGAACGATCGAGGTTGCGTACGATCGAATGGACACACACACGACCATGACAGTGGCAGAAAGATCGAGGCTGAGTACGATCGAATGCACAGACGAACCTGAAAGTGGCCATTTTGGAATGTACAACTTTGTAAAAATCAAACCACATGGAGCAGTATGCAAGCAAGAAATCAAACACAAAACACAACTACTTACTTTTTTGAAGAATTCGCTTGATCTTTCTGTACTGATCGGCCTCCCTCAGTTTCAGGTCTGACCAGCGTTTCCTCAGTTGCTCCTTGGATCGTTGTACCCCAAAATGATTGTACAGCCTTCTCACAACTTTAGACATGATCTTGGCCTTGCAGACATTGGGGTTGAGGTAAGGCCCATACTTCCCATCATAGTCGCTCCTCTTTAATATGTCCACCATCTCCAACATTTCTCCAAATGACATATTGGAGGCCTTGAATTTCATGCTCCGGGATCGGGACGTTTCTGCCTCCGGACTTTCCTCGTCCTCCTCCTCGTTGGTGGGATATTTGGGGCGCACCTGCTGTGTCCCCGCCATGTGCTCTCCCCACTGCGCCGTAAAGAGAAGGGGTGGGGAATAGACGAGAAAGATCGTCAGGGGCGGGCGGAGTTTGACGCATGCGCACTGTATATAAAACGTCACACGCCTGTGTCGTAGCCACGATCTGGGAGACGAGGGGAGAGAAAGCTCACGCACGAGACGATCGCTAGAAACGAAGGTACAATTTGACGTTGGTACATAACTAGCCTAGACTGATTCGAACTTGAGGCTTCTTTATGGAGAAGATTAGGAGAGTTTAGGCTGACATTATTTATATTGTTTTGTGTGGTGTTGTGTCTTGCAGAGGTGATGGAGGGCTTCTACGACGTGAGTTTTCTCCCCCTCTTCATTGATAAATATAGGCAAATGCCCCTATTATGGCAAGCAAAGCACCGCGACTACAGCAACAGACCAAAGAGTTACGCAGCCCTGCTGAAACTTGTGGCATTTGTAAAGCCAAACATGCCCACGGCAACCGTGGCGAACTTAAAAGTAAAAATTAATAACATGAGGAGTACCTATTTCCGGGAGCGCAATAAGGTCCGGAAGTCCCTAGCATCTGGAGCTGCAGCAGCTGATGTCTATGTCCCCACGCTGTGGTACTATGAGAGGCTCCACTTTCTCAAAGACCAGGCTAATGTCAGGAAGTCACTCTCGACTCTTCCTTGCACGCGTCCTTCCGTGCACGCCACCCCTGATGAGGCTTCCGAGGACCAACCTGGGCCTTCCAGTATGGAAGATGTGCAGGAGCCCAGCTTGTTCCAGGTATAGTAGTTTTGTAACCATTTTTGGGAATAATGAATGATGTTCAGTTAATTCAGGATCCCCAATTGCTTAGTTCCTAACGTGATTGACATATCAACAGACAGTAGTGTTGGAGACATTTTTGGGAAGAATCTAAACTGCTGGGCTGAGAATTGTATGGTTTTCTATTTGTAAACATTTTGCAACAGTCACTAGATGAAAATTGTGTGTGTTTGATGAACAAATAACTGAAACTATGTCCCTTTTTCATACACAGGAAGACCTCAGCCAGGAGGTGGCTGTGGAAGGTGGCAGTCAGGAGGAGGCAGGGGTTAGTGGCAGCCAACAGGGGGGTAGGCGTAGGAGCCTGACTGTCTCCCAAGTCCCTCCCCTCCGCCTTCCCTACAGAAGGGCGAAAAGCATGGGGGAGGTGGGAGAGTCAGCGCTCCAGCTGATACGAGATGCTTCAGCCTCCCTATATGCCACACCCACCTACGAGGAGGCCTTTGCCTCCTTGGTTGCCAATAAAATGACGGGTATGGAGGCGGGGCAACGCAGCATGTGTGAGGATGTCATCCTCAAAATCCTAAATGAGGGGATGGCTGGGGAGATGACTCCCCTCACACATGTTTGCGATAGTGACCTTGCTCCGCCTCCTCCTCCTCCTTCTGTCACCCCACCAGCACGACAGCCACATCGTGGAAGGAAGAGTACAAGGAAGACAAGAGAGTGACGACCTGGATTCAGTCTGGTCTGAGAGAAGATGTAGCCTCTCGTAGTACCAGAGCCTGGGGACCTAGATGGCATCTGCTGCAGTTCCGGATGTTTTGGACTTCAGGACCAGATTGCACTCCCTTATTATTTAGATAGGTACTCCTCAGGCCCACAATTTTCTAAGCTTGAAAAATGATGGTTGCCGTGGGGGTCCAAGGCTTTGCAAATTCCCCAAGTTTCACCATGGCTGCGTTCCTCTTTGGTTTGTTGCTGAGACCTAAATAAATGTTTTTTGGATTTGAAATAATCATTGCCTATTGTGTTTTACTTTTCTACAATGACAGTTTTTCTTTGAGTAGGCAGGTACATTTCACTAATCATAAAGTATAATTAACAAGGGGCACCAACAACCAACAAACTCCTAGTAAATTTAAGCAACAAATACAAATGTTAATAATGTGGTTTTGCTAAGTTGAGACACACAACCCCCCTCCAAAAAAAAAAAAAAAAATCTCCTTAAAATATGTATTCCCAAAAAAAATAAAAAAAAAAAGACAAATCATGCTAAAAATATAACAAAGATTCTTTTACGATCTGAGTAAAAATAAACATGTTGTGTATAAATCCTGAAAAGTAATATAGAAATTAGTTTGTGAAAAGTGCGGGTGAATAGGAGCAGCTAAAACATGTCATTCTTGTTGCATTGTAAAGAACATTGCAGCGTGACGAATGTGCTGTGTCGATTAGGAAAGGTAGTTTTACCTGACCGAGCGCTTCCGTCACAGAATTTCTTCTGAGCATGCGTAGCACTTTGTCCGTCGGACAACGGTACACACGATCGGATTTGGTGTGATCGGACCGTGTTGTCGGAAAATCTATCCAGCAGGAGATAGGACTTTGTCCGTCGGACAATCCGACGTACACTGTCCGATGGTGCATACACACGGTCTGATTTTTCAACAACATTGTCCGATCGGACAGAATCCATGCGAAAATCCGACCGTGTGTATGGGGCTTTACTCTTTATATGTTTTTTTTGTGTGTGATTTGTAAACCTAACTGTAAGGGCTCATTTATATGGACACTATAGGTTCTACAGTGTGACTGGGCATGGTGACATGAGCCTGTGTAAGCAACAAGAGTCAAATCAAAACCAACCTGTGGGAAGGCGGCCAGCCTATGCCCTCAGGTTTTCCCCTGCAGCTATGCTTATAATGCAGTGGATCCAAGCACTATCCGGAAGTGTGGCACATAATTTTCTTGCAGTGGGTAATTAAGGGCCCACTTTTGGATGGTGGCAGTAGATCCATAAATAAATTGTCCTACTTATATCAAAGATGGGGGGGCATCTCCCAAAAGCTTCCTTTAAAAATGTCCTCTTCATAGCACTCCAGCACTCCTCCTCGTATTCCTTCTGTGCCTTCTGTTGCCTCATTTCATACCACATGATGGTGGAGGGCATGGATGGCTTTTTATGCAGAGTAATGGCACTGGCTGTAGACCTTTTGAATTTACCAATGATGGCTAAGTGCCTGCCTGATATAGGCCACAAAGCAAAGGTGCATTAACAGCAGTGTTGCCAACCGTCAGTATTTTTACTGGCAGCCAGTAAAAAACAGGCAATTTTCTCCTGTCAGTAAATGTCAGTAAAAGTAAAAGGTTGCCAGTAAAAAATATGGCTGTGATGCTCGGCTTGGTCCGGAGCCAGCTGAGAACATCCGAGTGCTTTCTACAGTGTGATCGGGCGGCTCTGGCGGAGACGGTGCAATGGACCCAAGCAGAGTGGCCAGAGCCTCGTGTGTGGGTCTGCGGTATGGAAGCAAGACATGCTGGGACTGTCAGTGCTGTTTAAACTGGAGTGGACTGAAGGGACCACTTGGCTTTGAGAGAGACTGTCACTGTGACTCTGGAGGGGACGTGTTGTGTCAGTTAGGTATCTGAGCTACTTACTTACTATATGGAAAATAAAATAAGAAATATGTTTTTTGCCTTATTATCTACCTTAAATTATATCGCTAATTGCATATTGTATATGTTTGTAGTCTAAATACTCTAATTTGCACTTAAAAATTAAATTTTGTAACTTTTGGAAATGCCAGTAAAAACTTGGCTGTGCCAGTAAATTTTGGGTCATGTGTCAGTAAATTTCAATCTGGTAGGTTGTCAACACTGATTAACAGTCCAATAAGAAATGGCTACTAAGCACCCTTGAGAAGGTGACGGAAAAGAGAACATTTAGGAGTCCATATAAAATGGACTATCATAGCTCGGAAATGGAGGAAAACTATATATTCCTCAATAGAGGAATAGGTGTGTGAGATGAACGAGATGCAGTCCCTGGAAGAAAGGATGATGATTGCAAAAAGGCTTAAAGGAGCAGATTTTTAAAACATGGCAAAAATGGGAAAGGTTTAGAACTTCAGCATCTTTATTAAACTTTTTTATTTTTTCTGCTGAATAGCTGGTTAGCCTGAGTGTAGGAGTGTTGGGTATGTAAGGATGAGTAGGATATGGTAACTAAGAAAAGAATACACATAAATATGGAAATAGAAGTTAGAAAGAGTTATAGGAATTGTAGATAATGTTTAATTCAAACTGTAATTTTAATATATTTAAGGAGTATTTGTGGATTTTGTATATGTTGTTTAAAAAATTTATAAAATGTGTAAAATAAAGATAAATACAAAACGAAGAACATTAAATTGAATAATGTAAACTACCCTAAATACACAAAATGCATACCTTCAAAATAAAGAAAAATAAATAGAATGTTATTTTTTCTAAGAAAATTTCTCCTAAGCAACTCAATGTGGGTTATTTACGAAAGGCAAATCCACTTTGCACTGCAAGTGCACTTGGAAGTGCAGTCGCTGTAAATCTAAGGGGTAGATCTGAAATGAGTGGAAGCTCTGCTGATTTTATCATCCAATCATGTGCAAGCTAAAATGCTGTTTTTTATTTTCCTTGCATGTCCCCCTCGGATCTACAGTGACTTGCAGTGCAAAGTGGACTTTCCTTTAGTAAATAACCCCCAATGTGCAAAACAAAAAAAGAGATTCTGCTTTGACAAAGATTTGCAGACAGCAAAATATATCATTTAGCGGTAAAATCAGTTTGACCAAAATCACTCTTCTCATTCTTAGTCAGAAATACTAAATACTTTTTTATGCACTTGTTTGTATAGGATTTTAAATTAAATGACAGAATATCAGACAATCAGACCCACTATACTATGGATCAGGATTTCAGATATGTATGTAAAATGTATTACTCATGGTAGATTCTCTTTGTTGTCTATCCTGGCAACATCAGTGAAAAATCATGAATGTCCATGAACAGGCCCGTCCATTAAGGGCGCACGGGCTCCCGGGCGCCGCCTCCCCCATCCATGCATCTGGCCCCTTTCAGGACACCGGCGCATGGATTCCAATGTGGGGGGGGGGGGCTGTTTTTTTGAAGCACGGATTAGAGCTAGAGGCTCTAAAAGGCTTCAATATAGGGTGGGCTCGGGTCTCAGAGAGTGTGCTCCGATCCCACCCAGGTGTATTACAACACTGATCCTCCTCCTGGCCAACCGGGAAGTGGGTTTTGACACCAGTCACCCGATTGGCTGAAATGACAGGCGATCCTATTGGATGCCTAGGAGGAGGAGGGGAGCTGGAAGCCGCCATGGAGAAGAGGACATGGAGCCGCTGCACCACGCTGCCCATTGCCTGTCACCCGCCACGATGGGGTAAGTGCTGGTCCGACTGGAAAACCCCAAAAAAACACCAGCCGCCACAGTGTACATGAATGAGTTGTGATGTGACAGAAGCTTCTGCATTTCAGATTGGATGACAATATTCATATATGGATGTAGCCTGACTTGTAAGCTAATATACAGCATGAAGAGTTCCAAGCATTTTATGCCCAGCACTATAGTATGTGCAGCAATTATAGCAAAACCTAGTAGTATGTACAGATTTAAAAACACTGTTATATGCATGTCCCTGGTAGTATTGTTGCCCTCTTTTGGAGAAGCACTGTCACTGCACACTGTTCGATCCTTTCCTAACAGAGCGGGGCCCCTGGGTAGGAGGGAGCATAGGACCTCCCTTATGTGATAGTGCTCGGGCCTGAGTGGCCAGTCAGTAGGCCAAGTACTGTCTTGTGGGAGGGTGACATGACATGATCCACCTTCTAAGCATTGACACAGAAGTTTTTGCCAGATGGGAGTGCTGCAGCGGGACTGCACACTTACCTTTTCTGGCCACACAAGCAGCATGCCTTTTAGGGGGAACCCCGTGGTATTTGTTTACAGTTTTACTTTTGTGGCAGTACTCAAAAAGGCATGGGGATCACCTTAAACCAGAATGGTATCCAGGCATGTACCCTGCGTGGCCAAGAAAGGAAAAGCAGCAAGTGTGTGCCTCTCCTTCCTGTACCATACCAATTTTGTCACTTTTCATCACTAAAAGGCTAAGTTTGCTTTTCCTGAAGAAATGGGTAGTTGTCTCATTCTGCAAATGAATGATGCGGCTGCCCCAGCACAATCTCGCCAATTTTGAAATGTGATAGCGGGTGATGGGCGAAGAACCCATGTCTGCTGTCTTGGGGGATACTGGGGGAGGGGTGGTGCTACACAGTAACATGTTACATGTTACACCCTAAATATAGGTGTAACATGTAACATGTTACTAAAGTGAACTTAGCCTTTAAAGTTCTGGGCATTTTTACATTCTTTCACACACTTTTTTTTTGCTTGAAAATTACTTAAAACCTCCAAACAGGTATTTTCTGAAAGCAGAGGTCCAGCAGAAAAAAATGGTTGCATTTGTAGCATTTTATGTAGCATTTTTGATCAACTGTTAACCGATTGCCGACCCGCTCATGCCGATATACGTCGGCAGAAGGGCACGTACAGGCATATTAATGTACCTGTACGTTGCCCTTTAAGACGAGGCATTGTGGGCGCCCGCTGCGAGCTCTGTGAGTGTGATCACGGGTCCCGTGGACTCGGTGTCCGCGGGGATACCTGCGATCATCTCACGGAGAGGAAGAACGGGGAAATGCTAATGTAAACAAGCATTTCCCCGTTCTGCCTAGTGACACTGACACTGATCACAGCTCCCTGTAATCGGGAGCAGTGATCAGTGTCGTGTCACACATAGCCCCCTCCCCCCCACATTAAGAATCACTCCCTAGGACACACGTAACCCCTACAGTGCAACCTAGTGGTTAATCCCTTCACTGCCAGTAACATTTACACAGTAATCAATGCATTTTTAATTGTACTGATCGCTGTATAAATGTGAATGGTCCCAAAATCGCACCAAAAATGTCCGATGTGTCCGCCATAATGTCACAATAAAAAAATTGCTGATCGCCGCCATTACTTGTAAAAAAAAAAAGATTAATAAAAATTCCATAAAACTATCCCCTATATTGTAGATGCCATAACTTTTGCGCAAACCAATCAATCAATAAACGCGTATGCAATTTTTTTTACCAAAAATATGTAGAAGAATACGTATCGGCCTAAACTGAGAAAAAAAAAAATTAAATATTTTTGGGGGATATTTATTATAGCAAAAAGTAAAAAATAATGCGTTTTTTCAAAATTGTGGGTATTTTTTTGTTTATAGCGCAAAAAATTTTGTTTGGTAGCCACGTCGCACGACTGCTCAATTGTCAGTTAAAACGGCGCAGTGCCGAATCGCAAAAAGTGCTCTGGTCTTTGGGCAGCCAAATGGTCCGGGGCTTAAAGGGGGATTCCACCCTAAAGTGGAACTCCCGCTTTTCGGAACCCTCCCCCCCTCCGGTGTCACATTTGGCACCTTTCAGGGGGGAGGGGGGTGCAGATACCTGTCTAAGACAGTTTGTGGGAGTTTACGTGGGAGTTTACGCAAGTTCCTGTCCCGGCGCGCTGTCTGCCGGGACACACACGTGTCCCGGCAGACAGCGCTGAAGATTCTCATTGCGCCGCGCGACTCGCGCATGCGCAGTAGGGAATCGGGAAGTGAAGCCACTTCCTGATTCCCTCACCGAGAATGGCGCCGGCTACAGCAGAGAGCCGAGCGATCGATCGGCCTCTGCTGCCGACACCGCTGGAACCAGGGACAGGTAAGTGTCCATTTTTTAAAAGTCAGCAGCTGCAGTATTTGTAGCTGCTGGCTTTTAAAAAAAAAATTTTCAGTACAGTCCCGCTTTAAGTGGTTAATAAAATATAAAAGATATGTGTTGACTAAATAGATACCAAACATGTCCAGCCTTACCATTGCGCTTGTCTGTGTAATGGCGAGCTTTCAAAGTGCTGGAATCTTTTTTCTGGAATTAGGTAGGTGTACTGTTTTTCACACTTAATTAAGATGGGGGCTTTTGATTCCTTTAAACCAGTGGTTTTTAACTTTTTTTTAGTCACAGGCCCCTTTAAGAATCTAATGAAAGCTATGGATCCCCTTCCCAGAAATATTCACAGAAACTTTGAACACAATGAATATATGTACTTTATTTTATTGAAATTTTATTGCCTCATACATATATGACAAACACAAAATTTGATTAAGTTAACAAAAAAGCTCACTCCTTTTCATGCAAAAAAGTGATGGCCACTCATTACAAAAATGAAATACTATCATCTTGTGCACAATAAACAAAAGAATTTTAATTCTGCACAAATCTACTACTACCACTATTACTACGACTAGAAAATTATAATTATCTATTATGGAGTGGCACAAGATGGTGGTTGTGCAGATAATGATGATACAAATTTCAATGGTAAACATGGGCCAACAGCGTGTCAAGAGATGCTTAGCGATTGGCGCTATAAGCAGTGACAGGGTGCATCATCTTTAATTGCTTTCAATGGGAAACCATTAAAGTGATTGTAAAGGTAAATTAAAAATAAATAAAAAATAAATAACAAACATGTCTATACTTACCTGCTCTGTGCAAACCTCCTCTTTTCGTGTCCCCCGCCGGCGCTCCTGGCCTCTCCCTTTTGGCCAGTGCGAGCACTTGTGCGTGCTCGCACTCGAGCCCCGCTGCTGAGTCCTTTGACACAGACAGTGCCCCTTCACTGGCTTTGATTGACAGCACTACAAACCAATGGCTTTGAGGGAGGGAAAAGAAGAGCTGCAGGTAAATAAAAGGGGGGGGGGGGGGGGTGAGGGGGGATGCTGACACCTAAACATTTTTTCCTTAATGCAAGGAATGCATTATGGTAAAAAAATATTTAGGCTTTACAACCACTTTAATTGAGACAAGTGGGAGGGCTGTGTAGTGAATGTAAAGGATATTTTTTATCTGTCCCTCATGGACCCACTGAAACCCACCCATGGACCACGTAGGGGTCCATGTACTCCAGGTTAAGAACCCCTGATTTAAGCCCACCTAACTATAACCTATATGGTTGTACCATTATGTCTGTGCATACTGCACTGATAATGGTCAATTAGCCTTTCAGAGCTGTATGGAGTTTAGAATAAATCTCTCTATAACATTATGTTGTATCTGTACTCAAAAATAATGGTTCTGGATGTATGGTTGGCTACAGGGGCATTTAAGAATAATGGGCATGGCTCTGCCCACTATCCTAAAATGAGAAAAAAATACCTTCCATTTTGCAGTAAAAAAATGCGATTTACTGTATTATTAGAGTAAGGGATCATAAAACCATAATTTCCTGAACTATTTAGCTGCAAAATTATGTAAATGTAACATATTTATTTGAAAGCAGCTGGGGGTACATAATTTAATTATTTTTTTATTCCTTAAACCACCAAGGGCCACAGAGAAGAAGAGGGCCACATGTGGCCCACAAAACACTAGTTTGACACATCTGCTCTATTATTCTACTCTCTGCACAATTTCAGGGGCCTAAAAAGAAGAGCTCACAGGGTCTGATCTCCTAAGGCCTAAGTCAAGTTGTTAAGGATAGCGAATGCAGGCATTCAGCAGTAGGGATGACCAGATCTGTGTAGCGGCACTCGGGAAACGTAAACCAGACCGTGTATGATTAAAATAAGTTCTAGGCTCAGTATCAGCAAGCATTTATCTGGCTAGCAGGCAAAACACTGAAGCGAGAGGGAATAGTAGAGGCGGAACTAAATACCCTTTCAGTAGCCAGCATTAGGTGAAGACTAATTGCTGAGATCTGCTGGCTGCTGGGAGACAACCGCTGGTGGACAATGAAACTACAACCTTTTGGTCCAGGAACCACAATGCTATCAGTAGATGATCCATTTCCTGAAACCAGGAGGAAAGAACATATGGCAGGAAGTGTGCCAAAAATGTAACACCTCCTCAGCTCACACCACCAAGCCCAGAAACAAGGTGATTGGCTGGATTGTTAAATATTCATAAATTAAGCAAGCCTGCTGAAGCATGCTGAACAGCACATGGCATAGAGAACTCACCGTAGAGACACAGCTGGGCTAACTGTAGCCCACAGATAACAAAATATGGTTAAAGGGCAATTTGAAAAATACTAATCCTACCGATGCGCCATGTGCTGAATTTTGGCTGTAAAAAAATAAATAAAGCTGTTACACAAATATTGAAAAAATGACATAAAAGATCAATTTATAAACTGCTAAACACTCAAAAAATACACTTCACCAAAAACTGTAATATTTTCCCGTTAATACGCAAGGCCCAACTGTATCATTTTCGTCAGCAGTTCTTAGCTGAAAATTTCCTTGGTTATTTTTTTAGTTGCAGTGTACGTTTCTTTATCTTCAACTTTCTATTAACCTCCAGTCTGCTCCTGTAATAGACGACCCTGTGGAGGGCTTAGAAAGCAGATACTATGGTTGGGTCATGAGGTTAACATTGAACTGTTTATTGCTATGGGGTTGTGAGCTTTAGCTGTATTGACAAGAGCACACACTGTTCTTTTTATGGCATATAATATAATCTTCTGTAATGTAACCGGAAAATGATCGTCTACCAGCCACAGCTCTTATCCCCCTTGCAGTTTCATATTTGTGTATAGAGTACATTTATTTTCTGGATGGGTCATGAATCTGCTGTGACAAGACAGGAGAATACCCTTTAGATTGATAAATGTCTCCAGCTATATTGTACTCGCTCAATGTGCATTTTATGAAAATAAGACAACAGTAACTAATAACTCCTCAGTATAACTTGTAGAAAACTATAACTCATGCCCACTGACACCTTCTCAACTTTTACAGATTTTTCATTTCCCATTGTTTTTTCCCCCCTTGCATTCACAAAATGTCATATCCACTACATTGTACAAGTGCAAAAGTGGTCATTTTACGAAGACAGATTGGTGTGAGTGATGGTCGTGACAGATGGAAACTTTTTATGGAAAGATTCAACTTTTCTGTAAGACAGAAAGGGTGGGAAATGTAGGTTGGGGTAGGTATTACCTGGTGTACTACACCATTCCAGGATGAGATTAATTTTAAAGTGTGAAAATTCCAACGCATTTTTTGGAAGTCTATTCTTTAGGGCTTGAGGAGAAGCAGCCCATCTCATGGTAAATCTAAATTGTGCTTTAAACTAGTTTGGATGCGTTTAAAATGGTGTTGTCAAACCATAGGTTCCTGTGGTGTGCTAGGGGATATTGGGTTTAACCATAAATCAAAGAAACCACCTGGCACAACAAGGGTAAGAAAAAGAGGGTGGTAAGTATCTGCGCTAACTATAATGACAATAAAATATAAAAGCAGCCAGCACAGTTTGTTGATCATCAAACAATAAATATAAAAGTCCAAAATGCAGCGCTTGAATTCACATTAAAGTTCTTTCAATAAACAAATAGAAGATACAAGGGACCCTTCACCAGCGTATGTGTGTATGGAAAGGCACACCACACCCAAATGAATCCAATCTGCATACCAGAGGGTAATGATATATAGGCATATATTCATTAATCACAGGAAATCATGGTGCCACTCTCCAAATGATACAGATGAAATGAAAAAGGAGGTCCAATTTTCCAATAATATATGGCCACCGATATATCGAACTCCAAAGCCAGAGTAGATATGATAGCTGCTGACTAATTTAGCATTACCCAAATGGAAACAAAAGGCAGCAAGAGTGAAGCTGTAAGGTAAACCAGTAATTTATTGTAGTTCACTTACAAGTAGTAGTAGAATACAGTCATCATGATATAAGATAAAATCTGCGGCTTTCAGCGTTCTTGCATCGGCCAGCTGACTTTTCTAGGCTGCCTTACCAATCCTTAAGCCCTGAAAAAGAGGACTTTTCTAGACCCAAAATTTTGTTGTAATGAATATATTAAAAAAATAAATTCTATCCTTCTAACCAACCAAACTATCCATTTGGTGTTCCTTGCTTTCGTTCAGTAAGGGGGACAAGACAGTGTTGTTGCAAGGAGAAAACCTAGTAATGATTTATTAGAGTCTATAATGATATTGTTAGATAAAACTGTAGATGAGATCAGCTTGATGTAAATAATTGTATTAATATGTGTTAATGTTTGAAAACCATTGTTTATGTGCATAATTTGTGGTTTTGAATGTATTTTGAATGTATATGGAGGAAGCCTTATTACTCCTTCTCATAAAGCAGATCTATACTATGAGTTTTCTACGGAGATTACACAGCAGGAGATAGCTCTCTTCAGACTGTCCCATCTAGCTGAAACCTTGGATAGAGCCATCTGATAAGGGTTATTGTAATACCTCATTCCCTTATGTATTAATTTCAGATTGAGCTATTGAGCTTGTTAAACAGCTGACTATTAGGGCAAAAAAGAGCTGAGAAGTCTGAGGAAAACATGTGAGAGGGTGTCAGGAACTCCAACTGTTGGCTGGATATGTTTAAAATTTTAATAAAAAGTGTGTAGCGCCAAAAGTAAATGAACAGCGATGAGAGGAGAATAACGTGTTATAAATGGACAGCACATTGAAATAAAAAATATATATAGAAGTCCAATCAAGTGGATGGAAAGTAACAATAAAATATTGAAGTATTGAAAAATATAGATTTAAATGCACAGTTCCATGATAGGATCAGCAATATAAACTTATAGGTGAAAACACAATAGTTCAGTGCGAAGATGTGCCCAAAAATTTGGTGGTGACTTAAAAAATTAAGAGTACAGTGCTTCAGAATCATCCACCGCACCCCTGTGAAATGGACACTCACCAGAAAAGCCGTTACAGCAGCAAACACGCACTCAGTGTAGATCCGCCATCTGTTGTGAAAAAGGCTGTTCAGCAACTCGCACCATCCAGATGTAGCTGTTGTAAATAAAGCTCTCCGGGAGCCAGATAAAGTCTCCATAGTGTAGTATTTATTGGAATAGTAAGTTAAAAGCCTTGTCATTTCAGCCTCAAGTCCAATCGCTGTCAAAAGTTTGTAGACTTCACCTCCGTAACATCTCTAAAATTCGCCCCTTTTTAACAAATGAAACCACCAAGCTCCTCATTCACTCCCTTGTTATCTCTCGCCTTGACCATTGCTTGACTATTGCTTCTCATTGGCCTACCTCTCCATAGGCTATCCCTCTTCAGTCTATCATGAATGCTGCTGCTAGACTTATCCACCTTACCAACCGTTCAGTGTCTGCCAACCCTCTCCTCCAATCCCTACACTGGCTCTCAATCACCCAGCAAATTAAATTCAAAATACTAACCACAACGTACAAAGCTACCTCAACCTGTCTGGCTATCCCCTACTCTAGCTACCTTCAGGTGTTTCCTGAAAACTCATCTCTTCAGGGAAGCCTATCACGTCTCCAACTAATCTTTTACCACTTCCATCAGCTCATCCCCCACAGTGACAACCTTTTGTACCACCTCCCCCACCCTATTAGATTGTAAGCTCTTCTGAGCCTCTTAATCCTCTTGTATTTTATTGTATTATAACTGTATTGTCTCCCTTTTATATTGTAAAGCGGTGCGTAAACCGTTGGCGCTATATAAATCCTGTAATAAATAAATAAATTAAAAAAAAAGCCAAAATAGAATAAATCATAAAAACATCATAAAAACATATGACCCGGGCTGCCGACCTGGTATCAGACAGTGGCCTGACGTCAGCACTAGTGTCTCCTCCCCGACACGTTTCGTCCAATAGGATGTTATCAAGGGATCCTCTAGTGTCAGATGTCAAACTAGTTTATATAGCCTCTCAAAATGACTCAGATCACGGTGTCTCCTTAGAGAAGTTGCAAACAGGAAGTGATCGTTTGCAATTTTCTTAAGCTTGTTTATAGGTTTGGTGTATTACTTATCTGTCAGCTGCCGCCCCACCACAGCGCAGAGATACATCTTTTATACTTAAATGTTTAAATTTACCTAACTAAAATATAGAATAATCATTTTTAAACATAGCATTTCTTTGTCCTGACCAAAATAAATAAAGAAAATAAACACTGCTGCTGTATATATTTTCTTTTAAATAAGAGAGAACATAGAGGAAACTTTCTAAACCCACTGGCCCATTGTGCTTTTGCTTTGATTACTGAGACAGAAATAGTTAGCGGTAGGAAGGGATTTTACATCAAACGGCTCACCAGGTACATCTTTAGGATATAGCGTTCTTGCTGGATGCTAATGCACAAGGATAAACTGATGTGATTTCAATCATAGCAATATTTACAGAAATCCTGCAATTTTGTCACCTTTATTGGTAAATGGAAATATACACATTCTGCTGCAAACAGCCTTTCTCAATAAACAAATGTCTGTGCTTAGGTAACATGTACAAGACAAAAATTACAAAAGCACATGGCTTCCTAGATTAGTTTCACCTATAAGAGAACACTGGTGAAGAGCGAATCTGTCCAGGTTCGATTCACCAAGGGTTCTGTGAATCTTGCTCAAAATTTGGCAAACCAGAACTTGGCCCTTGGCTCCTGCTGCTGTTAATCAAATCCTATGACTGAAGTAAGGGTTGGGGTCGAGTCCCGCTGTCTGCATCTATAGGCACGGGCAGTCGGGCATGGGATAAAGTTAAACGAGTGCCCCCCATAAAAATCGGCTTCTTTTGGTGGACACCCACTAAAAAGGATGTGCCGGCAGGGGACCCCAGAAGAAGAGGATTGGGGCTGATCTGTGCAAAACCATTACACAGAGCAGGTGAATATAATATATTTATTATTTAAAAAAATAATAAGGTTTAGAATGATTTCAAATAACATACTTGGGAGATGCCTTAAAGCTGTATATGATGTTACAGAACAGTATGATTTTCACAGACAATCTCATCAGCAGCATACACTGCATAGCACCTATTTGAGTATGGAGCACCGTAGAATAGAACAATTAAAAAATATGTATTATGCTATGTGGAAAAAAATGCAGCATTACCCATGGAGGAGCTGCTGGATTGTTTGGATCCCTCTGCCTGCCTTCAAGTGACAACAACTCCCAGTACCTGGAATAGAGAACATCAACACATTTGCAATTGTATATGTAGCGCCGGGCTCCTAATGAGCACACGCTATGTTTTTTGTAAATTTAATGTTCCTAAAACCACAGTTGTGTTTTAGGGTTAATTGCTCTAATTTATGGTCTCAGTACCAGTTTGGCTGGATTGCATAGTGTTCTGCTTGACCATAGGTGTTGGTATAACCTCTGGCAAGCACTGGAACGCAGTCCGGTTGGACGCATTGGGTGCCAATCTCTCTCAGGACCAACCAGTGAGTGTGTTGTCTTGCTGTGCATTCCGGGAGGAGGTACTTAAGGTACTGAGGTCACGTGCTTCTGGGTTCCGGTCCAGAAGATCTTTCTGTCTGTTTGGTCCTGGCCCTCCTGACCAGCCCTCAGGGGCCCTTATGGCCTGGGGTGCGGATCCATCCGTTTCCGAGTCTCGGGGCTGGCTAGCCCGAGGCGCAGTAACTGGAAGGAGGATTCCAAGGTGGTCCGGTGCCATCTCGGTTTTTGAGAGGCCCAGCAACTGAGAACGCAACCAGGGGAGGACTCTTCAGAAGAGGGCTACGCACAAGGCTGGCTGCTCGGTAAGAGCCTGGAAGCTAAGTTGAAAGGACACCGGGAAAATCCACACTCGTACGGTAACGCCGGATGGCTGCAAGATACTGGTACCGTATGAGGGTACTCTAACTTCATATATCCTTCAGTTATAACCAACTCTGTGGCAGAGACTTTTCAGTTCCAAGTCCTACAACCAAGTCTGTGGCAGAGACTTTGTTTTATTTGAATCACTTATCGGCTGCTAAATCTGCTGAGAGGAGATTTATCCGATAGCTGTAATATCCAGTTGCGAATGGCTATTCCCTGGATTTCATAGTGAGAGACATTCAGTTTCAAGCAGTTCCAAGAGTACCCTAACTTCCTACCTATGCCCTCTATTCCTTTATTGAGAGACTGTGTTTTGTCTACCGTTTTGCAAATAAAAATCCCTAAAGTGGATCCAGTGTCAGATTCTGCAGTTCTTTGGGCCATCTACCTCGGGAAACCCCTAGACGCATACGAGGCCAAGAAGGTAACGGTAAGCCCAAAAATAACCAGCAGCTCCTTCGGGAGTTAGTGCTACATATAAATGGGCTTTCTTTAAGGCAAAAATCCCAATGTAACATCAGAACATGTTAGGATGACTGCACAGCTACACAACTGACAGTACAGTATATCAACGGAGAACAAACTGAAATCTGAAGGCCCTACCTACTCCACTGATCAGTGGAACTTAATAGTAAAACAGTCCTGCTGGCATTGGGGGCCCTGACCTCACAGTGGAGCACTCAAGACAAGATGGCGGCCAAGGGGCCTTCCACCACTAACAAAGTTGACCCTCAGGGTTCAGGCAGCCCCTTGATGTCCAACAAAAGGTCTCACCCCTCCCAAGCTAGCTTTGGATAATGCCTCCTCCTAGTAGGAATTGGAACAGCTGGAATACTGAAACAGACAAAAAAACTGTAACAGGAGGAAAACTGGAATAACTGGAACATTGAAACAGCAGGAAAGTTGAAACAGCAGGAACACTTTGGAAGAGCAGGAAAACTGGAACACTGAAACCATTGAAAACTGGAACAGTAGCTCAGCAGGACAGTCCAGCACAGCAACACATGGCTCTCAGCAGCAAGTCCCAAGTCATCTCCCTGGACACCAGGCAAATGTCTGCAACAGTGGCAGTGGCACTTGGCTGCAGTAGCCAATTATAGTCCTCGTCTTCCATCCTCCATCCTGGAAGTGAGCACAAATAACTCCAACATGGTTTCAGACATCTGTTAAATTAACTGTATATATAGCCTCAAGTTTTCACCTTTCAGAGTGATAAACAGGCAATTTCAATGTAAATTTACATATTACATGTCTTAAAAGAAATGTAAAAAAAATATATACTTGTAGCAGGGACTTTTAAGGCCACCCATGTGACAAATTGTGTAATGACAAAGTCATACAGTTAAAAAAAAAGGGTGGCAAAAATCCACATGAGTAAGCTAAATGTGTTTTGAACACTTGCCTTCTTTAGGAGGCATGTAGAAATGATCTCAAATATAATATACTGTGCATCATAAGACTTATATTCCCGCAACTACTTCAAATCCTTAGCCATGCACATGGTAAACGCGGCAAAACAATGTATTCCAATACACTGGGGCACTCCACACTGTCAGTAAAAGAATGACTAAATAGAATCTCCAAAATAGCTGAAATGGAACGCCTCATCAGTATCGCCCGCGATACACACAGTAAATTCTCTTCTAAATGGGCCTGCTGGACCCACTTCCAGACAACAACAGACTACAAAGACCTCACCTCTGCCAATACACCTCCCGCTGGACATCCTCCTACGACATCCGCATAAATCCAGAATCAACTCAAACACACCCTTATATTCACTTAGACCGAGACCAACGACCTATCTTTATCGGACACGTCTCCACAAAACCTGCTGCTCCCCCTATCTTCCCCACCGGGGGGAAAGAGAGATGGATAACAAACACCCCCCCCCCCCCGGTCCCCTATCGCTATCTACAAAATTATACCGCATCTCCCCAAACCCTATCCCACCTCCCCTGAACACACCAATTTCCGCCCCCTCTTATTACCACCGACACACCTCTCCCCAGATACCTAAGTATCCTCCTATATACACAGAAAACCTTGCGCAAAACCTGACCTACAACACTTTACTCCACCAGAACCCCTCTCGATACACCCCGACACGACCAAAACATTTCCACCTCCTCCACAATCCCTACCCTGCCCATAAGGTTATAAAACTCACAAGCCCAACCAAAATCACGAACCCAACAAGCTTCTAACCCCACAGATACAGGGTTCTTCCTCTTCAATTTACCGTTATTTAACATTTTTGATGTTCATAACCTCTAAGTTACATACTTTGACCATTGTCACTTGACTTATCATATATATATCTACATATGTGTGTTCTCTACTATTTCTAATAAAAACTTTATAGGAAAAAATACTTATATTCCAACTATTTCAATCATTGTAAGAAATCTTAGCTCACTCTATATAACATTTTTAGGCTAGAATTTGCTTTAGTATTCTCTATAGAGTTTGTCAGACCTTGTTAGTGGCCCGTGTCCATTATTTGCAGAGCAGCTATTCAGTTTGGTTAGGGATTCAGAGCAGTATTACTGGTGCATAAACAGGAAAATATACAATTTATAGCTTGGCAACCCAATAATTGAAAAATAACAAATTAGCACCAAAGTCTAAAAGAATAGCCATCCTCTAAGTGACCTAATACCTGGATCCGATGTGCCACTATGGATTCTGACCTTCACTAGATATACAGTGTTTAGTAATACAGTGGAATCTTCTTTTGATCAAGCTCTGGCTTTAAACTAAGTATGAAAATATCAGTCTGAAATATCAAACCGGACAAGTGTTCAAACACAACTCCACACTCTGCCATCTAATTACAGGAGGACGGCTACGGATGGGGATACGGGTTTGTTTCATGTTTAGACTGCACATGACAGTCTGAGCACTGGAGCTGGTTTGGACTGTTATAAATATGATGAATATAAAAATTGCAATTTTTTTCTGTGTACTGTATTAAAGGCTCAGAGCAGAGCACTCCCTAAACCACAAACGTGTGTGGAATCTGATACTAAATCATTATGATACAAACGTATATAAATATAGACAAATATATAAAGGTAAATTATATATATATATATTTACGGTCAAAGCCCTTCAACCGAGACAGATATAAACCACATAAAGATGCCACAAGACTTACAACATAACATAGACCTGAAGTGTGCCCTGGTCGGCTGGCCGGTATGCCAAAAAAGGGGGCATACCCAAGATAAGTAATGGATGAATGTGGATAGAATGTGTTGAGAAGTGCCCTGAAAAAGGGGAATGGGTGGGAGGAAACTTTCTAAACACACTGGCCCATTGTGCTTTTGCTTTGATTACTGAGACAGAAATATTTAGCCGTAGGAAGTGATTTTTACATCAAACAGCTCACCAGGTACATCTTTAGGATATAGCGTTCTTGCTGGATGCTAATGCACAAGGATAAACTGATGTGATTTCAATCATAGCAATATTTACAGAAATCCTGCAATTTTGTCACCTTTATTGGTAAATCGAAATATACACATTCTGCTGCAAACTGCCTTTCTCAATAAACAAATGGATAACATGTACAAGACAAAAATGCCAAAAGCCCATCGCTTCCGATTAGTTTAACCTATAAGAGAACACTGGTGAAGAGCGAATCTGCCCAGGTTCGATTGCTGAAACTTGGCTGCAGTCCTCACATGACTGGGCTATAAATATTCCTGGCTTTGCACTCTTTCGGAAAGACAGAGTTAAAAGGAAAGGTGGAGGGGTCTGTCTGTATGTGAGAAGTGATCTCAAAGCGAGTGTGAAAGAGGACCTGGGGGATGGAGAGTGTGATGAGTCTGAAGCATTATGGGTGGAACTGCATACAGATGTGCGTAGTTCAAAGTTAATCATTGGAGTTTGTTATAGACCACCCAATGTTAATGAGGAGGTGGATACTCAGCTCCTTGCTCAAATAGAAAGGGCTGCAAGGGCTGGGACAGTGATAATAATGGGGGATTTTAACTACCCAGAAATTGACTGGAATAATGGCACTGCTGGGACAGTTAAAGGACAAAAATTTATAAACCTATTACAGGACAATTTTATGGTCCAGTTCATTGAGGCCCCAACCAGGAATGATGCTCTGCTGGATCTGGTAATCTCAAACCATGCAGAGCATATTACTAATGTTCAGATAAAGGAGCATCTGGGTAGCAGTGACCATAACATGATTTCATTTGATGTTAGCTGTAAGCAAAAATCACATACAGGAAAGATAAAAACACTTAATTTCAAGAGGGCAAATTTTCCAAGGATGAGGGCTGCTCTCCAGAACTTAGACTGGGAGAGAATATTGGCAACAATGGGCACAGAACAGAAATGGGGATTCTTCAAAAAGACTGTTTGTGAACTCACTGCAAAGTATATTCCCATGGGCAATAAATTTAAAAGGCTAAAAATAAAACCTATGTGGCTCACGGCCAAAGTTAAAAAAGCTATAAACTATAAGAAAAGAGCTTTTAAAAAATATAAAAATGAAGGATCACTAGTGTCATTTAAATGTTACAAAGAACATAACAGAATATGTAAAAAGGAAATCAAGGATGCAAAAATTCAAAACGAAAGACAGATTGCAAAAGATAGTAGGACAAACCCCAAAAAATTCTTCAAATATATTAATAGTAAAAAGGTCAAGTCTGAGCATGTAGGCCCTTTACAAAATAATCTAGAGTGGGTGACTGGGGACAAAGAGAAGGCTAATTTATTAAATACTTTCTTCAGCTCTGTGTATACAAAGGAGCATGGGGGAGCTCATGTCCACAATGGGGGTGGTAGTGACACAGCCCTAAATCCACAATGGCTCAAAAGTGATATGGTCCAGAAATATTTAGACAGAATAAAGGTGGATAAAGCACCTGGACCTGATGGCATCCACCCACGGATCCTAAAAGAATTGAGCTCTGTAATTTCAAAGCCATTGTATCTAATTTTTAGGGAATCATTAATGACAGGAATAGTACCACTGGATTGGCGCAGGGCGAACGTGGTGCCTATATTTAAAAAGGGAACAAAGTCTTTACCAAGTAACTATAGACCTGTTAGTTTAACTTCTATAGTTGGGAAGATACTGGAGAGATTATTAAAAGACCACATAGACGAGTTCTTGCAGGAAAAAAATATTTTAAGCAACAGACAGCATGGGTTCATGAAAGACAGAAGTTGTCAGACAAACCTCATTTCTTTTTATGAGGTGGTAAGTAAAACCTTGGACAGAGGCGTGGCTGTGGACGTGGTATACTTGGATTTTGCAAAAGCGTTCGATACAGTTCCCCACACACGGCTCATGTGTAAGGTAAGGTCTACAGGTTTGGAAATATCGGTTTGTAAATGGATAGAAAACTGGCTAAAAGACAGAATTCAGAGAGTCGTGGTTAATGATTCTTACTCTGAATGGGCTAAGGTTATCAGTGGTGTACCCCAAGGTTCAGTGCTGGGACCCTTACTTTTTAATATCTTTATAAATGATATTGGGTCTGGGATCAAAAGTAACATTTCTGTCTTTGCAGATGACACCAAGCTATGCAGTGGAATAACGTCCTTACAGGAGGTCTCCAATTTACAAGCTGACCTCAATGCTCTGTCAAATTGGGCGACTATGTGGCAGATGAGGTTTAATGTTGATAAATGTAAAGTTATGCACTTGGGGGCTAAGAATATGCATGCATCATACATGCTAGGGGGAGTACAACTGGGGGAATCCGTAGTGGAGAAGGATCTGGGGGTTTTGGTAGATCATAAACTCAATAATAGCATGCAATGCCAAGCTGCGGTTTCCAAAGCGAGCAAAGTCCTTTCTTGTATTAAGAGAGGTATGGACTCCAGAGAGAGAGATATCATTTTGCCCCTGTTCAAATCATTAGTAAGACCTCATCTGGAATATGCAGTTCAGTTTTGGGCACCAGTTCTCAAAAAGGATATTGGGGAACTGGAGAGAGTGCAGAGAAGGGCAACCAAACTGATAAGAGGCATGGAGGAGCTCAGCTATGAGGAAAGATTAGAGGAACTGAATTTATTCACCCTTGATAAGAGGAGATTAAGGGGGGATATGATCAACATGTATAAATATATAAGGGGTCCATATAGTGAACTTGGTGTTGAGTTATTCACTTTACGGTCAACAAAGAGGACAAGGGGGCACTCTTTACGTCTAGAGGAGAAGAGATTTCATCTCCAAATAAGGAAAGGTTTCTTCACAGTAAGAGCTGTGAAAATGTGGAATAGACTCCCTGCAGAGGTGGTTCTAGCCAGCTCAGTAGATTGCTTTAAGAAAGGCCTGGATACTTTCCTAAATGTACATAATATAACTGGGTACTGACATTTATAGGTAAAGTTGATCCAGGGAAAATCCGATTGCCTCTCGGGGGATCAGGAAGGAATTTTTTTTTCCCCTGCTTTAGCAAATTGGAGAATGCTCTGCTGGGGTTTTTTTGCCTTCCTCTGGATCAACTGTGGGTATAGAATGGGGTATATGGGATTGTATGATATATATATATATGTATATATATATATATATATATATATATATATATATTTTTTTTTTGTTTAATTTGTGGTTGAACTGGATGGACTTGTGTCTTTTTTCAACCTAACTAACTATGTAACTATGTAACTATGTAACCAAGGGTTCGGTGAATCTTGCTCAAAATTTGCCAAACCCGAACTTGGATCTTGGCCACTGCTTCTGTTAATCAAATCCTATGTTGAGGGAGTAAGGGTTGGGGTCGAGTCCCGCTGTCAATGTAATGGGGGCTCGCTGGGCCATTCAATCAGCAGGAAGTCATTGAGGTAGTGAATGACTTTCTGGCATTGTGCTTGGTGTGACAGGATCCAGGTAAGAGACTGGGGACAACATGGAGTGGAGCTGGGCGATAGCTCGGGTGCCCATCTGTGGACAGCTTCACCGGCAGGCAACCCATGCATCTCTGGGCATAGCACCCTCTGTCTCTAACTCCAGAGGGACTCTGCACTCAGCCACAAGGGGAGCCCTCTCGTCACCTCAGCCTCCAGTCTGGTACGTGACACTTCTCTTCTCTCTCTGTCCCCCTTTATTCTTGCTTTCACTCTTCTCTCTCCCCACATTTCCCCTCTCTCTCTTTCCCTTCCCATTTCGCTCTTCCCCCTTTCTCTACTCCCTTTCTCTCCCTCTTCTTCTCTTTTCTTTCCCCCATATTCTCTCTATCACCCCCCCCCCATTCTTTTCTGTCTCTCCCTTTTCTCCTTTCTTTTTACCCCTTTATCCTTTCTCCCCCATCTCCTCTGTCTGTCCTGCCCATTCACCCTTTGTCTCTCTCTTCTCCCTCTTTCTGTTTTCTCTTTCTCTCTTCCCCCATTTTTCCTCTTACTTGTTTTCCCCACTTTTTTCTTATCCATCTCCCTCCTTTTTCTCTCACTTTCTCTACCCCCTTTTTCCTCTTTTTCTCTCCCCCTCTATGTTTCCTCCCTCCCCCCTTCCTTTTCTATTGCTCTTTTCTTTCTCCCCACTTTCCTATTCCTCTCCCTCTTTTCTTCCCCCCACATCTTCTCTCTCTTTCTCCGTTTCCTTCACCCACTCTATCTTCTGCCCCCCCCCCCCCCCTTACCTTATATATCTTCTCTCTGCCCTACCCCAACTCGCTTCTTTTCTCTCCCTTTTCTCTCTCATATTTGTATATGCCATATAGCAGCTTATTAAAACCCATCTTAAGAAAAATAATTGTGCTGTGACTGCTGATCTCCTTCTGAATGACCAGCGTACTCACTGGCTGCTTTCTGAATCGCTGGCCTGGAACAACTTTAGGTAATGAAAGAAAGTTACAAAGTTAAAGTGGACCTTCAGTAATTATTTTCAAATTTCCATCTATTAAATCCTCTGCCCTTGTTGTTTTAACTTTGGATAGTAAAAAAAAAATTCTGCCAGTAAATACCTTATACAGCCCACTTCCTGTTTCTTGTCTATTAAAAAGCCTACCAGGCTTATGACATCATGCATTATATAGGAATAAACTTACGCGCTACTATGTGTAATTTTTAAAGAAAATATAAACCATCAACCTACAGTGAATATAGTCAAAATAAACTCAGAAAATAAAAAATATATAATAAATGTGTAGTGACCGTGAATTAACTGCAACCACTTGGTAGTGTACTCAAAAAACACTGCGTAATTCAATGTAAAAGGAAGAAATAAGAGTGGTGCGCTTATTCAATAACATGCCATGAATTAATATACTTAAAAAATGAACATGATAAGTATCCAAAACATACAAATAGATAAATGTGAGTAAAAGTCAGACTAAAGCCCAATGGTAGGAGTCAGTTCATATAAAGGTAAAAATCTCATAGGGGTAAATTGATAGAAGAAAAAACAGACAACACATCAATCCAAACATTAACTGTTATATTTATGAATTGGCCGCTTACATCCAAAAATTACCCAAAGGTCAAACAAGGCTCATCAGATAGTTAGATAAGGAATCCTGCTGATGGATCTGTAAAGACATCCAGCTCCCAAGCGAAGAACTACGTCCAGATCTTGGCATCAAAAATCTTGGGAAACTCCTGTAGCGGGGTCGTACCCCTTTTAGTGGAAAAGACTACATTCCCCATAATTCCCCAGGCTCCCGGGCTGTTGGTTTCCGCCCGAGAGGCTTCTGGGGGAGGTGATAAAAGGGAAGAGGAGAGACCGCCTCTTCCTCTTCTGATGCCACTTCTGACTGGGCTGCCTCTTAGGACTGGTCTTCCTCTTCTGACTGAGCTGGGGACGCGGAGACTGGTTCCTGAGGAGACACCTGTTCGGACCGGGACTGCTGAAGGCCTGAAGCCTGGGCCTTGCAGCAGACAGAGTGAGACTCTCATCCCTCAGAGTCAGCAGCAGCGGAGCGGAGACTCTTCCCTACAGTCGGTCGGTCGGAGCTGAGGACCGGAGCGCAGGGGCTGTGACGGAGGAGACCGGAGCCGCCATTGGAGGGACCGGAGCTGAGGACGGTACCCCAGGATTGGTGAGAGAGCCGAAAGGCTCATCCTGCATTGCTACACACATTTTCATGCCTATTGAACTGCCAAGGCACAATTTACCTCAGAGCAGCAGATGTTACTTTCTGTGGATTACAAATACACCATTTAAAGCTACATGTGCACCACCTCTACAGTTCTATTGCCGGTGAAGAACACTGTACTTATTCAAGGACTGAGCTCTATTGCTAGGGATCAGGCCTGGTCCGTTAGGTAGGCGCAGATAGATTTATTGCACCTCAGGGGTGCATAGCAGATGGTCGCCACACTTGGCGCTCCGTTCCCCATTGCTAGTTTGATACATATGTGTGTACATGTTTAAGTGCATATTGCAGGGACCTGCTAAAGTATTATAAGTCATATGTTTAAATGCCTGTTACTATTTCTTTTCCTTACTGCCAAAGTAAAGCCAGTTATTCTTATCTCAGCAGTCTGCTTGTGAGTTCATACCCATTACACTTAGAGTATAAGTGATATTTTTATGTGCATAGATACATACCCCTTTACTAACTGTGCCAGAGCGGGTAGAGCAAATTGCCGGGGGTTGGTGGAGCTGTACTCAGGGACCCAAAACAAACCAGCGGCCCTCTTAACTGGGGGTATCGCTACACGTGGGGGCTCGTAATCCGGGATCCTGAGTCAGCGGGAAAAGCCGCCAGAAGGTACCGGCATGGACCCAATAGAAGTGGGACGGTGGTCCGCAACATGGGCCACTGATCCAGCCGCAGCAGCAGTCATTGAACTGCCAGGGAGATGGCAGAGAGAGGCAGTCAAGCAGCTCATAATGTCCCTATCCCCATGCCAAAAGTCATGGATAATGGACATGAGAAATGATGCTGGGTATACATACGCCCTAATAGAATGGCAGGAAGCGACTCCAGAGCAGTTCAGGAGCCAAAGCATACGAGCACCGGATGGTCAGACCTATCAAGTGCTGCATACGCTGCCGCGCAAGGGAGACTGTTCTCCAGTGAAAACTATGCTATCCCCAAAGAAGGAAGAGCAGAAGGGCACGGAAAGTCCCGCACAAACTACTCTTAGTGCAGAACTGTGTGCTGTCCTAGGGGAGATTGTGACTCAGTGCAGAAGAGAACCCGGGGATTACCCAATGTCGGGATACAGAAAACTCCGGATGTTTTCAGGGAGGACACCTGTACCCTCGGGAGAAGAGGGATTTGAAGAGTGGTTAGATGGTGCCACGCAGGCCTTAGAAGAATGGGAGGTCCCAGAAGGTAGAAAGAAGCAAAGGATTGTTGAGAGCCTAAAAGGGCCTGCCTTAGAGGCCATACGCAATCTGAAGACAAGCAAAAAGGATTGCACTGCCCAGGACTACATAGACATCCTGGATAGTGTGTTTGGTGGGACAGAAAAAGTCACAGAACTTACCTATCAACTGGAACACTGTTACCAGAAGACAGGGGAGAAGCTGTCAGAGTACATGGGACGTATAGACAAGATCCTGCATAGGATTATCCTGAAGAAGGGGATAGATCCAGGGAAGGTAGATGAAGCCCGTGCCCAGCAGGTGATGAGGGGAGCCCAACCCCTAGACCCTGTCGCACTAATTCTACGCACCCGGCAGGATGGGAAGAGCCTGGACTACCCTGATCTCATCCAAATGGTCAGAGAAGAAGAGGCCATGTTGGAAGAGAAACGGGAGAAGCAGGTGATGGGGTCTACAAAGCTTCCAGTGGCCACGGTCAGGTCGGCCTTAACCCCTGAAAGAGAGACAGAAGTAGATGCCCTGAAGTTGCAGATGTCCCAGATGATGGAGATACTGACATCTCTAGTGGCGAAAGAGACGCCCAGTCCCAAGAAAGAAACAAGCAGGAGGGAATTGTTTCCAGCTGTTTCAGCACCAGCATCCCCACCTGACTACGGTGAGATGATCTGTTTCAATTGTGGCGGAGTGGGCCACATTGCAGCTGTATGCTCCAGTCCCAAGAAGAAGAAAACAGATAGCCGCCAGCCGGCGGGAAACGCCAAAGGGCCCCGGTGAAGGAGTCAACCGGGTGCCCATCACCTTCAGTGAGCTCCAAGAAGTATAACGGGAAGAGAAAGCGAGGAGATCAGACCCCTCGGAAGGAACCCAGGGATCCTCAACCAAGGTACACTCCAGAGAAAGGGGGCAAGACCCCTCCGAAGAGACACAGGACTCCAAAGCGAGAACCCTTAAAAGTGAGAGATAACAATGTCCCTCAATGGGTTCACACTCCCACTAAGAGGGAGAAAATTAATGCATACCAGGCTCAAGAAAGGATCAAGTGCAGATCAAGTGAGAAGGAAAAGAGTCCAAAGAAGAAGGTAGCATTAACCCGGCCCTACCCAGAAGAGCTAGTTGGCCCATCTCCTACTGTACCCATCCAAGTGGAAGGAATATACACGAAGGCCCTCCTAGACACTGGAGCCCAAGTGACCCTATTGTACAGGGACTTCTATGACAGATACCTGAGTCATCTGCCCATACAGAAGATAGAAGAGTTGGAGATAAGGGGACTGGGAACTCAGAGTTTCCCCTATGATGGATACCTACCCATACGGTTGACCTTTGACCCATCCGTAGCTGGGAAGACTGAAGTGTTTGACACCTTAGCAGTGGTGTGCCCTCGTCCACCAGGAACCAGCAAGACGTCCCTGATCATAGGGACAAACACGGATCTAGTCAGAAGGCTTCTGACCCCCCTGGTGAAGAAGGAGAATCTTTCAGTTCCCAAGATCCATCCCATGCTGAAGGCAGCCTACCAGCGGTTGGTCCTAGAGCAGAAGACCCCAAGTGAGGGGATAGGAAGGGTATGGAGGCTTGGAAAAGAAGGTGCGGTGTTACAGCCTGGAGAGGTGACCTGCATGAGAGCCACGGTGAAACTTAATTGGGAGCAGCCTGGCCCCTTTGTAATGTTGGAACCCGACCCAATGGAGGGTCACTCAGGTCTGGAAGTGATACCAGAAGTAATCTCATTGAAGGACCTGAAGAAGGCAAGAGGAAGAGTCCCTGTCAGTGTGAGGAACCCCACGGAGAGGCCCGTGGAGATCCCTGCCAGGATGCTTCTGGGACAGGTGAGTCCTGCTGTCCCAGTTGGCTGGTCAGAAGTGAAGGGGACGGGTGAAGGAGAAGATGTTTGGAAGAAACTCTCCATGGAAAACCCAAACCTACCTGGAGCTTGGAAAGAGAGAGCCAAGGCCCAGCTGACCAGATGGGAGAAGATTTTCTCTAAAGATGAGTTTGATGTGGGGTGTGCAAGGAGTGCCACCCATCGGATCCGCATGCAAGAGGACAAGCCATTCAGAGAGAGAGTCAGGCGAGTCCCGCTAGCAGATCTGGAGGATCTGAGGGAGAAGCTTGCGGAACTGAAGAAGACGGGAGTGATTAGGGAGTCCAGAAGCCCCTATGCCTCCCCAATTGTGGTAGTCAGGAAGAAGAATGGGTCATTGAGGCTCTGCATTGACTACAGAACTCTCAACAGGAGGACCATTCCTGACCAGTACACCACGCCAAGGATAGAAGATGCCTTACAGAGTTTATCTGGAGCTAAGTGGTTCAGTGTGATGGACCTCAAGAGTGGGTACTATCAAATCCCCATGCATCCAGAAGATAGAGAAAAGACTGCCTTCATAACCCCGGTGGGATTCTTTGAGTTCAACAGGATGCCTCAGGGCCTATCTGGAGCTCCTGCTACATTTCAACGCCTTATGGAAAGGACAGTTGGAGACATGAACCTCATAGAAGTCCTTGTGTATCTGGACGATGTCATTGTCTTTGGAAAGACTTTGGAAGAACATGAAGCCAGATTGGAGAAAGTACTGAAGAGGCTCAGTGAAGAGGGACTCAAACTTTCTCCCGAGAAGTGTCGGTTCTATCAGTCTTCTGTGAACTATCTGGGACACATAGTGTCTGAAAAGGGAGTGGCTACAGACCCTGAGAAGTTGGAGGCAGTTACTTCGTGGCCAAGACCCACAACAGTTACAGAACTTCGGTCCTTCTTGGGGTTCTGCTCCTACTACCGCAGGTTTGTGGATGGGTTTGCCCGCATTGCCAAACCCCTCAACGAGCTGCTCAAGACAGAAGGAGAGGAAGATGGATTGGGGCCTAGGAGGCCCAGTGAGTCGGTCCAAGACCAATGGAACTCAAGGTGTGAAGAGGCTTTCAGAACCTTGAAGAGAAGTCTCACCACAGCCCCAGTTTTGGCTTATGCTGACCCCACCAGACCATATGAGCTACATGTTGATGCCAGCCATGAGGGCCTAGGTGGAGTACTCTACCAGGAGTATGAAGATCAGCTACGACCAGTGGCCTATGTGAGCCGGAGCCTGACCCCCTCCGAGAAGAACTACCCCACCCACAAGTTGGAGTTCTTAGCCCTCAAATGGGCGGTAGTTGACAAACTGAAAGACTATCTGTATGGGGCCGAGTTTACTGTAAAGACAGATAACAACCCCTTGACCTATCTATTCACCACCGCCAAGCTGGATGCAACTGGACACAGATGGTTGGCGGCGTTGTATGGATTCAATTTCAGCCTCAAGTACAGACCAGGGGCTGGAAATAGGGACGCAGATGCCCTGTCCCGAAGATCCCATGTCATGGTCGATGACTGGGAAGACTGGACCCAAGTGGCACCAGAAGGAGTGCGAGCCCTTTGTCAAGGGGCTGAACTCCAAGCCAGAGGAGGATCCAGAGCGGAAGAGATAGGAGTTACCACAGTGGGAGTCCCAAAGTGTTACTGTGGGGTAACCCAATTAGAAGAAGAGTGCCTACCGAAGCTGTCAAAGAAAGAGTTAAGGTGTGACCAATTGGAAGACCCCATGGGGAAATTGGTCCTGGAGGCACTGGAAGACAAGAGTCCAGAGGGACTTCGACTTCACCCTTCCAAAGAAGCTCGCTTACTGAGGAGAGAGTTGGACAAGTTACAGGTGCATCAGGGGGTAGTCTACCGAAGGGGCCCCGCTGATAGCTCAGAAGATAAGTGGCAGTTGTTTCTCCCCGAAAAGCATCGAGAGACTGTGCTGATTGCCTTACATGACCAGCATGGTCCCTTGGGAGCAGAGAGAACCTTCCAACTTGTCAGAGACCGGTTTTATTGGCCCTGCATGAGGACCGAAGTGGAGGAGTATTGCCATTCCTGTGCAAGATGTATTCAGAGAAAGACTTTACCCCATCAAGCTGCCCCAATGGGTCATCTACAGAGTCAAGGCCCAATGGATCTGGTATGCATTGATTTTCTCTGCCTCGAACCCGATTTGAGTGGATTGGGAAGTGTTCTGGTGGTAACCGACCATTTCACCCGTTATGCTCAGGCTTTCCCAACCAAAGACCAGAAGGCCTCTACAGTAGCCAAGGTACTTTTGGAGAAGTACTTTGTTCATTATGGACTACCACAGAGAATCCATTCAGACCAAGGAAGGGACTTTGAGAGTCGCCTGATCAGGAAGCTACTAGATTCTCTGGGAGTAGAGAAGACTAGAACTACACCCTATCACCCTCAAGGTGATGCCCAGCCTGAAAGGTTCGACAGGACCCTATTGAACATGTTGGGAACTTTGGAAACAGAGAAGAAGCAACATTGGAGTCAACACATATCAGCTCTGGTGCATGCCTACAACTGCACAACCAGTGATGTGACAGGTTTCTCCCCTTACCGGCTTATGTTTGGGAGAGAAGCAAGATTGCCAGTGGATTTGGCCTTCGGCATATCCTTAGACCATGCCTCTGCTGCCTCCCACAAAGGATATGTGGACAGACTGAGGCGCAGTCTGAAGATAGCTTATGAGAAAGCTCAAGCGGCCTCTGACCAGAGGGGTTGGCTCACTGTGGTTATTACAATGTCACAGTGCACAGTCCCCCCTACACAAATGGGAGAGGCTGAGTCGGCTCTGCCTTTCCCCTCCCCTCTCCTTCTGTGAAGTTTGTGCAGTGAAGGAGCCGTGTGGGAGGGAAATTATGAACAGAACACCAGCAGATAAAGGTGAACAGGAAATCTCTGAGTGATGCAGAGACCATCCAAATGTGAGCTCAGTGACTGGACTCTTATCTCCCTTCCCCTCGTTTTTAACTTTTTTTTTCCAGCAGTAGTTCTTATAACTGCAGCCAAAGTGTTTAGAATTGTGTCATCAGCCTGAGGTAGTACTTGGTCCCTTGTTCTTTTAGGTGAGTTCACACTGGTTTGCTATGTTTTGGCCCATTGCTGGTGTATCCACAGTTTTCCTGCGTTTTACTGTGTTTTTTCTGCATTTTATGAAAGCGCACCAAAATTCCTACATGCTGCATCTTACCAGCAAAAACCTGCAACCTGATATATATCAATAGGACTGCAGCTAATACTGCAGATACATAAGAAGTGCGGCCGACTGCAGCACACCAGTGTGAGCCCAAAGTTTTGCACACACAACCCCCCTGTACAACTTGGTCTGATCAATACTCCTGGCATACATACACACGGCCATACCATCCCAGCTCAGGAGGAGTGGGGGTTCCAGGGATTTGATTGACTATGCAGGCCCTGTCCCTTCTATCCGTCTGGGCAGAGTGCTGCAGGGAGTGGCAAGTGGCACACTGTATCTGGTTACATGCTGCTGGTGGCAAGTGGCACATTGTATCTGGTGGCTTGCTGCTGATGGCAAGTGGCACACTGTATCTGGTTGCATGCTGCTGGTGGCAAGTGGCACACTGTATCTGGTGGAAGGCTGCTTGTGGCAAGTGGCACACTGTCTGGGGACAGGCTGTTGGTGGCAAGTGGAACACTGTATTTGGTGGCATGCTGCTGATGGCAAGTGGAACACTATCTGGTGACAGGCTGCTGGTGGCAAGTGGCACACTATCTGGTGACATGCTGCTTGTGGCAAGTGGCACACTATATCTGGTGGCATGCTGCTGATGGCAAGTGGCACACTGTATCTGGTGGCATGCTGCTGATGGCAAGTGGCACACTGTATCTGGTGGCATGCTGCTGGTGGCAAGTGGCACACTGTATCTGGTTGCATGCTGCTGGTGGCAAGTGGCACACTGTATCTGGTGGCATTCTGCTTGTGGCAAGTGGCACACTATCTGGTGGCAAGCGGCACACTGTATCTGGTGGCAAGTGGCACACTGTATCTGGCATGCTGCTTGTGGCAAGCGGCACACTGTATCTGTTGGCAGGCTGCTTGTGGCAAGTGGCACACTGTATCTGGTGGCAGGCTGCTTGTGGCAAGTGGCACACTGTATCTCATGATATGCTGCTTGTGGCAAGTGGCACACTGTATCTGGTGGCAAGTGGCACACTGTATCTGGCATGCTGCTTGTGGCAAGCGGCACACTGTATCTGGTGGCAGGCTGCTTGTGGCAAGTGGCACACTGTATCTGGTGGCAGGCTGCTTGTGGTAAGTGGCACACTGTATCTGGTGGCAGGCTGCTTGTGGCAAGTGGCACACTGTATCTGGTGGCAAGTGGCACACTGTATCTGGTATGCTGCTTGTGGCAAGCCGCACACTGTATCTGGTGGCAGGCTGCTTGTGGCAAGCGGCACACTGTATCTGGTGGCAGGCTGCTTGTGGTAAGTGGCACACTGTATCTGGTGGCAGGCTGCTTGTGGCAAGTGGCACACTGTATCTGGTGGCAGGCTGCTTGTGGCAAGTGGCACACTGTATCTGGTGGCATTCTGCTTGTGGCAAGTGGCACACTATCTGGTGGCAAGTGGCACACTGTATCTGGCATGCTGCTTGTGGCAAGCGGCACACTTTATCTGGTGACAGGCTGCTGGTGGCAAGTGGCACACTATCTGGTGACATGCTGCTTGTGGCAAGTGGCACACTGTATCTGGTGGCATGCTGCTGATGGCAAGTGGCACACTGTATCTGGTGGCATGCTGCTGATGGCAAGTGGCACACTGTATCTGGTGGCATGCTGCTGATGGCAAGTGGCACACTGTATCTGGTGGCATGCTGCTGATAGAAAATGGCACACTGTATCTGGTGGCAGGCTGCTGATGGCAAGTGGCACACTGTATCTGGCATGCTGCTTGTGGCAAGTGGAACACTTTATCTGGTGACAGGCTGCTGGTGGCAAGTGGCAGACTGTATCTGGTGACAGGCTGCTGATGGCAAGTGGCACACTGTATCTGGTGGAAGGCTGCTTGTGGCAAGTGGCACACTGTATCTGGTGACAGGCTGCTTGTGGCAAGTGGCACACTGTATCTGGTGATATGCTGCTTGTGGCAAGTGGCACACTGTATCTGGTGGCAAGTGACACACTGTATCTGGCATGCTGCTTGTGGCAAGCGGCACACTGTATCTGGTGGCAGGCTGCTTGTGGCAAGTGGCAGACTGTATCTGGTGACAGGCTGCTGATGGCAAGTGGCACACTGTATCTGGTGGAAGGCTGCTTGTGGCAAGTGGCACACTGTATCTGGTGACAGGCTGCTTGTGGCAAGTGGCACACTGTATCTGGTGATATGCTGCTTGTGGCAAGTGGCACACTGTATCTGGTGGCAAGTGACACACTGTATCTGGCATGCTGCTTGTGGCAAGCGGCACACTGTATCTGGTGGCAGGCTGCTTGTGGCAAGTGGCACACTGTATCTGGTGGCAGGCTGCTTGTGGTAAGTGGCACACTGTATCTGGTGGCAGGCTGCTTGTGGCAAGTGGCACACTGTATCTGGTGATATGCTGCTTGTGGCAAGTGGCACACTGTATCTGGTGGCAAATGGCACACTGTATCTGGCATGCTGCTTGTGGCAAGTGGCACACTGTATCTGGTGGCATTCTGCTTGTGGCAAGTGGCACACTATCTGGTGGCAAGTGGCACATTGTATCTGGCATGCTGCTTGTGGCAAGCGGCACACTGTATCTGGTGGCAGACTGCTGGTGGCAAGTGGCACACTGTATCTGGTGGCAAGTGGCACACTGTATCTGGTGGCAGGCTGCTGGTGGCAAGTGGCACACTGTATCTAGTAAAAGGCTGCTGGTGGCAAGTGGCACACTGTATCTGGTAAAAGGCTGCTGGTGTAAGGCTGCTGGTGGCAAGTGACACACCGAATCTGGTGGCTGGTGGCAAGTGGCACACTGTATCTGGTGGCAGGCTATGGGTGGCATCTGGGATACTGCATCTGACGGCAGGCGATGGTGGCAAGTGACACGCTGCATCTGGTGGCAAGTGACAAGCTCAGGTTCCCACTGATTCTGCATCATGGTGAGTTGAACTATTTCACTATATATTACAATATAGTAATAGAAATAATGGAATTTGATCATCCTGATGCCATATCAAGCATAGTTTCAGGATCACCCCCGCCACCTATTTCCCCATCAACTCCGAGACTACACCCCCCCTCATCTTTTTTTGTGAAGGGTTGATGTTCCTGAATGGCAGTTTGGAAATGTGGTCTCTCTATGTTGCTGCTGTTAAGAGACTGCATAGCAGGTGGTATTGGAGGTGTTGCTGCTGCTCAAAGGCTGCACGGCTGATATTACTGGTGAGAGTATATTTCATTTGTTTTAGCAAAAAATGTTTGCATTTTCATTTTATTTTCATAAAAAGGCCCACCAAAATCCTCAGCACCAGGCCCATGATGCTCTTAATCTGGCCCTGACTGGAGTAAAACTCAGTGAATGCACTCTGTGATTTGAAGTCCTCCAAAATGGCGAGGGTCTAACAAATGTATTTGCTATAAAGAAGAAGAGCTGAAAACAGAAAAAGTCCACTAGGGCTCCAGCCGCAGGCACACTGGTAGCTGCAGAAAACAAAAATAATGCAGATGTGGAGAGAAACAATGCCAGCTCTCCTCTGCTGGTGATGACACTCATCACTAACTTCCAACATATTTTCAATGCAACATCACAGTCCATGAGGGGCTAAGCTGGGTCACCCATAATAATACTGAGACTCAAAGATAGGGTGGCCACCTGTCCGGGGATTCACCCGGACAGTTCGGGTTTGGAATCATGCGTCCGGGTTTCTGACCACCTGAAACCTGGATTTTGGCTTACCATTAGGGTTGCTGGCTGCAGTTGTCTAAGCCAACAGTGTCTGTTTCACTCTCTTTCACACTGCCCAAAGCCAGCACTAACACACACACACACTCAGATTGGAGGGGAGAGAGGGATCGATCTGCTCCTCTTCCTACCGCCTCTACCCCTCTGTGTATGCCCACACTCCAATCCCTGGCGTTGTGCCTCAGAAAAGAAAGTCCAGCAGCCTCAGATACATCTGGATGAGAGGTGCTGACTGCCCTGTCTATGACTGAAGTTTTTCCCCTTTTCTCTCCTGCCTCTGAGTACAGTAAGTTAAATCCGGGTTCTCAGAGCACCCCTTACATCAGTGTCCCCCTTTACACCAGAGGCCACAGCGTTCCCCCATAAATCCGGGTTCCCAGAACATCCCTTATGTTCGAGTCCCCCCTTACATCAGAGTTTGCAGAGTCCCCCCTTACAGTGCAGATTCAGATGTAAAAAGGGGAACTCTGTGGACTCTAATGTAAAAGGGGGACTTTTGTGATTAACGTCATATGATTAGAAATGTTATTTAATTGCAAAATATATGTATAGTTTTTACTATTAAAAAATAAAAAATAAAATGCTGTGCGCCGCTAAAGTGTTTGGGTTTGACTTGAAGAAAAGGTGGCACTGGCAACCCTGCTCAAAGGGCACATGATTTCTGCCAACTACACCAAATTATGTGGAGCCCCCAAGCAGCACTTGATAAGCCAGTTCCTGTCGTAGGGGAAATTGTGCAAACTGTGAGACATGAGAGGTTGTACTAACTGCTGCTTCTTTACATCCGATACACCCGATGCATCTTGAGACCACAAGGCCTACCAGGTTGTTCATGAGCATATGGCCCACAGTGAATACAACTTTACATTCCATGAGTGGCTAAGCTGGGTCATCTGTAATAATGCAGAGACTCAAAGGGCACATGATTCCTACCAACTATGCCAAATTATGTGGAGCCTCCAAGCGGCGGTTGATAAGCCAGTTCCTGTGGTTGGGGGCCCACTGCAAATTGTGAGACATAAGATGTTGGGCTAACTGCTTCTTCTTTACGTCTGAGGAACTCATCATCTTGAGACTACAAGGCTTACCAGGTTGTTCATAACCATATGGCCCACAGTGAATACAACCTCACAGTCCATAGTGGTTAGCTAGGTCATCTGTAAAAATACAGAGACAAAGGGCACATGATTCCTGACAACTATGCCAAACTATGTGGAGCCTGCAAGCGGCAGTTGATAATCCAGTTCCTGCGGTAGGGGGCCATTGCAAATCATGAGACAAAAGAGGTTGGGATATCTACTTCTTCTTTAAAGCTGGTGATCTCGTCACCATCTTGAGACCACAGGGTCCACCAGGTTGTTCACGACCATATGGCCCACTGTGCAGTGGCGGAACTACCGCCATATCGCGGCCGCTATGGGGCCCGCAGCCGAGAGGGGCCCGTGGGGAGGAGGAGGAATGCATACTGCTGGGGGGCGAGTACCGCCCGCACAGTCCCCCAGCCAGAGGAAGTGAGGAGAGGAAGAGGCGAGCTGTCCGTACAAGCAGAGAGCTGTAATAGCTTTCATTTGAATGTCCTGTGTTCCCAGCGCCTTTGATAGACAGAACGCCAGTCCAATGCGGGACATGTGACGTCATCAAAGGCGCCGGGCCAAGAGGTGAGGCTATGTGACGGTGAGCCCCGGGAACACAGGACATTGCTTGTAAGGACAGCTCGCCTCTTTCTCTCCTCACTTCCTCTGGCTGGGGGACCGTGCGGGTGGTGCTCGCCCCCCCACTCTGAGGCAGCCCCACGCTCGCCAATAGCCATTTGAGGGCTGCAGTATGCATTCCTCATCCTCCCGGTAGTTCCGCCACTGGCTCGCCTCTTCCACTGCACAGGTGAGGCTGCATTATGCATAGGTCACGCTGCATTGGGCACAGGTGAGGCTGTATTGGGCACGGTCACATTGTATTGGGCACAGGTGAGGCTGCATTGGGCACAGGTGAGGCTGCATTGGGCACTGAACACGCTGCATTGGGCACAGGCAGTTCATGCTGCATTGGGTACAGGTGAGGCTGCATTGGGCACAGGCCACACTGCATTGGGCACAGGTGTGGCTGCATTGGGCACAGGTGAGGATTATTGAAGCGCTAACACCAGGTGTTTGGAGTATCTTTATCTGTTGATTGTTAAACTTTCTGGAATACGCATATTGCTATTGTGGTGTAGGATCTGGGCCTGTTTTTCTTTCTTTCTTACTCTCCCTCACTTTCACCTCAGCAAAGCAATGGAATCTTCTTACTGTCTTTTGCCCCCATCAGTCACTGGGCTTCGCTGTGTATCAGGTCCACCAGGGTGCGAGAACACCATGTTAGGCATTTCACTCTTCCCAGTTCACCAATTAAAATAATGACAACTCAAGAAACATGCTTTTCCCAATGCTTTACTTAATGACAATGACAAAGTTATTTCAAGATTCAAATAATAACATAACATTCCTCTCCAAAAGAACATATTATCTTGCATTGAAGTATTTGGTTGCCAGTGTTCTGAGTCTTTGTCAGAAGCTAATCTTTTTTTTTTTTCTCCTACATGACTGAAGCTGGCCCAAGCTGAGGCCCACAGAGGGGAAACACATGGCTATCTTACCACCACCTATATGGAGCTCTCCATGGTCCTGCTCTTCCTATGCACCACACCAGTTGCATCCCCACTTATTATACCTTAAATCGGTTCTGCACACATTTGATTTAGTAAATCTCTTTGCCTTCCAAATCAGGCAAAGAGTACTAAATGAAATGTGTTTTTTTTTTTTTTTTCACTTACCTTGTAATCGATGACTTCCTGTCTTCTGTCTCTTCGGGGGTGGGCGGGGTCTGTGTGGGGATCCTCGTCACGCCGCACTGTCTCCTGGGATCTGGTGTCATTGATCCCAGGAGCCTGTGCGGGCATCTTCCGAAATCTCGCGAGATTTCGGCCACATCTTCCGAAATCTCGTGAGATGTCGGCAGATGTGCCGTTACTGCGCACGCGCGAGTAACGGCGGTGCATGCTGGGCCATCTAAAGTGCCTGTGGGGTTTCACATGCCCACAGGCAAGATGGCCCCTAGCACAAAAGAAGAAGCTGAAGAATTTTATCGGAGGAAAACCGGCTGCGATCAAGATGGAAGATGGAACAGGTAAGTCCCCCAATTTAGCTAGATGGCCTTGGCATATCCCCCCCCCCCCAAAAAAAAAGCAGTGCAGAACCGCTTTAATGCCACGTACACATGATCGGAATTCTCGTCGGAAAAAGCTCTGATGGTTTTTCCCGTCGGAATTCCGACGGAATTTTGCTCAAACTGTCTTGCCTACACACGGTCACACCAAATTCCGACGGTCAATAACACCACGACATACAACATGTTCGACTGCACTATAAAAGGGAAGTTTAATGCTTCCAAGCATGCGTCGAATTGTTTCCTAGCATGCGTCGGAATCTTGCGCGTTGGAATTGCATACACACTATCGAGAAATCCTAAAGAATGGTTTTCCTTTGAAAAAATTAAGAACAGGCTCTCAATCCAAAGAAATGCCGACAGAAAAAGACCAATGGGCATACACACGGTCGGAAAATCCAATGAAAAGCTCCCATCGGACTGTTTCCATCGGCATAAGGGGAAAAGGAAATCTTGGCCCAACTGGTTACAACAGAGCAGAGTCCAACCTTAAAGTGATCCTAACCTACTCTTATAAGCAAGTATGACATCTGATGGGGTTGAAGGTCTGGTGTCCAAGGGGAAGCAAGTACCATATATGATGTTTTGTGATGTAAGTCTATGTAAAAGTTAATTTATGGGTTGGTTCTCATTGATTCCTATGTGGTGACCTTATATGGTTTAGGTCATCATTATATGGAAATATGCTTAAAATTGTGTTGTAACAAGCATGTTTGTTTTTTGATATACTTTGTAGACGGTGATGTTAATTCTCTGAGGAAGCGTGGCAAAATGGCCGTTTGAAACGTGTCGGAATTATCACCAGTTTTACATGTATCGTTCACAACGTCTGTCTTGTTTTTATACGATTTTCTTATATGATGAAATTTGTATCTATTGAAAAACAGTTTTTCATGTAATTATTAATACATTTGTATATTTCTTTATAAATTCATATGTGTTGCCTAAAAAATCCTATTCTTAGAGGTTTTTGAATTCTATTATTTTTAAGGATGATGGCAACCCTATATGTCATGTGATAGGAGTTCAATCCATTAACCTACTCTTATAAGCATGTGCCTTGCAAACAGGAACACATGAACATTGCTGAACAATTGATTTGCTCTATGTGCTGATTCTGCCTCTGTCGGTTTGAGCTCTGCTGTAGGGGGATTGCAGGAAACTAATGGATGACTAATGAAGTATATATGACTACAGAGCTGCATTAATTTGTGTCTTGTATCTGCTTGGAGTTTGGTTTTTAGAGCCCATTCACACCAGGTGTGGTGGGACTGTGGTGGGAAGCCTTGCAAATTGCAGTTCCACCACAAGACAAGGCAGATTGTTTTGTCTCCTACCTGGTCAGTAAGCACCACCCCAATGTGGTGGTGTGCGCTAAAGAAAAATACACCATGTAGTAAAATGCATAGATCTATGCAGCTGTAAAATGTCAGCAGTTATTTTAGACTTACAGTATAATCAAATTATAGTTATATAGCTATGAGCAGTAATATGAGACAATATTCATATTAGACTTCTCATTAATGACAGCTCCATATTAGCATGACTGTCCTATTTTATACCTCACATGGAATACAGTTAATGCAGTTTTACTGTCAAAGCAAATAAGGTATTACTATAGAAGTAAACAAAAAAATGCAACAAAAGAGCTAACATAGTTGCAAAGTCCCACAAAGTGAAATTAAATATTTATTCAGATTGTCTAGAAATAACCATCTTTCCGTGTTTAAAGCTGGTATAGTGTTATCTCCTTATTTAGTTATTTCTTTCCTTTTTTATTTTTTAGATGATGCAGTAAATAGGGAAGTTTATACTTTAATTGTCTTTACTGCAAATAAGATAAATGCATTTACTTTATTTTATGCAGATATATTGCTAAGCTTTTGCTTGCCATATTGCGGCTTCTCAGCATTTCTCTTTTAGTTTAATAAAGATAAAAGTTTTACATAAAAAGCAAAACCTGACCTTATTTATAACGAGATGGATGTGCAGGTTTCAATTCACATAGACAAATGTTGAAAGTGCTTTTTAAAAAAAGTAAAACCAAGCAGTATCTGCAAAGAAAAGATTTAATGCTGATCCCTCCGGCTGCTTGCATTGTTAAAATCTATCATCTTCCAGAGATAAGCTTGCTGCAGAATCTTCAGCATCACTTCAGGATGTGTTGGATCCCCTGATGCATTTGGTTGTTCCATCTGCTAGCCCCTACATCACTACAGTGACATGAATGGATGAAGTAGGAACAGACCAAGCCTTTACTGGCACTTTTCAATCAAGAATGACAGGTTCTCTTTCGTCCAAAAGACCCCAAATCTCTCCTTTACCTAATGCCGCGTACACACAACCGTGTGTGGGCTTCATCGGACCTTCAGCGGACCTTTTATGTCAAAAATCAGACGGACTTTAGATTTAGAACATGTTTCAAATCTTTCCGACGGACTCGAGTTCGGATGAAAAATCTGTTCGTCTGTATGCTAGTCCGACGGACAAAACCCGACGCTAGGGCAGCTATTGGCTACTGGCTATGAACTTCCTTATTTTAGTCCGGTCATACGTCATCGCGGTCGAATCCGACGGACTTTGGTGTGATTGTGTGTAGACAAGTCTGATTTGACGGAATTCAGTCCGTCGAAAAGTCCGGTCGTTGCTTCTGAAAGCGTTCCAGTGGCTTAGGAGCTGCTCAGGAGGAATGCTTTGAAGAGAAAGCCAGCCACCGATTGAAAAAAAACAATACAGGGGTTATGGCTGATATCTTCAGCTGTAATCTTGATAAACCACTTGCAAACCGCAACGTATATATACATATTGTGGTTGGCAAGTAGTTAAGCAGCCTAGAGGTCCAGCTCAATTAAGCCTCTTAGCACCTGAGGCTATGCACTGCAAGTGTGTTGGAAGTTTAAAATGTATCTAAAGCAAAACATTTTTAATTGTGTAGGTTTGTTGGAACCTATGTCTTGTTCTTACTGCTGTCTGCGTTCCAACTGGGGAGATTCCCCTTCTCTATTTGTCCTGAGAACCACTGTCACTAGACCGATAGGGAATTGACAACCGGGAGTGAGCACCTTTAACACAAGTCTGCAGTGGCAGCTCCCTCCTGATAGGTCTCTTTTAAAGCACAATATTGGATATATAAGTGAGATATTTGGGAATGCTCAAATGGGAAAGAGCAATGTTTTTTTAAATTCCACTTGTGACTCCTACTTATTTTATTTTAAGAACCTATAACCCAACCTTTACATTGGTGGTCATTTGGAAGAATGCCCTACCTTACAGTGGCAACCTTTACACACAACTAAAGATCTGTGATGTCACGCAACTGGTTTTGCAAAGTAGTGTTGACTTCAAAACTAACCACCATTAAATGAGAGGTCAATCAGCCAAGTCTCAAGGAACCTTTAATAGCCTCTGGGGAAGCCTAGGGTTTTTCAGATCCCTAGTTGAGGATGGCTTCACCAACCTTTTCTCATTCTACTAAAAACTTTTTGTTGTAGTCTGTGTCCCTACTGGAGAGACTTTCAGGGCAGGAAGTGATAGGATATCTCCCCAACAGGCACAGATCACAATCAAAACCTGTAGAAGTGAATTCTTTACTTTTCTATTTAAAACAGAATAAATTGTTTTGGCCAGAGCTGATAGTCTACCTTTGCAAATAGAATGTGGTTGGCCAGCTTACTTTGGTACAAGTTGTCTCTGTTTTATTAAAGCACTTGGCTTGTGCTTGAGTGCATATTAAAGCGTAATGGGGCTCACTGCAACGTAGCAATTTTAGCTCGCTGTCAGAATTGGAACCATAAGCCAGGCAGAGACAGAAAATGCAGTTAAGATCACACCTTTGATGTAATAGCAAAAACAGTTCAGGAGCGTAGTCAAAAACAGAAGCCAGGGTTTGGAAGCCAGAGTGTGTAATCAGACGAGCCAGGATCAGGGAACCAGAAGTCAGCATTGTCAGGAGCGAAAAATCAGGAGCAGGAATCAGAAGAGAAGTATGCCAGGCCAAGTCATACACAGGAACACACTGAGATGTTGACCACGCGAGGGCACGGAGAAAATTAGCAAAGCTGTTTAAATAGCCAAAAGAGGCTGGATGTAGGCTGGACTAATGAGACAGGTAAGGGTAACCAGGTGAGTCACTGTGGAAACAATGAATGGCTGGTAATTAACTGAGCAGTCTCTGTGCACTGAAAGAAAGACCTGCTAGTAAATAGCAAGAGCCCAGCCCTGTCACCCCCTCATCCATTCAAACCACATTGATAAAAACTACAATAGGTCCAAAGAAGTTGCCCCATTTGCCCCATCAGACATCAACTGCCTACAAGTGTATCCTACTTTGTAAATAACAGACAGTAGCACAATTTTGACCAATAGCGCTATCCCCACCTGGTTTACTGCAGGCACATTAAGGTTGCAGCTGTGCCCCCTGCAAATCCACAGGATTGATTGACTGTAATGAAGGGCTTGGGGAAATAACATATGCCAACCATTCAGAATTTATATTTCTCTGATCTGACTACATGTTGTGAGAAACCGTGCTTTGTACATCATCACTGCTATTGATTGAATGCTCAGTATTACTGTGAACATGAATCTAATTTCACAATGACCCTCCACTATCTATTGCAGCTGTCAAAGTAAATAACTAGATGTTTTCACCCTCTTTCACCACATGGCACTTCAATCACATCTTTAAATAACTTTTTTTTTTTTTAACATCTGTACTACAAAATTGCATACAATATATCTATGTCGTAGTATTGCGGATATTTCAGGATGCTCTATTTTTAGAGACATTAATATATCTTGTAGTGTTTCAGACAGTAAGACTATGATTATTCACCTCCCAGTGCCACTGTGTGTGTCCTTGAGGTTGAGGAAGTACCTTGGTGAATCCTACCAGCCTTGTAATCTATGATGAGGGATTATAGGTTTGCTATATTCCTTCTAAAGAGAGGAGACAGGTCTCCCAAAGCCTAAGATAGATATTGTGGTGTGCTCCTGTTCTCTTCCAATCAGTAGGGGGGTGATATCGTTTTTAGTAGAGTCAATAAATCATCTGGATTTCAACAATTTATTACTTCATGTGTCAATAAATGACCAACTATACCAGTGAAGATGAAGTCAGAGAATAAAACAAACCATCTGCCTGATTTGTAGTCAGGGGCATGATATTATGTATTGGTTCAAACTTTTTAGCAGCATGTAAGAAGAGGAATTGACTTCAAAACAAAGAAAAAGATATACGTTTATTAAAAAAGTTACATCTGGCTCAGGGACATGTTTATTGTCTCATTTAGGGCCAGTTCACACCACATGCAGTCCAGTGCGTTTTTGTTCTGCCTCTGGAAAGTAGTTTATATGGTTTCCAATTGCGTAGTTCACACCAGTACGGTCAGTTCCAGTGCTTTTTAGTTCCAGAAAAAAAAAAGTAGAACATGCTGCATTTTTCCTGCACTGGGCTGTACTGGAACGCAGTAAAACATTTTTTAAATGTTCACTTATCTGCAATGAGAAAAATGCTAGACCTTCTACACAAGACATACCATTGGCCATAAACACCTGTTTATGTTTGGGGTAGTGAGAAAGGTAAAACCTCTCAATTCCTGCCCTCGAGACAGAACAGGAAATCACAGGAAAGCCCTCTGAGGTTTGGAAGAACCCTTCTTAAATACCTGACACCAGAAAGGATGTCCCTATTGGAAGAGTTTCCCACACCTTCTGTTCCAGTGAGAACAAAATTATTTTTAGAATCCTCATTACCTTTTGTCCCTGTGACAGGGATGACCAGGACATATAGAGAAGGTGAATCGGCCCAATAAAGTCAATATAAAAAGGTTACTCTAATGCCCCCGTACACACGATCGGAAATTCGGCCAGCAAAAGACCGATGAGAGCTCTTGGTCGGAAATTCCGACCGTGTGTATGCTCCATCGGACTTTTGCTTGCCGAATTCCAGCCAGCAAAAGATTGAGGGCAGGTTCTCAATTTTTCGGTCGGAAAAATTTCTGATTGGAAATTCCGATTGTCTGTAGCAATTCCGACACGCAAAATTCCTACGCATGCTCGGAAACAATTCGACGCATGCTCTGAAGCATTATATTTCATTTTCTCAGCTCGTCGTAGTGTTGTACGTCACCGCATTCTTGACGTTCGAAAGTCAGCGAACTTTTGTGTGACCGTGTGTATGCAAGCCAAGCTTGAGCGGAATTCCTTTGGCAAAAGCATCCAAGATTTTTCTGACAGAAAATCCACTCGTGAGTACGCGGCATAACCCTTCCACCCAAAGCTGAAAAAAGATACAAAGTGCTGAGCAAAAACCACTGTCACTATTGATCCTGTCTCAGGTGATATGTTCAAGGACTGGCAGATAGTCCATTTACTATTGTTACATAGTTAGTCAGGTTGAAAAAAGACAAGTTCATCTAGTTCAACCATAAAAATAAATAAAAAATAATATCAAACAATCCCATATACCCAATCCTATACCCACAGTTGATCCAGAGGAAGGCGAAAAACCCCAGCAAAGCATGATCCAATTTGTTACAGCAGGGGGAAAAATTCCTTCCTGACCCTCAAGAGACAATCAGATTTTCCCTGGATCAACTTTACCTATCAATGTTAGTACCCAGTTATATTGTGTGCATTTAGGAAAGAATCCAGGTCTTTGTTGGAAAGATACTTTTATTGTGACAATGTCATGATTTTTTAATATTGGTGAAGGTGTTATTGTTATTGTGGCTAATAGCCATACAATATTGGAGTTGTGTCTCTTTTCTATTAATAAACTTTGTATCTATGCCACTGTGAGTTCCAAATTGAAGGCTCTTTACAAGCTTGCTCGGCTTGTTTTCTTTTCTTTGCAGGAAGAGATAAGGGCTGCTTTTTCCCCAAGAGCCCTGTGAACCTGCACTTGCTGACAATGACCAAATAAAAGGGCTATTTAAACAGCACCAGAAATTGAATATTAGGTTTCTAAACCAAAAATGGAATGTATCTTACCTGGAATCATATGTCAGCAACAGGGTGATACAATGTGGGCTCAGAGAAATGCCCCGTACACACGGTCGGAAATTCAGACTGAAAAAAATTGGGATCCTGCTCTAAATTTTTTCCGACAACAAAATCCGATCAGACTTTTTCCGATCTTGTGTAGAGAATTCCAACGGACAAAGTGCCACGCATGCTCAGATCAAATTACAAGACCAAAGCTATTGGCTACTAGCCTCTACGTAGTTCCGTCGTACGCAACGAACGTCACCACTAAGGATGGGCCCGGTGCTCGATGCGAACCCATGTTCGCATCGAGCACCGGGTGTTCGCTCGCTCGGCGAGCCCAGAACTATTTTGGCCGCTCGCATCACATTCGTGTGATGCGAGCGGCCCCGCAATGCATTGCGGCCGGCGCGGCCGGCGCAGTGCATTGCTGGCTGATGATTGGCCAAGCATGCACTGTGACCCCGCATGCTTGGCCAATCACAGCGCCGGAAACTCGGAGAGCCATAATTGGCTACAGGCAGGACGCCTGTAGCCAATTACAGCTCAGGGGCTTTAGTACACGCCCCCCTCATTTAAAAGGCCGCCACGCCGTCGGCGCCGGTCACATGCGTTCCGGCTTTAGGAGAGTGCAGGCTCATTCTGTGTCACTCTGCTAGACTCATTTAGAAAGATTCATTTAGAAAGATTCATTTAGAAAGATTCATTTAGAAAGATTCATTTAGAAAGATTTGCTCTACTTTGCTAAACCATTGCTACCTGTCATTGATCGTCCATTGCTGCTGCTGGTTAGTGTGTTTTTAGCTAGCTGCTGCTGGGGGTTAGTCTGGTGCATGTCTTACTGTTAGTACAGTATTTCAGTAGTACCAACCGCAGTGCTGTTAGTACAGCACTGCACCCCAAAAGCACCCATAGGGCTTGTAGTGTGTTCGTGGCAGGCAGTGGCAGCAAACAGAGCTCCTATATTTTGTTCCCAGAAGCACCTATAGGACTTGTAGTGTGTTCGTGGCAGGCACTGGCAGCAAACAGAGCTCCTATATTTTGTTCCCAGAAGCACCTATAGGACTTGAAGTGTGTTAGTCCCATCACACAGAGCTATATTTTCTTCCCAGAAGCACCTATAGGACTTGTAGTGTGTTAGTCCCATCACACAGAGATCCTATATTTTGTTCCCAGAAGCACCTATAGGACTTGAAGTGTGTTAGTCCCATCACACAGACCTATATTTTCTTCCCAGAAGCACCCATAGGACTTGTAGTGTGTTAGTCCCATCACACAGAGATCCTATATTTTGTTCCCAGAAGCACCTATAGGACTTGAAGTGTGTTAGTCCCATCACACAGACCTATATTTTCTTCCCAGAAGCACCCATAGGACTTGTAGTGTGGTAGTCCCATCACACAGAGATCCTATATTTTGTTCCCAGAAGCACCTATAGGACTTGAAGTGTGTTAGTCCCATCACACAGACCTATATTTTCTTCCCAGAAGCACCTATAGGACTTGAAGTGTGTTAGTCCCATCACACAGAGATCCTATATTTTGTTCCCAGAAGCACCTATAGGACTTGAAGTGTGTGTTAGTCCCATCACACAGAGATCCTATATTTTGTTCCCAGAAGCACCTATAGGGCTTGAAGTGTGTTAGTCCCATCACACAGAGCTATATTTTCTTCCCAGAAGCACCCATAGGACTTGTAGTGTGTTAGTCCCATCACACAGAGATCCTATATTTTGTTCCCAGAAGCACCTATAGGACTTGAAGTGTGTTAGTCCCATCACACAGAGATCCTATATTTTGTTCCCAGAAGCACCTATAGGACTTGAAGTGTGTTAGTCCCATCACACAGAGATCCTATATTTTGTTCCCAGAAGCACCTATAGGACTTTAAGTGTGTTAGTCCCATCACACAGACCTATATTTTCTTCCCAGAAGCACCGATAGGACTTGAAGTGTGTTAGTCCCATCACACAGAGATCCTATATTTTGTTCCCAGAAGCACCTATAGGACTTGAAGTGTGTTAGTCCCATCACACAGAGATCCTATATTTTGTTCCCAGAAGCACCTATAGGACTTGAAGTGTGTTAGTCCCATCACACAGAGCTATATTTTCTTCCCAGAAGCACCCATAGGACTTGTAGTGTGTTAGTCCCATCACACAGAGATCCTATATTTTGTTCCCAGAAGCACCTATAGGACTTGAAGTGTGTTAGTCCCATCACACAGACCTATATTTTCTTCCCAGAAGCACCTATAGGACTTGAAGTGTGTTAGTCCCATCACACAGAGATCCTATATTTTGTTCCCAGAAGCACCTATAGGACTTGAAGTGTGTTAGTCCCATCACACAGAGATCCTATATTTTGTTCCCAGAAGCACCTATAGGACTTGAAGTGTGTTAGTCCCATCACACAGACCTATATTTTCTTCCCAGAAGCACCCATAGGACTTGTAGTGTGTTAGTCCCATCACACAGAGATCCTATATTTTGTTCCCAGAAGCACCTATAGGACTTGAAGTGTGTTAGTCCCATCACACAGACCTATATTTTCTTCCCAGAAGCACCTATAGGACTTGAAGTGTGTTAGTCCCATCACACAGACCTATATTTTCTTCCCAGAAGCACCCATAGGACTTGTAGTGTGTTAGTCCCATCACACAGAGATCCTATATTTTGTTCCCAGAAGCACCTATAGGACTTGAAGTGTGTTAGTCCCATCACACAGACCTATATTTTCTTCCCAGAAGCACCCATAGGACTTGTAGTGTGTTAGTCCCATCACACAGAGATCCTATATTTTGTTCCCAGAAGCACCTATAGGACTTGAAGTGTGTTAGTCCCATCACACAGACCTATATTTTCTTCCCAGAAGCACCTATAGGACTTGAAGTGTGTTAGTCCCATCACACAGAGATCCTATATTTTGTTCCCAGAAGCACCTATAGGACTTGAAGTGTGTTAGTCCCATCACACAGAGATCCTATATTTTGTTCCCAGAAGCACCTATAGGACTTGAAGTGTGTTAGTCCCATCACACAGAGATCCTATATTTTGTTCCCAGAAGCACCTATAGGACTTGAAGTGTGTTAGTCCCATCACACAGACCTATATTTTCTTCCCAGAAGCACCTATAGGACTTGAAGTGTGTTAGTCCCATCACACAGAGATCCTATATTTTGTTCCCAGAAGCACCTATAGGACTTGAAGTGTGTTAGTCCCATCACACAGAGATCCTATATTTTGTTCCCAGAAGCACCTATAGGACTTTAAGTGTGTTAGACCCATCACACAGAGATCCTATATTTTGTTCCCAGAAGCACCTATAGGACTTGAAGTGTGTTAGTCCCATCACACAGACCTATATTTTCTTCCCAGAAGCACCTATAGGACTTGAAGTGTGTTAGTCCCATCACACAGAGATCCTATATTTTGTTCCCAGAAGCACCTATAGGACTTGAAGTGTGTTAGTCCCATCACACAGACCTATATTTTCTTCCCAGAAGCACCCATAGGACTTGTAGTGTGTTAGTCCCATCACACAGACCTATATTTTCTTCCCAGAAGCACCCATAGGACTTGTAGTGTGTTAGTCCCATCACACAGAGATCCTATATTTTGTTCCCAGAAGCACCTATAGGACTTGAAGTGTGTTAGTCCCATCACACAGACCTATATTTTCTTCCCAGAAGCACCTATAGGACTTGAAGTGTGTTAGTCCCATCACACAGAGATCCTATATTTTGTTCCCAGAAGCACCTATAGGACTTGAAGTGTGTTAGTCCCATCACACAGAGATCCTATATTTTGTTCCCAGAAGCACCTATAGGACTTGAAGTGTGTTAGTCCCATCACACAGAGATCCTATATTTTGTTCCCAGAAGCACCTATATGACTTGAAGTGTGTTAGTCCCATCACACAGACCTATATTTTCTTCCCAGAAGCACCTATAGGACTTGAAGTGTGTTAGTCCCATCACACAGAGCTATATTTTCTTCCCAGAAGCACCCATAGGACTTGTAGTGTGTTAGTCCCATCACACAGAGATCCTATATTTTGTTCCCAGAAGCACCTATAGGACTTGAAGTGTGTTAGTCCCATCACACAGACCTATATTTTCTTCCCAGAAGCACCCATAGGACTTGTAGTGTGTTAGTCCCATCACACAGAGATCCTATATTTTATTCCCAGAAGCACCTATAGGACTTGAAGTGTGTTAGTCCCATCACACAGACCTATATTTTCTTCCCAGAAGCACCTATAGGACTTGAAGTGTGTTAGTCCCATCACACAGAGCTATATTTTGTTCCCAGAAGCACCTATAGGACTTAAAGTGTGTTAGTCCCATCACACAGAGCTCCTATATTTTGTTCCCAGAAGCACCTATAGGACTTGTAGTGTGTTAGTCCCATCACACAGAGCTCCTATATTTTCTTCTCAGCAGCACCCACAGGACTTCTAGTGTGTTAGTGGCATCACACAGAGCTCCTATATTTTCTTCTCAGCAGCACCCACAGGACTTCTAGTGTGTTAGTGGCATCACACAGAGCTCCTATATTTTCTTTGCAGAAGCACCCATAGGACTTCTAGTGTGTTAGTGGCATCACACAGAGCTCCTATATTTTCTTCTCAGCAGCACCCACAGGACTTCTAGTGTGTTAGTGGCATCACACAGAGCTCCTATATTTTCTTTGCAGAAGCACCCATAGGACTTCTAGTGTGTTAGTGGCATCACACAGAGCTCCTATATTTTCTTCTCAGCAGCACCCACAGGACTACCGACTACAATGGCTGGAAGACCGCCAAGGGGAGGCAGAGCGCGCAGAGCCAAGAACACAGGGCAGGCAGGCTCTGTTTCTAGTGGACGTGGCCGTGGACGTGGACGTGGTCGTGCATCGTCATCAGCACATGGCCATGGGACACGCGCGTCTTTGTTTTCGGCAGCTGGACATGTGGAGCCGCATCATGCTGAAGGCTTGGTAGAATGGATGACCAAGCCCTCCTCATCCTTCTCATCCTCTCTCACCCAGGCTCAGGGTACTGGCAGAGCAGCTGCCAACGCGTACTCAATGGCATCATCAGCCACCCCTTCCCTAGACCCACCATGTCCTGAGGAGTCCCCCGAACTCTTTGAGCACAGTGTTGGGTACATGCTCCAGGAGGATGCCCAACGATTCGAAGGCTCGGATGATGATACCCAGCTTGAGGAAGTCAGTAGTGTGCGCGCAGAGAGAGGGGATGCTGAAGGACAGCAATCTGGCAGTACTGTTCCACCAGCTGCAGCTTACTGCCAGGTTTGCTCTAGTGGTGAAGAGGGAGGGGATGATGAGGTCACTGACTCCACGTGGGTGCCTGAAGGGAGAGAGGATGAGGAGGAGGACGAGGAGGAGGAGGATGCGGCATCACATGTCCAACGAGGCAGGATGCCCCCTGGAGGCCAGCTAGAGGCCAGCACAGCAACTGTACAACACCGCAGAGCTCCGCCTGTGCAGGGCGCTGCCTCTGCAGGTTATCAGAAAAGTTCTTTGGTGTGGGCCTTTTTTGAGACGAGTGCATCAGATCGCACCACTGCTATTTGCAATATTTGTCTCAAGCGTATCTCGCGTGGCCAAAACATCAGCCGCTTGGGCACCACAAGCATGAGCAGACATATGTCGACCTGCCATGCAGCTCGTTGGCAGGCACACATAAAAGACCCACACCAAAGAACTAAGCGGACCTCTCATTGCTCCTCATCAGCTGGGATCTCCATCCCCACTACACCTTCAGTCCTCTCTGAAAGCTGCTCTGAGAGGACTGAAGGTGTAGAATTAGGTGTGTCACAACCAAGTACTTGCAGTACACCGACGTCCGATTGTAGCAGGCCAATTTCCCTGCCCCAGCTGCTGGACCGTCGAAAGAAGTACACTCCCAGCCATCCACATGCCCAGCGGTTGAATGCTAGCTTGGCTAAATTGCTAGCACTTCAACTGCTGCCTTTTCAGTTGGTAGACTCGGCCCCCTTCCGTGAGTTTGTTCAATGTGCGGTTCCTCAGTGGCAGGTTCCCAAACGCCACTTTTTCTCACGGAAGGCGATTCCGTCTCTCTACCGGCATGTGGAAGGCAATGTCCATGCCTCGCTGGACAGGGCGGTCAGCGGTAAGGTGCATATTACCGCTGACTCATGGTCCAGCAGGCATGGACAGGGACGTTACCTTTCTTTCACGGCCCATTGGGTCACTCTATTGGCAGCTGGGAGGGATGCAGGACAAGGTGCAGTAGTGTTGGAGGTTGTTCCGCCACCACGCCTCCAAAACGCTACTACTGCTACTGGTTGTGACACACCTCTCTCCTCCACCCCCTCCTCTTCTTCTTCCTCCAGTGCTCTGTCCTCGGAACCAGCGGTGCTCCGTAGGCGTACAAGGGCTACGCAAGTACGCAGGCAAAAAGATGCCATGCCGTGCTTGCGCTGGTGTGTTTGGGGGACAGGAGCCACACTGGGCCAGAGGTTCTGGCAGCTCTGCAGGGGCAGGCCAAGAGGTGGTTGACGCCACGTCAGCTTAAGCCAGGAATGGTCGTTTCTGACAATGGCACCAACCTCCTCTCCGCCCTGCGACAGGGGCAGCTCACCCATGTGCCCTGTATGGCTCACGTCCTCAACCTGGTGGTGCAGCGGTTCTTGGGCAGGTTCCCAGGCTTACAGGATGTCCTGAGGCAGGCCAGGAAAGTCTGTGTGCATTTCCGCCGATCTTATAATGCCAGTGCTCGGCTGACTGAGCTGCAAAAGGAGCTGAACCTGCCCAAGAACCGCCTAATATGTGACATGCCCACCAGGTGGAACTCAACGTTGGCCATGCTGCAGCGACTGCACATGCAGCAGAGGGCCATCAATGAGTACCTTTGCGACTACGGCACCAGGACAGGGGCAGGGGAGCTTGGTTTTTTTCCCCCACGTCAGTGGGGCATGATCAGGGATGCATGCACTGTCCTCTCACCATTTGAGGAGGCCACGAGGATGGTGAGCAGTGACAGTGCATGCATCAGTGACACTGTACCTCTTGTCCACCTGTTGGAGCATACGCTGCGTGGGATAATGGACAGGGCACTTGAGGCAGAACAGAGACAGGAAGAGGAGGACTTCCTTGCCTCTCAAGGCCCCCTTTATCCGGACAGTGTTCCTTCTGTCCCACCCATCACACAGGAAGAGGATGAGGATGAGGAGGAGGAGGAGGGAGGAGGAGGATTGTGTGAGCATGGAGGTGGAGCCTGGCACTCAGCATCAGCAGCAGCAGTCTTTTAGGGATGATGTACAGTCCCAACAAACCAGTGGACTTGTACGTGGCTGGGAGGAGGTGGCTGGCGATCATGTCATCCTCAGTGACCCAGAAGACTCCGGACCGAATGCCTCAGCTAACCTACGCTGCATGGCCTCCCTGATCCTGCAAAGCCTGCGGAAGGATCCTCGTGTTCTTCGGATCAAGGAGAGGGACCATTACTGGCTGGCCACTCTCCTTGATCCACGGTACAAGGGTAAGGTTGCGGACCTTATCTTGCCGTCGCAGAGGGAGCAGAGGATGAGACATCTCAGGGAGGCCTTGCAGAAAGGTCTGTGCAACGCGTTCCCAGAAACTGGGAGGTTACAAACTCCTGGTCCTGGGCGACGAGTTGCTGAGGCTTCGGTCAGTAGCAGAAGGAGCGGTGGGGAAGGTGGACGTCTGACCGATGCGTTCAGACAATTTTTTAGTCCGCAGCCCCAAGGTATGATCGGTTCCAGCAACCATCGCCAGCGTCTGATATACATGGTGCAGGAATACCTTGGGGCAAGGTCAGACTTGGACACCTTTCCCACCGAAAATCCTCTGGCTTACTGGGTCCTGAGGATGGATCACTGGCCAGAGCTTGCACAGTATGCAATTGAGCTACTGGCCTGTCCTGCCTCCAGCGTTCTTTCCGAACGCACATTCAGTGCTGCTGGAGGATTTGTCACCGATCATAGGGTGCGCCTGTCCACCGACTCGGTTGATCGACTGACCTTCATCAAAATGAATCAGTCTTGGATCACCACCAGCTACCAGGCACCTGAAGCGGATATAACGGAATAATTTATAATGTCACATCCCTTCAAGACTGCCTATGCTGATGCTGAGTGACTGTCCTCCTATGTTCACTGACTATCCTCTTCCTCCTCCTCCTCAATGATCCATGCCACCACACCAGTGCCTAAGGCACAATTTTTCAGCCCCTGTATAACAGGGGCGTGTACTTACAATTTTTTAAAAAAATGCTTCGCAACACGTGTGACTGCTGTGCTCCAAGTACAGTATCTGTGAGGGGTTGCAGTGTTGTGGCACCAGCACCAGTGCCTAAGGCACAATTTTTCAGCCCCTGTTTAACAGGGGCGTGTACTTACAATTTTTTAAAAAAATGCTTTGCAACACGTGTGACTGCTGTGCTCCAAGTACAGTATCTGTGAGGGGTTGCAGTGTTGTGGCACCAGCACCAGTGCCTAAGGCACAATTTTTCAGCCCCTGTTTAACAGGGGCGTGTACTTACAATTTTTTAAAAAAATGCTTCGCAACACGTGTGACTGCTGTGCTCCAAGTACAGTATCTGTGAGGGGTTGTAGTGTTGTGGCACCAGCACCAGTGCCTAAGGCACAATTTTTCTGCCCCTGTTTAACAGGGGCGTGTACTTACAATTTTTTAAAAAAATGCTTCGCAACACGTGTGACTGCTGTGCTCCAAGTACAGTATCTGTGAGGGGTTGCAGTGTTGTGGCACCAGCACCAGTGCCTAAGGCACAATTTTTCAGCCCCTGTTTAACAGGGGCGTGTACTTACAATTTTTTAAAAAAATGCTTCGCAACACGTGTGACTGCTGTGCTCCAAGTACAGTATCTGTGAGGGGTTGCAGTGTTGTGGCACCAGCACCAGTGCCTAAGGCACAATTTTTCAGCCCCTGTTTAACAGGGGCGTGTAATTACAATTTTTTAAAAAAATGCTTTGCAACACGTGTGACTGCTGTGCTCCAAGTACAGTATCTGTGAGGGGTTGCAGTGTTGTGGCACCAGCACCAGTGCCTAAGGCACAATTTTTCAGCCCCTGTTTAACAGGGGCGTGTAATTACAAATCTTGATCTAATAGTTCACAGCAGGGCCCATTCCTGCGCCCACCAAGAGTAACTATGAGGGCCTACAGTCTTGTGGCAACACCGTCCACCACCACCGCCAAAGGCCCAATTTTTCTGCCCTGTTCATCAGGTGCTTGCAATTACAAATCTTGATCTAATAACTCACAGCAGGGCCCATTCCTGCGCCCACCAAGAGTAACTGTGAGAGCTTACAGTCTTGTGGCAACAACGTCCACCACCAGCACCACCACCACCACCACCGCCAAAGGCCCAATTTTTCTGCCCTGTTCAACAGGTTCATGCAATTACAAATCTTGATCTAATAACTCACAGCAGGGCCCATTCCTGCGCCCACCAAGAGTAACTGTGAGAGCTTACAGTCTTGTGGCAACTGTCCACCACCACCACCACCACCACCACCACCGCCAAAGGCCCAATTTTTCTGCCCGGTTCAACAGGTGCATGCAAGTACAAATCTTGATCTATTAACTCACAGCAGGGCCCATTCCTGTGCCCACCAGTCTTGTGGCTACACCAACATCTAATAGGGCAAATTTCTGCAGAGTATATACGCCAGGCCCCTACTTTCAAACATCCAACTTACAAACGACTCCTACTTGCAAATGGAAAGAGAAAACAGGAAGTGAGAGGAAATCTACCCCTAGGAAGGGAAATTCTATCCTGTTAGATTTAATTTGGGAAAAAGGCATCTCCTCTCTACTGATACTTTATCACCAATCCTTGTTTCAATTAAAACCCCACTTTTCCAAAAACATTTGTCATTGGGACAGAAAGTGAGGTGACACGTTCTGAACAGATGTGCAAAGACAGCAAATGTTACAGGGGTGATAACCCCTCCCTATGTTCTCCAAAAAGCTTAAAAATAGATTTTTTTGGGATGGAGCTACACTTCATAATGTAGCTGTTCAGATTCTACTTAAGAACAAACCTACAGTCCGTCTCTTGTTTGCACCGCCTATATACTGCTGTTCAGAGTATATAGGGTTGTAGGTATAGGGTTTTATTTTGGGTGCGGGGTCCCCCTTAATATCCATACAAGACCCAAAGGGGTAATTAGCACTTTTGATTTCGAATGTTCGCGTCCATTATAACGTATAGGGTTTGAAAATTCGCGCGAACTTTCGGTCCGTTCGAAGGTTCTGGTTCGAACCGAACCCGGGGGTGTTCGGCTCATCCCTAGTCACCACGTTCAGAATGATCGGATTTTCTGACAACTTTGTCCGACCGTGTGTATGCAACACCAGTGTCGGACAAAATCTGTCGGAAAAAATCCAACAGATTTTGTGGTCGGAATTTCCGACCTTGTGTTCGGGGCAAAAGAGTAATCCCTGCACAGCACCTCCAAACTGAACTATTTTTGCTTAAGTGAAAGGAACTGTGCATTGATCATGGTATTAATATTATGCAAACAATTATTGAAGAGGAAAAAATACAATTAGTTGAAATTAAAACTCAACTTGAGGAAAGTGCTGTGCTATTGAAACCCCATAAGGATAAACAGGACTTTACTAAATATAATGAATTACTAAAGAAAGAAATCGACAAAGTCAAAAAAAATATTAAACTCACCAAACATTCTAAGTTTTAGAGAGACTTGGATGACTGGACGCGAGGTGATGTCTTTGATATTACAGAAGACCGCAGTTGCAGTAACTCTAAAAGGAGACGGTTCCGCTCATGTTCCTATGGACGTGACCCTCGTTCCTCTGAAAGTGATCAGAATGATATTCGTTCGGTCACTTTTATAGAGGAGGAGAATTCCATCGAGGAGGGAGAGACCCCCAACACAGGGAATACTGAGGCCAACAACCACCAAAAAAGGAAACAAAATGGGAGACAGAAGAGGCAGAGGAGGAGGAGACAGGACTACCACAAGAGATCAATACAAAACAGTCACCAGGAGTCAGAAGCGCCACTGATAGATTCTAAGATGGAAGCTGGACCTCTAACTGTGAATGCAATCAATATGGATATTATTAACCTATCTGAATTTTCTCTTGAGGATAGACATGTAAAACTCCTCCACCACGGCTTCTCCTTCTCTCCAACTAGTAGGATGAACCAGTTTGATGTATTCAAGGGTTTTTCCCTCTTCCTCCTGAAGGTCAATCCCAGACTGGTTCATCAAGACCTAGCCACTATGGAATACCAAAGTTCCTTGGAGAGTGCCAGAGATAAACAGGCAGAGGAAGAGCTACTTTCACTAGTGGAAAACCCCAGTGGTGAAGAAACAGAAAATACATCTAATGATCCATGGAGGAGGCAGGCTAATCTCACTATTAGATCTGTTAAGATGCCACAATTTAGGAAAAAAACGCTGGTTAGGGGTATTCTTAGATCTGGTAGAGGAGGACCTAAATAAAGTCAGAAGGGACAGTATTCCTACGAAAAATCTCTCTCCAGATGAGAGAATTGCCCTTAGGCAACTTACCGAGGCTCCAAATCTGATTATTAAACCTAGTTATAAGGGAGGCAATGTCGTGCTCCTGTCAGAACAGTACTATGTGAATGAAATCTTGAGACAATTATCAGATGAATCAACTTACTCCAAACTAATCCCTTTCCTTTAGTCATTGGCTCTCTTAACTACAAACTTGAGGCATCTCTCCTTACTAAGAAAGAACTATATTAGTGTGGTTGACTTTAATGTTCCTATATACATTATTCCCAAAGTCCCTAAAAGTATCATCAATCCACCTGGACGCCCCATAATTTCGCCCATTGGGGGACTCCCGGAACGAGTCGGGAACTATCTAGATGCCCTAATCAAGGAAATGGTGATGGAGTTGCCTTCCTATGTTTGGGACACATGTGATGTCCTTGCAAGATTAGATGGGGTGGAGGTGATGGAGGGAGCAATTCTTGTCAGCATTGATGTTGAGCCCCTCTACACCTCCATCCCCCATCACCAGGGGTTAGCGACGGTGGCCTATTTTCTCGAAATTAAGTACCCCCTTATGGCATCACAGAATGAATTAATTCTAGAGCTGTTGGAATTTGCCCTCATACATAACTGTTTCCAGTTTTTGGGGGCAAATTACCAGCAAACAAGAGGAACTTCGATGGGGCACCTTGGGCACCCGCATACGTGTGCCTCCATCTTGGATGGTGGGAACAGTCCGTTGTCTATCATTCGTCGATGTACCTTGGCCACGCCTTCTTGGTGATTTTAATTTTGATGATTTGGAATGGTGGGGTACAGGGGCTGCAGGAATTTCTGTCTGAACTCAATACTAATGATAAAAATATCAGGCTCACCTACACATATGATGCCAACTCCTTGCCTTTCCTCGATCTTTGATTACCATCGTAGGTGGTAGATTGGAGACTGAGACTAAAACGTATAGGAAGATCACTGCAGCCAATACCCTTCTTCATGCCTCCAGTCACCATCCACTGTCCCTCATTAAAGGGATCGCAATAGGGCAGTTACTTCTAATTTGAAGGAACTTTTTAAGCAAAACTACATATCAATCTGAGTCAAATGAATTATATAACAGATTTAGGCAACAAGGCTACTCCCACAAAAACATTAAATATGCATGCAGATGAGCCTCTTCAACTGAACGTAGGGACCTCCTTGTCCCTAAACAGATACAAGACTCTCATTCCCAAATCACAATATCCCAACCTTTTCCTGTATGTATAATCACTCGCTATGGGGTCCAATGGGAAGAAGTTTTGTAAATTTTGACCAAACAGTGGTCCATTCTGACAAGGTCTCCTGGCCTCTCTAATATTGTGGGCCCAAAACCCCTACTAGTTTCCAGGAGAGCCAGAAACCTCAAAGATAATCTGGTACATTCTGAGTTTACACGCACTCCATCCAAGAGTTGGCTGATGAAAAAAATCTCGGCCTAAGGGTATGTTTCCATGTGGTCATTGCATGTTGAGCGTACAGATAAATTTACTGACATGGACGGTGAAAGAACTTACCAGATTTAAAGGTTCATTAACTGTGGCACAGAAAACGTTTTATACATCCTGGAATGCCCCTGTCAAAAGCTCTATGTGGGCAAAACGAAGCGACAGCTACGTACACGTATAAGGGAACACTTTTGTAGCATTAGTGCATTAGAGCCATTCAAAAAAGTAAGGATAAAGATAATACAAAATGGGGCCCCATAGCACAGCACTTGAGAGGTTTCATAAATCCTCTATCGAGGGATTAAAAGTAAAAGCCTTTTTTGCCCTATTTTTACCTAAACGCCTAGGTGATATATATATATATATTTTGTTTGCGAACTATGATTCTGAAGGGGTTAAATACTAAATTAGGCTTACAACCTTTTCTTGAACCATAACTATGATCTTCTCTGCTTGCTTAGGAGAAGTATACTATCTTCATTTCTCCCACATTATCATAGGCGCGCTGGTACTTGATCAATTTGCATTTTAATACCCACTATGAGATATATACTTTATCCTAACCCATTAAAAATAATGTTTATGATCTATTACCTCTCTCCGCTTCTAAAAATGTCCATCGACTTTCAAACCTCTATTACATTATACTCAATGATAGGTGTGTTTGTAATGAATGTTTTTTACTTATCAACTACCCAGCCAAAAATTTATAATATCATTATTATTCTTCTTAGCCCCTTGAAATGTAACCGCACTGTTTTGATACTTTTATTTTTGTAAGATTGAAACACCTAAACAGAAAGGCAGTGGCCCTTCAAGGGCGTAATTTTGAAAAGGGAGGAGCATCCCCATTATAAGCCCACTGACCAGTCCATTGCATCGTTCTGAGGAAGCTCACACAGCTGAGCGAAATGCATAAACACCACAGTGTTTAGCAGCCTTGTCTTGGAGCCACCCACATGTAGAGTATATTTGCTCCACTCATCACCGCACGAAGCAGGGCCACTACTGAGAATCAGTGTACATCTACATCTACAGCCAGTCAAAGGATGACCGCTTCCACTACCTGAACCGTCCCAGGGATTGGCTATTTTGGACATCTGAGGAGTCAATCGGTACCGGACTAAGGCAGCAAGCAGCACGGCTGGTGAGATTGTGTCAGGGACGCTGCAGTCCCGTCATTTAAACTTTTCTCCATGCATTGTATATGCTAAATCCCGTGCCATCTGGCTGTGGCGGCTTCCTGCACTAGGGACCAAATCCCTATATTATATGCTTCCTTATAGCCAAGTCTAGTTTTTCACTTTTATTGTGACAACGTTGTCATGATTTTTTAATATTGGGGAAGGTTTTATTGTTATTGTGGCTAATAGCCATACCTTATTGGAATTGTGTCTTTTTTCTATTAATAAACTTTGTATTTTATACCGCTGTGAGTTCCATATTGAAGCCCCTTTACAAGCCTGCTTTTCTTGTTTTCTTTTCTTTGGAAAGATATCTACCCATCTGTGTCAAACCCATCCAAAAGGAAGTAAAGTCTTGGGCAGCATAAACTGTTCTCCAATTTTTAAACTAGTGGTAATTGGTTGTATCCAGTGATTGTATTCAGAGATAAGCAACTTGGATTGGCCATACACTAGTAGATTTTCATCCGAAAATTTTATGAATGTCTGTTTGATCTTCTTGTCGTTAGTGTAGCACCCTGGTGTTTAGGCAGGGTTGCTCCTATATTTACCTTCCAGGTAGTCTAATGCCGCGTACACACGCCCGCCGGACTTTTGGTGGAGGTCCATCGGACTTTTGAAATGAACGGACTTGCCCACACACGGAGTAAAGTCTGTTCATTTTGATTGTGACTCCAGGTAGACGGGACTAGCGAAGGAAGTCAATGTCGCCACCTCCATCGGCGAGATTGACACATTGCTAGCCCCATTGCCTGGCATGGATTTAAAGGGGAACACCTACGCCGAAAAAACGGCATGGGGGTCCCCCCAAAGTCCATACCAGACCCTTATACGAGCACGCAGCCTGGCTGCTCAGGAAAGGGGGTGGGGAAGAGCGAGCCCCCCTCCCCCCTGAGCCATACCAGGCCGCGTGCCCTCAACATGGCTGAGGCCCCCCCACCCCAAAGCACCTTGTCCCCATGTTGATGAGGACAAGGGCCTCTTCCCGGCAACCCTGGCCGTTGGTTGTCGGGGTCTGCGGGCAGGGGGCTTATCAGAATCCGGGAGCCCCCTTTAATAAGGGGGCCCCCAGATCCCAGCTCCTCACCCTATGTGAATGAGTATGGGGTTTTTAAAGTAGTTTATTAGACAGCTCCGGGGGTCTTCTTCCGACTTCAGGGATCTTTTCTCTGCCTCCTCCGCTATCTTCTGCTCTTTTACCGCTCTTTTACTAGCGGAGGAGCCCGGCTTTCTCCTTCGTCGATGCCGCCATCCGGGGGTCTTCTTCCGACTTCGGGGGTCTTGTCCCCTTCTTCCTTTCTTCTGCCGGTCCTCCGCTATCTTGTTGCAGCTCTTTTACTAGCATTGGCCCAGTCTTCTGGTTCGTCGCTGTCGCTGTGGCCGCCACAGCCGCCGCAGCCGCCGCAGCCTTGTTCTTCTTCTTCTTTTCTTCTTCTTCCTTCCGATGTTGACACGACGCTCTCTCCAGTCGCAATGGCCGGGATACGTTGCGCGGCAACTTATATAGGGACAAGGGGCGTGGTCACCAGGTGATGTCACATGATGACCCCGCCCCTTATGATGTCACAGTCCCAGCATCCCCCGGTAGCGGTATCTGTGTTCCTGTTCTGTCACCAGCAAACGTGCATCGGCTCCCGAGTGATGCAGCATGCGCGCGCCCCCTATACCGCGGGTAAGCCGGGGACATCATATGACTCCCACCCAGGATGGGAGATCCCACGTGTGGACGTCATATGACTATGGGCGGGTAGGGAAGTGGTTAAATATAAGAAAGCTCTATTTGTGTGAAAAAAAATGCTAAAAATTTCATATGGGTACAGTGTTGCGTGATTGTGCAGTTGTCGTTCAAAGTGTGACGGCACTGAAAGCAGAAAATTGGCCAGGTCAGGGAGGGGGTAAAAGTGTTCGGTATTGAAGAGGCTAAAATAGCTAACAATGCGTAAATTATTAGACAGTACCTGTTGCTGCGTTAGTATATTACTATATGGAACTATAGGTTAAAGCTGAACTCCAGGATAAATACACAAATCATTAGAATGTATCCTTATTTGCATCCGCCGCCTCGTGACCCCTGCAGGCCCAGTGCTGTCATGGCAGGTGTCGCCAGAAGCTCAGCAGACTTCTGTCCGCTCAACCTTCCTTCTGTACACAGACCAGGAAGCGATGTGTATGATGCCACTTCCTGAACTGGAGCAGTCATTCTCCGTGATCAGTGTTGGGGAATGCAGCTGACTGTGTTCCATCAGCTGCAGTGGATTAGAGAGGAAACATCTAGGGTCTAATAGACCCTGGGTGTCTACATAAATGAACCTGTCACCTATATGCTATCACATAGGGGGCTATTGGCCCCAACGTTGCACCCAAACAAAATTTACTTTTTTACCTTTTTTTCCCACAAATAGAGCTTTCTTTTAGTGGTATTTGGTCACCTCTGCAGTTTTTATTTTTTTCGCTATAAACAAAAAAAAGCGTAAATTTTGGAAAAAAATGCAATATTTTTTACTTTTTGCTATAATAAATATCCCCAAAAATATATATAAAAAATAATTTTTTCCTCAGTTTAGGTCGATATGTATTGTCATTTATACAGTGATCACTGCTTTAAAAATGCAGATTACTGTGTAAATGACACTGGCAGGGGGTTAAACACTAGGGGGCGATCAAGGAGTTAAATGTGTCCTAGGAAGTGATTCTAACTGTGGGGGGGGGCTTCCACTGACATGACAGCGATCACTGCTCCCGATGACAGAGAGCAGTAGATCTCTGTCATTTCACAAGGCAGAACAGGGAAATGTCTTGTCTACGTTCTACCTCTCCACACCGCAATCGCGGGCCGCCGGCAAACATTGAGTTCATGGGACCCGCGGCATGCGGCAAATTTAAAGGGACGTACAGGTACACCCATTTGCCTGTGTCATTCTGCCGACGTACATCTGTGTGTGGCGGTTGGCAAGCGGTTAATGCAGGGCAAAGGGGACAGCTGCCCAGTCACTGCTTTGGGGCCCGAAGCAGCTACCCCTTGAGCCTGCAAATAGTTGATAAGAGGATTCAGGAGGGCCCAAGAAATGTTTTCCCAGGGTCCAATCGATATTAAAGATGGCCCTGATATCTACGTATGAACACAACGATTGTCCTACACATGGTATATATCAGTGCACATGCCAGAGGAGAGAAATCATTTTAGCACCAGAGCTGCTACATAACTCTAAACTGATGACCTGTAGGGGCTTTAAAAGGGGCCCTCCCACACCTCTGATTCCTGCACAGGTTATGTACAGCACAGTGATGATGTCACCAGTCACCACTACTTTTACAAGAAAATGCCTGGGCTTGCAAAGACATTTGGTGCACACAAAGTGGATTTACTGTATATCCTTGAGGAATATATTTAAATTAAAGTTTTTGTGCCCGGAACTCAACTTTAACCACTTAAGCCCCGGACCATTTGGCTGGCCAAAGACCAGAGCACATTTTGCGATTCGGCACTGTGTCGCTTTAACTGACATTTGCGCAGTCGTGCGACATTTCTCCAAAACAAAATTGATGTCCTTTTTTTCCCACAAATAGAGCTTTCTTTTGGTGGTATTTGATCACTTCTGCGGTTTTAATTTTTTGCGCTATAAACAAAAATAGAGTGACAATTTTTAAAAAAACGCATTATTTTTTACTTTTTGCTATAATAAATATCCCCCAAAAATATTTTTTTCTTTCCTCAGTTTAAGCCGATACGTATTCTTCTACATATTTTCGGTAAAAAAAATTAGCAATAAGCGTTTATTGATTGGTTTGCGCAAAAGTTATAGCGTCTACAAAATAGGGGTTAGTTTTATGGCATTTTTATTAATAATTTTTTTGTTTACTAATAATGGCGGCGATCTGCAATTTTTATCATGACTGCCACATTATGGCGGACACATCGGACAATTTTGACACATTTTTGGGACCATTGTAATTTTTACAGTGATTATTGCTATAAAATTGCATTAATAACTGTAAAAATTACACTGGCAGTGAAGGGGTTAACCACTAGCTGGCTAGGAAGGGGTTAAGTGTGTCCTAGGGAGTGATTCTAACTGTGGGGGGGGTGGGCTACGTGTGACACATCATTGATCATAGCTCCCGATTACAGGGAGCTGTGATCAGTGACAGTGTCAATAGGCAGAACGGGGAGATGCTTGTTTACATTAGCATCTCCCCGTTCTTCAGCTCCGTGAGACGATCGCGGGTATCCCCGCGGACATCGAGTCTGCAGGACCCGTGATCCTACTTGCGGAGCTCGCAGCAGGGTCACGCGCGTGTTGCCGGCGCGCACGTGACCACACGGCGGCAAATTCATAGGGACGTACCTGTACGCCCATTTGCCCAGCCGTGCCATTCTGCCGACGTATATGTACATGCGACGGTCGGCAAGTGGTTAAGCATTGTTATTTAGCAACTTAGAGGAGGGGGGCAAAATTGTATATGCCAATATTGTTTTCGTTTTTGTTATTTTCTGATTCCTTGTAGTTATTTTTTTCTGTGTGCCCTTGCACATAACTACCATTTCTAGAAGCTATTGTTCTAAATGACAAGGTAGTATCTGTTTTTATTTTTGTTTGTCCCCCTCCTGTGGTAAATCGTTGGTCTCAGGGATGCTTGTTAGTTGGGAGCAGAGTACCATTACATCACAATACTACACTCTACTGCAGATGGCTCACCAGAACTTTGATGTTTGCTTAGTTGCCCTCTTTTCCTGGCTCATAAATAAACTGTATTTGTTCTTTTCTTACCAGAGCAAATCATCTTTTTTGGACATGGGATCACGGTGTTGCCTTTTACACTACTGCCTGCCTGTTCTTGATAGAAAATAAAATAATTTCATGAGCCTTGATTATTTCTGAATAAGTCAATTTCACGAAAGCCAATATCCAATTTAAAAAAAAAAAAAAAAAAGACTTTTTATAACAATAGCGGTGTTGTACTGTGTTAGTCAAAGATAACAACAGAAAGAAGGAGATAAAATGGACTTAACGTAAATGTAAACCCAAACTGAATGACATTTAGCTTGCTAAAGAATTGTGTATCATAAAAATAGCACTTTTTACAAATTAAATTACTTGTCTTTTTTGCTTCTATTGTTGTATTAGAAGACAGTGAAGAGTTGGTTGAAAATAAAAACTAGTTAAAGCGATGTTCCAGCCGCAATTTTTTTTTTTTTAAAAGACAGCAGCCACAAACACTGTAGCTGCTGACTTTTAATAAGGGCACTTACCTGTACAGCGAGCCCACGATATCGCCCCCCCCCCAAGGCCGAACCGTCCATCGGATCGGGTGCTGGCGCCGCCATCTTAACCATAAGGGAAACCATAAGGGAACCCGCCATCTGGCGCCGCCATCTTAACCATAAGGGAAACGGGCAGTGGAGCCTTGCGGCTTCTCTGCCCATTTCCTACTGCGCATGCGCGAGTCGCGCAGCGCTTTGTGAATGGCCCTGTTGTTTTCTGGGATACACACATGTCCCAGAAGACAATGGGGCAGCTCACCGAAGAGGAAGCGCCGCGGAATAGAAAGAGGCAGATTAGGAAGACTGCCTAGCAACAGGGGTTTTTTTTTACAATGTTTTTTATATATTTTTTTGAGAATGTTATTTTTTATTTTAGGGTGGCCCTCCGCTTTAAGCTAAGAGTGATTTCTCTGTAAGGAAGAATGAATTCATCACCTTAGGACAATAACAAAAAACTGAACATTCCCACAGTGGAGTAGGGTTATAGGAGGGATGGCCATGGGAGCATAGGCTCATAAGTTTGCCAGTCCTATTCTCTGAAGCTACCAGCCTATAACCCAGGGTGTATGGATATTCAGCCTGTGCCCTGTATTGCACAATTAAGATATTATAAATATATATATTTTAAATAAAATAATTTTTTCATCTGTTATTGCATCTCACTCCTGTTGCCCTACAACCTATTTGCAGCCACCTGTAGTATATTATATCTAATATATATATATATATATGTATACATATATATATATATTATATATATACATATTTATATATATATGTAGTGTTTTTTATGTAGTTCGTATAGGCATTCTATTTAGGCATTCTAAGACAAATTCATTATGCAAGAATATAGATTGGGGATTCAAGTCTATTCTACACCTCAAAAGGGTGTCCAGGTGTCATCTCTTAATCTAATCAGTAGTCGCACACATCAAAGACAATGTTATCTGTTACCCTTTGATGTGTAAATCTTATGCAAGTTGTGTGTGTGAGGGATAGCCTTTTAAACCTAGTATTTACTGATGGTAATTAGAATTGAGGGGGGTATTCATGGTAAACATTTGGTTGACCCCCCCCCCCAGTGTCAGATCAATATATGAGAAGACAGGCAGGTTGTCAGCTAGTCTAGAGAAAGACGGGTCTAGGAGAAGATATTCTTTGTCATGTACTCTGGTGGATTTTGTCGTCTGTAAGAATGTTCTGTTTTGGAAGTCAATAAAATCTCTCTCTGGGAGAATCGGGTTTTGCTGCGGAGACAATACTTTTAATAACTATATACCATCTACGAGGAAGGAACGATTATAAGATTAGATCACTACATTGGTGCCGTTCAAGCGACCAGAAGAGCATTTTCAGGACTTTGTATTAGAAATCGTGGTGATAACAATCCGTGAGTTGGACAGAAGTCTGATGGAGACCCAAGACCTGTGCTGTGACTCTAACGTCTGGTTGTGACATAAGAGAGTCTGATCTACAAAATCAAACAAGTTTGGAACCCCAGAATTATTCTCTGGAGACTGGAAACGAAGAAAAAGGACTGTATCGTGTACCAGAAGACCTGAGCTGGAAGTTGAAGGAGTAATTAATGCGGTGAGTAAAATATTTCTCTTTTTAAATTATTAATAATATAGTAAAAATGCTTACTCAGTGTGAAGCTAGTGTCAGTTCTGATAAAGTTAACAGATGGGTGTTAAAATGTATTAAGCGTCATGGCGGTCCTTATGAAGTGCCAGAAAAATATAAGCAGACATGGACTATGATGAATGAATTTTTAGAAAAAACTGTTTTTGAGAGCAAAATTTCAGAAAGTAAAAGAAAAGGTTGTATTGTACAGGGCTTGTTATCTTGCTGTTTAACAATGGAAAGTTCGTTGAAGGATAAGGTTGAGGAAATTACCCAGTTACAGAGTGCAGTCGATAATAGCAACAAGGTTTGTCAGAGGTTACAAAACCAATCAGAATCTGAGACTGTAAATTTAAAATTGCATGCAGTCACCATTGGGGAAGCTCTGCTTGAGAAGTCTAAACGTTGTAATGAATTATCAGAGGAAAATGAGAGATTGAAATTAAGAATTATGGAATTAGAGAAGAGATCTCAGGAATGCAGATATGCATCGAATCGTGGATTCAGCAATCTGCAGCAAAATGCAAATACAAACATTCTATCAAATGAAACAGAACCTCATATTAAATCTGATAATTCATTGCCAGCCGCACCCACTGTGACCACCACAGTTTATAACAATAATAATAATGCAGGTGAAGTTCAGCTTGTAATGAAGCCTTTGAAACCAAAAGAATTAGATGCAATTCTTAAAGAAATAGGAATGATTCCCTGCCATGATTTAAACAGATTTTTAAAATGGTTTTGTGACTTGCAGAATGTCAGAGATATGTACAATCTCAACCCATCTGATTTAGACAGAGTTATGCAACATTCTATAGGAAATAGTCTTTGGGTGAGAATTAAGCAGATCTGTACTCAGCCAATGAGGACAAGGGACATATTGATGGAATTGTTATGTGTTTTGTATGGTGTACGTTCTGATGTTACTGTTCATGGGAAGATCAAACAAATGAAAAGCGAATCTCCCTACGAACTGTCAGGAAGGATAAAATCTATTATGGAAATATTGGTCAATAATAATCTTGCATTTGAGCATGGTGGCTTGTTACATATGAGTATATTTCTACATGCTTTAAATGAAGAGATCAGACAAAATATTTTACTAGTTACCCCAAATCCTCATGATTTAAAAGACGTATTGTTGAAAGCAGACAATTTATGGAGAAAGTCAAATGAGCAAGCTGTCAAGATTGATTTAGCCACATTGTTTAGGACAAATACTGAACATAAAGATCAAAAGATAATGTCTTATGATAACAATCAAAGAGGAGACACCAGGTCAAATATAGGTGATATTAATATGAAAAGCAGAGCTGACCAAAATCATAATAAAAAGGTATCTAAGGCTTGGATACCATTTTCTCAGTTAAAACAGAAATATGACCACTTGAAGATTGAGTATGATAAAATGAAAATGGAACATTACACATTGCTGGGACAGCTAAACAGATTACATTATCCAGATCTGTTAGGAGTGGGGGTGGTTTAGTTTCAACCTGTGGATGTGTAAATAGTCCTTTGTTTTAACTTCAAAGAATGTTTAAGGATCTTGCTAATTAGTTTTGTTGGAGAGTTTTTTGTCTTTCAGATATTGAAGATACTGCATCCGCATAGCATGTGAACTGCAAGCGGAAATTTCTGGCTAGTGGGGGAGAAACACTGAATAAACAATATCATGGACTCTCTCAATATTCATCAAGCAATTGATTTTTTTTTTTTTTTTTTACTTTTTGACTTGGACAATGGACTTTTCCCTATATTTTATTTTTTTATTTTTCACCCTTTCCCATTTTTATTCATCAAGCCCTATTTTTTATTTTTATTTTTCACCCTTTTCCATTTTTATTTTTATTTTTATTTTTTATTTTTTATTTTATTATGTTTTATTTCTTGAACTTTATCTTAAAACCAGAGCGAAACATTTAAACCGAAAATAATTTTCATGTTACATTACATGTTGCATATTACATATTGCATATTGATCAATATATTTGATATCTAAGGTGAGATGCTGCACAATGGCTTGGCATAGCATAAATTATAGTATGTTGGGTGGTTTTCCTAAATTTATAAGAGGGGTGAGTGAAGTTCATCACTCCAGTCATGATTTGAAACTTTGTTGAATCAGTCATTAATATTATTGACATATGGATGAAAAAAAAAGACCTAACTTTACTGGCAAGATTTTCCACTGCTGCTTTGTCTGGATAGAAGATCTGATAAACGCTGATGTCAAGCTGATTCTATCTGAAAGTGGGGGATTATATATGGATTATATGGATATATGAATTATAGATTGGTATATAGATTGGTATACCATTCAGGTGGAATTATGGACTGAATGATTCAAGCAACTGCTCTATTAAGGATGGAAATGAGGAGTCGGCCTACAGCAAATTACAAAGTACAGCAATAGCAGTTTTTTTTCAGCCTTTTGAACTTGAAAGTGAGAGCTGGTACATGGATGGTTCTTCTTACTATAAAGATGGAAGTAGAATTTCGGGATTTGCTGGTGTTTGTGCAAAAGCATCTTTAAGAAAATGAAAACCTTGAGCCTGGAGAGGAATCCTGGAGTTATGTGGATCGGAGCTCCCAGCACACCAAGTCTACTTTCAATGAGAGTTATGATGAAGTTGAAAATTGAAGAATGAACTGCGACATCCGCTCGTTTTTGTGCAATATTCAAGATCTTGATGTGATATAATAAGGATGTTTACCGAATCCTTTTCCAGTCATGGTCTAAAGCTATATTATCTAATGACTGTTTCATGGGGATATTTTAGAGGCTGGTGAAGAGAGATGTAACCAGTTTCAACTTTATATTTCATATGAGCCATTGTGAAGCATCCAATACCTCAAGTCGGTAATGCTATGTTTGTTGCTCGATTTATGGGTCAGTTCTAGTAGTTAGAACGACCCAAGTGGGGGTATATGTAGTATATTATATCTAATATATATATATATGTATACATATATATATATATATTATATATATACATATTTATATATATATGTAGTGTTTTTTATGTAGTTCGTATAGGCATTCTATTTAGGCATTCTAAGACAAATTCATTATGCAAGAATATAGATTGGGGATTCAAGTCTATTCTACACCTCAAAAGGGTGTCCAGGTGTCATCTCTTAATCTAATCAGTAGTCGCACACATCAAAGACAATGTTATCTGTTACCCTTTGATGTGTAAATCTTATGCAAGTTGTGTGTGTGAGGGATAGCCTTTTAAACCTAGTATTTACTGATGGTAATTAGAATTGAGGGGGGTATTCATGGTAAACATTTGGTTGACCCCCCCCCCCCAGTGTCAGATCAATATATGAGAAGACAGGCAGGTTGTCAGCTAGTCTAGAGAAAGACGGGTCTAGGAGAAGATATTCTTTGTCATGTACTCTGGTGGATTTTGTCGTCTGTAAGAATGTTCTGTTTTGGAAGTCAATAAAATCTCTCTCTGGGAGAATCGGGTTTTGCTGCGGAGACAATACTTTTAATAACTATATACCATCTACGAGGAAGGAACGATTATAAGATTAGATCACTACACCACCTACTGTCTAAATGTCCAGCAATTGCTGTACTCCAGCAGTTGCATTTCTCAGGTTGGCTTTCCTGTGGGTGGCACCAGTGGACCATGCCTACATAGCGTATGCTGAAACCGTCACCTGTAGTCTTTACCGGAAGCTCATGTGAAAGGATGACATTGCAGGATAATGATTAAGAGACAGGGACATAGAGTTGTAACCCTATAAACTGGAGGTGGTGGAACATGGACCTTCAAGGAAGGTATTATTTTAAAGCTGAGCAGTAGGTAAATGCTTAAATGAATGATTCGTCTTGGGGAAGCTTCAGGTAGAGGAATACTTGCCTTATTCCTTGCTCCCTGACAGCCGGGGCTCCCAAAAATGTGGGCTGGTCCTTGACATCCTCAAGTATAATGCAGGCATGTAAGTCCTACATTGTTTGTGGAGACAACAGGGAAGAGGCAGCAACACTACTGGTGAAGAGCAGCTTCACAGGACTGGATGTACGACCAGGAGGCCTATGGGCATTACAAATAAGTTTGGTATTCCTCTCCTTTAAGCTTCCCATAGAGTCAAATAACATTTAACCTTTGCTTTCTATGGATGGGGGTGGGTACAAATTACTGATATTTTATAGCGGACTGAAGGTTAGATTTAATTAAAGCTTCAGATTTTGAAATATCAAAATACATCCACTAATGTATGCTGTTTTCAAATATTTGACATTTTTCTGATAGAGTACGAAGCGATCACTTTGAGGTATTTGGTCTGGAACAGAAACTGCACTATAGGCAAATCAAGAATTCCTGTTTTTTTATGCAAAGTTTGCCAGAGGTGGACTAGGTTGTATAGCAATTTGCAGGCTTTTTACGTGAGAATATTAGGTGTTGGCATGTCATAATAACATTTAAGCACCTCATACATTATATATATCTATGCTTTTTCAATTTGAGTACAGACATTTTTTTTTGCATGTTTAGTGCATGCAGAGAGCAGATTTAGTTCTTTAGCTCTACTTCAATTAGGAGAAGACTGCTCTGGTGGCAGGGGGGCATTGGTTCTTTGGGCCAGTACTCATAGGACATGTTGGGGTGGTGGCTCTGTGTGGAGATGCTTCACAATTCAGGCATTGTCAATTATATATAATGACTTTATATACTGGTTCCTTTTTAAGACCTGTGATCACAGAGTCTGGTAAAGGGAAGGCTTCATACATCGAATACAATGCAGCTGTGAGGTTTCATGTGACCAGATGCCGAGAGCCACAAAGGAAGTTGATGTTGTAAAATGTAAAAAGGTGAATCACAATAAAGCATGTGCATTAAAAAACTTCTGTTTCCCCATGCTCACTGCAACAACATGTTGCACTTTGTATGGTACAATTATTTTAGCCCACAGTAATCTGTCACCACTATTAACTGCTTCCCTTGCAGCCAATGTACATAAACGACCAGACGGGAGCTTTGTTGAAGTGGGAGGGGGTGTATATATATATATATATATATATATATGGCCTCCCACATTGGCTGGTGGGGATGCCTTCAGACACAGCAGATCACAGATTGGGGTACAGGGCCAGTGAAATTGGCCCTGTACTATGTGATTGCTATGACCAATCACAGCGATCACACTTGCAAACAAATGCTATGACTGCATGTGGCTGCCTTTGAGCAGTTTCCTCCCACAGCAATCAGTTGGGAGCCAGAGTGTAAAAAAAAAATATTACAGTCCACTGAGCAGTACAGTATCACAATGGTGACATTGGTGTATTGCTCTGGCTGTCAATCAGAGACACTGACTGCTGCACCGATGACACTGTCACCAGAGCAAATGCAGTACCACTATGGTGACACTTTATGCAGTACAGCCAGCCATTGTCTCTGATCACCACCACAGCAGTACAATGTCACCAGACCAGTGAAGCCAGTCAGTGTCCCAATCTCTACCACACCAGTGTCACAATAAGTCCTCATTTCACAGGTGTGGTGCTCTCTGAAGAGCAAACCATGTTTAGATCATTCTTCAGAGACATTTGACAGGCAGTGAGGAGACTTTGTATTGCCTCCTTACCACCGACTTTAAAGCGGAGCTGCACCCGCACAAAAAATATTAAAAGTCAGCAGCTACAAATAGTGCAGCTGCTGACTTTTAATAAATGGACACTTACCTGTTCCTGGTTCCAGCGGTGTAGGCAGAATGTGATGAGAGACCGCTCGTCTCTCGCTGCCCCGCCGTCAGGGAATCAGGAAGTGAAGACGCAACGTCTTCACTGTCCGATCCCTACTGCGCATGTGCGGGTCGTGCTGCGCGCCCCTATTGGTCCCCGCTGTGTCCTGGGAACTGTGTTTCCCAAGACACAACGGGGCAGCTCCGGATAGGGGCAGGGCAGCTATCCGGAAGTGGGTGCAGATACCTGTATTATACAGGTATCTGCACCCCCTCCCCCCTGAAAGGTGCCAATTGTGGCACCGGAGGGGGGGAGGAATCCGATAAGCGGAAGTTCCACTTTAGGGTGGAACTCCGCTTTAACACCTTAGGCCCCACACAAGTTTTCCGATTCACTTAAATGGGTCATGACCTGTTGGTGATTTGGCCACTAGAAGTGACAGGGGGTATAATTTCTGCAAAGCAAAGCATCACAGCAATGGCATGTGGCTGAGGCCATTGCCTCTGTAGCTAAAGCTAAAACCGAGGCTCATTCTATAAGGTTTTACCACCCCCAACCTCATATTTGAACAAGTTGTAATAGTACAGCCTAGTGCTGATTAAATAAAAAAAACTAAGCTCTATCTAAAAATGATATACAATTCATTTCAGTGCAGTGTTGCATGACTGAGTAATTTTCTTTCAAAGTTGACATCACTGTAAACTGAAAAATGACTTTGACTGGAAGGGGGTCAAACAATCTGGTCTTCCAATAGATAAAGAGCAACTTGATTGTATTTGTCCTTCCCCATGTCAAAGATTTCTAGTCCCCCCCTGATGTTGGCATATGGCCGCTACAGTACACAATGTTTGCCTAAGTATTTGACATAATGGTGGTGGAGTACAGAATGGCCAGAAAGAGGTCACTCTGATGCAGCTGGTCAGATCAAACAGGTAACGCAATTTATGTAACTGGTTCGCTGTTTTTATGCAACATTTGCTAGAAGTGTGTTAGATGCATATCAATGTGCAAAGGGTTATTCGTTGAAAATGCTTTTTTTAAGTGTAGAACACCGCGGCGTTGGGGGTGCACAGTGTGGGAGAGGAGATCAATAACTAAAAGAGAACAAAATTAAAAAAGACTTCACTGATCATATCAAAATACAAATTTTCAATGATATTTCCATCCACACATCGTTCTAGTTGTGTGTTCAGGGCATGAAAAGGAGCCACAACTTAAAAGAGAGTATTTCCCTCTAATCTTCAATAAAAAAATAAAAAAAAACCCTAACCACTGTTTTAATGCACCTGGTATTTTTATGCAAGGTCTGCATAAAAAAAAAGTATGATTATAAGTGTTTTTAATTGAAGATTATATTAAAATTCTCTTTTAAGTTGTTGAATTTATTCATAGGAAAAATATGAAATCCTTTACAAGGAATTCTGGCTTTCACCAAACTCACCTAGGCGAGGTGGACATCACTGGTTACTTTAGATTAAAAATCCCATAAGAATGTGGTACTGCACATTGACTGGACAACCACACCAGAAACATGAATGTGGGGTAAGTATAAGCCCCTGTACACACGGTCAGATATTCCGACCACAAAATCCATTTGATTTTTTCCGACGGATTTTGTCCGAAACTGGTGTTGCATTCACGGTCGGACAAAGTTGTCAAAAAATCTGACGTGATGGCGTTCGTTCATTACGACGGGACTACGCAGAGGCTAGTAGCCAATAGCTTTGGTCTCTTTATTTGATCTGAGCATGCGTGGCACTTTGTCCGATCGGAATTCTCAACACACAATCGGAAAAAGTCAGATCAGATTTTTTTGTCGGAAAATTTGAGATCCTACTCTCAAATTTTTTCCGATAGAGCCTATACACGATCGGAATTTCCGACAACATAATCCGATCTGACTTTTCCCGTCAGATTTTCCGTTGGTGTGTACGGGGCATTACACATTTAAAAAAAAAAGGCTTTTATGGTATGTGTTTTATTCAGAGGGTGGGGGGGGGGCTGCAATTTACGTAGGCCGTGCAATTTCAAGTAAAGCTCCTATCAGCAGCAAAAAAAAACAGTATAGTTGCAAAGCTTGTTTAGTCTAGGGAAGGGGTCTCCAAACTTTCTAACCAAGGGGCCAGTTTACTGTCCTTCAGATGTACAGTAAGTGGGGGCTGCACTGTGGCCAGTGGGAGTAAAAAATGTCCTGGTGTCTGTGAGTGTGAACAATGGCACATCTATAGGGAGAAATAATACCCGATTATTGGTTTCAGTGGGAGGAATAATGCCCCATCATTGGTATCAGCGGGAGGAATAAAGCCCCATCATTGGTATCAGCGGGAGGAATAATGCCCCATCATTGGTGTCAGTGAGAGGAATAGTTACCGATTGTTGGTGTCAGTGGCAGGAATTTTTCCCCTATTGGTGGTGACAGTGGGAGAAATAATGCCCCTTCATTGGTATCAGTGGGTGGAATAGTGCCCCGTCATTGCTATCATTGGGAGGAATAGTGCTCTATTGTTGGTGTCACTGGCAAGAATTATACTCCCATTATTGGTGGCAGTAGGAGGAATAGTGCCCCAAGAACGAGATAAAAGCAAACAAAGGGTGGCATCTGCCCTCTAGGCCACAGTTTGGAGACCACTGGTCTAGGGGGTAAAGAATAACCACAAACATAGCTTATTCTATGCTCCTGCATGCTCCCTTCCCACTGGAAGACTGGTACCAAATATGTGTCCTGTTCCCATGCAGTGGTGGAACTATAGGGGTCGCTGCAGTATCACTTGCTATTGGCCCTGTCGTTCTGCCGCTGTGGGGGGGGGGGGCAAGACCCGGCATCTTCCCCTGTACCTCTGGCTGTCCATTTAGAATGCAGTGGGGGGAGGTGGGAGGTAACGATCGGCAGCTCTATGTTGCCCGTGGACGGCGGGATTCCCTGGGGCTTGTAGTTCTCTTCCTGAGTCTATACAGTGAAGAGGGGAGGGGCCTCTGACCCGAGCATGTATCAGTTTCACTCTTCAGTGTACAAGTGAGTTGGCTCTGCTTGTACACTGTTAATGATACAAGGCCACTCCCTTCTCCACTGTAAACACTGGGGAAGAGAACTACTAGCCCCATGGAGACCCCGCTGCTGTGAACACCATAGAGCTGCCAATCGTCGCCTCCCACCTCCCCCCAGGTACACGGGGAAACCTTGGAGGGGGGACAGCTGTCTGGAGACCCTGATGTAAGAGGGGGGCTCTCTGGGGACCCTGATGTAAGGAAGGGGCCCTCTGGGGACACTGATGTAAGGGAGGCTCTCTGGGGACCCTGATGTAAGGGAGGCTCTCTGGGGACCCTGATGTAAGGAGGGGCTCTCTGGGGACCCTGATGTAAGGAGGGGCTCTCTGGGGACCCTGATGTAAGGAGGGGCTCTCTGGGGACCTTGATGTAAGGAGGGGCTCTCTGGCGACCTTGATGTAAGGGGGGCTCTCTGGGGACCTTGATGTAAGGGGGGGCTCTCTGGGGACCTTGATGTAAGGGAGGCTCTCTGGGGACCCTGATGTAAGGAAGGGACCCTCTGGGGACCCTGATATAAGGAAGGGGCCCTCTGGGGACACTGATGTAAGGGGGGGCTCTCTGGGGACCCTGATGTAGGGGGGCTCTCTGGGGACCCTGATGTAAGGAAGGGCTCTCTGGGGACCCTGATGTAAGGAGGGGCTCTCTGGGAACCTTGATGTAAGGGGGGCTCTCTGGGGACCCTAATGTAAGTAGGGAGGCTCTCTTGGGACCCTAATGTAAGGGGAGGCTCTCTGGGGACCCTGATGTAGGGGGAGGCTCTCTGGGGACCCTGATGTAGGGGGAGGCTCTCTGGGGACCCTGATGTAGGGGGAGGCTCTCTGGGGGCCCTGATGTAGGGGGAGGCTCTCTGGGGACCCTGATGTAGGGGGAGGCTCCCTGGGGACCCTGATGTAATGAGGGGGGGCTCTGTGGACCCTGATGTAGATGGGGGATCCACACCCAGATATGTAAAGATGATAATAATAATATATATATATATATATATATATATATATATATATATATATACACATACATACACACACACACACATATTATATACATGTGTATGACTTTCTTTACTTCGCTGTTATGGGCTCTAGCCCGAGATCTTTTGTAGACCCAGCAACACTCCTAGTGGGGACCCTTCATGGTTTCTTGTACCGGGGCCCTGAAGATTCTAGTTACGCCTTTGTTCCCATGGCAACTGGTCCTCTCCTCCTGTGGGTGGGCCCTTGATGTTCTCACATACAATGCAGGACTGCTGGTCCCGCATAGCACGGTATGATGTTGGAGACTGACTGAACAACTGAGGAGGAGGAGCAGCTTTGAGGGACTGGTGGTATGGTGAGGAGGAAGCTTGCAGGAGCAATGAATAATTTAAGCATTTCTGCATATTCCATACCCCTAAAGCCCCATACACACCGTCGGACTTTTTCATCAATTTGGTCCGATCGGACAAGGTTGTTGAAAAATCAGACCGTGTGTATGCACCATCGGACAGTGTTCGTCGGTTTGTCCGTCGGACAAAGTCTTATCTCCTGCTGGAAAGATTTGCCGTCAACCCGGTCCGATCACACCAAATCCGAGCGTGTGTACGCTTGTCCGACGGACAAAGTGCTACGCATGCTCTGAAGAAATTCTGTGACGGAAGCGCTCGGTCAGGTAAAACTACCTTTCCTAATCGACACAGCACATTCGTCACGCTGCAATGTTAAAATGTCTTTAATGCAGCGCATTCTCTTTTTCTTTACAATGCAACAAGAATGACATCTTTTAGCTGCTCCTATTCACCCGCACTTCTCACAAACTTACTTCTTTATTACTTTGCAGCATTTATACACTACATGTTTATTTTTACTCAGATCGTAATACAATCTTTCTTATTTTTTTACCCTGATTTTTTTTTTTTTTTTTGGGGAATACATATTTGAAGGAGATTTTTTTTGTTTTTTGGAGGGGTTTGTATGTCTCAACTTAGCAAAACGACATTATTAACATTTGTATTTCTTGCTTACATTTACTAGGAGTTTGTTGGTTGTTGGTGCCCCTTGTTAATTCTACTTTAGGATTAGTGAAATGTACCTGCCTACTCAAAGAAAAACTGTCATTGTAGAAAAGTAAAACACAATAGTCAATGATTATTTCAAATCAAAAAAACCTTTATTTAGGTCTCAGCAACAGACCAAAGAGGAACGCAGCCATGGTGAAACTTGGGGAATTTGCAAAGCCTTGGACACCCATGGCAACCATCATTTTACAGACTTAAACAATTGGGGGCATGAAGACTACCTATCTAAATAATAAGGGAGCGCAATCTGGTCCTGAAGTCCAAAACATCCGGAACTGCAGCAGATGCCATCTAGGTCCCCAGGCTCTGGTACTACGAGAGGCTCCATCTTCTCTCAGACCAGACTGAATCAAGGTCATCACTCTCTTGTCTTCCTTGTACGCTTCCTTCCACGCCGTGGTGCTGGTGCTGGTGCTGGTGGGGTGGCAGAAGGAGGAGGAGGAGGCGGAGCAAGGTCACTCTCGCAAACATGTGTGAGGGGAGTCATCTCCCCAGCCACCCCCTCATTTAGTATTTTGAGGATGACCTCCTCACACATGCTGCGTTGCCCCGCCTCCATACCCGTAAATTTACTTGTAACCAAGGAGGCAAAGGCCTCCTCGTAGGTGGGTGTGGCATAGAGGGAGGCTGAGGCATCTTTTATCAGCTGGAGTGCTGACTCTCCCACCTCCCCCATGTTTTTCGCCCTTCTGTAGGGAAGGCGGAGGGGAGAGACTTGGGAGACAGTCAGGCTCCTACGCCTACCCCCCTGTTGGCTGCCACTACCCCCTGCCTCCTCCTGACTGCCACCTTCCACAGCCACCTCCTGGCTGAGGTCTTCCTGTGTATGAAAAAGGGACATAGTTTCAGTTATTTGTTCATCAAACACACACAATTCTCATCTAGTGACTGTTGCAAAATGTTTTCAAATACAAAACCATACAATTCTCAGCCCTGCAGTTTAGATTCTTCCCAAAAATGTCTCCCACACCACTGTCTGTTGATATGTCAATCACGTTAGGAAATAAGCAATTGGGGATCCTGAATTAACTGAACATCATTCATTATTCAACAAACTGGTTACAAAACTACTATACCTGGAACAAGCTGGGCTCCTGCACATCTTCCATACTGGAAGGCCCAGGTTGCTCCTCGGAAGCCTCATCAGGGGTGGCGTGCGTGGAAGGACGCGTGCAAGGAAGAGTCGAGAGTGACTTCCTGACAGTAGCCTGGTCTTTGAGAAAGTGGAGCCTGTCATAGTACCAGAGCGTGGGGACATGGACATCAGCTGCTGCAGCTCCAGATGCTTGTGACTTCAGGACCTTATTGCGCTCCCGGAAATAGGTAGTCTTCATGTTGGTGATCTTCACTTTTAAGTTTGCGACGGTTGCCATGGGCAGGGTAGGCTTTACAAATGCCACCAGTTTCAGCAGGGCTGCGTACCTCTTTGGTCTGTTGCTATAATCCCTGTGTTTCGCCTGCCATAAGAGGGGGAATTGCCGGTATTTATCAATGAAGTGTGGGAGAAAGCTCACGTTGTAGAACGCCTCCATCACCTCTGCAAGACACAACGCCACACAAAACAATATAAATAATGTCAGCCTAAACTCTCCTAATCTTCTCCATAAAGAAGCCTCAAGTTCTAATCAGTCTAGGCTAGTTATGTACCAACGTCAAATTGTACCTTCGTTTGTAGCGATCGTCTCGTGCGTGAGCTTTCTCTCCCCTCGTCTCCCAGATCGTGGCTACGACACAGGCGTGTGACGTTTTATATACAGTGCGCATGCGTCAAACTCCGCCCGCCCCTGACGATCTTTCTCGTCTATTCCCCACCCCTTCTCTTTACGGCGCAGTGGGGAGAGCACATGGCGGGGACACAGCAGGTGCGCCCCAAATATCCCCCCAACGAGGAGGTGGACGAGGAAAGTCCGGAGGCCCAAACGTCCCGATCCCGGAGCCTGAAATTCAAGGCCTCCAATATGTCATTTGGAGAAATGTTGGAGATGGTGGACATATTAAAGAGGAGCGACTATGATGGGAAGTATGGGCCTTACCTCAACCCCAATGTCCGCAAGGCCAAGATCATGTCTAAAGTTGTGAGAAGGCTGTACAATCATTTTGGGGTACAACGATCCAAGGAGCAACTGAGGAAACGCTGGTCAGACCTGAAACTGAGGGAGGCCGATCAGTACAGAAAGATCAAGAGAATTCTTCAAAAAAGTAAGTAGTTGTGTTTTGTGTTTGATTTCTTGCTTGCATACTGCTCCATGTGGTTTGATTTTTACAAAGTTGTACATTCCAAAATGGCCACTTTCATGTTCGTCTGTGCATTCGATCGTACTCAGCCTCGATCTTTCTGCCACTGTCATGGTCGTGTGTGTGTCCATTCGATTGTACGCAACCTCGATCGTGCGGCCACTTATAATACGATGTTTGGTGTTTTTTTGGGGGAAAGGAAGTTTGTTCTCCCTAGAAATGTCATCCAGAATGTAAAGCCAATTTATTCAATGTAAAGGAGAGGTCACCCAGTAGCTGTTTACCCATCTGGACTCGAGAGCACTAGTGCTGGGACACCCAAACCCCCTTTTTATTAGCCTTTTCCACACATGTGCTCCAGTAGATACTAGAGGGGGGTCTCCATCACACAAACTTCTACCAAAAAGCTAGTCAGTTTAGCACCTTTACAAAGTGACTACATTCATGTAGTTGACATTTGTAACTGGCCAAACTAAAATAGTGTCCGTCACTTTCAAGCAATGTTTGTCATTTCCTATTTCTGCCCTCAATAGTTTGTGTTGCTAAATCTTCCTTTTGGACATTCTCATAGGGGAGAGAAAACTTGGGCCGTCTGAGGAAACCCCCAAACCAACACCTCCCAAAAAAGGGGAAAGAGCAGAAGCAGAGGAGGAGGAGGAGGAGGAAGGAGAGATCATCGAACTTGGAGAAATTGTCACCACAACAGGTGAGTGTGGGAGAACACAGCTACTGGTAAGCTAATCCATGTATGGCTGCCTCATTTCCAACACCCCATTTTTGTTTGTTTGTGTTTTTTAGGTGACGTGGATGTTGTGGAAGAAAAATCGCACTTTACCACAGAGAGTGCCCACGTACTCATCGGAGAGATAATGGTCTGCAATCGAGATCTAGATTACATAAAGCAAAACATCAATGATGTTCAACAAAAATTGAAGAACATCATTGATGTTTTAGGAAAAATATGAAAACGCACCAAGTAATTAACACACATTTGTGCCAGCTTCTGAACACATTTGCAACTTAAAAACTGTCTGAAATTTGGAACATGCACACATTGTGTCCACATGTGCTAGCTCCCACCATGGTGGATGAATGGCAACGTTTTTTTGGGGGTGCAAACACTTTACGAACTACGAAAGTGGTTGTGGTGAAGGGGTTGCACCCCCAAAAAACGTCCATTCATCCCCATGATGGAAAATGGCACTTTTGAAGCTTCTAGGCATGTGTTTTCCCATCTAATGACCATTTTCAGACCCAAATTGTGTGCATGTTCCAAATTTCCACTTTTCGGGGGTGACCCCCCCATGTGATGAAGGCAAGATCAAACACACTTTGAACATATAGTCATGTCTGATCTTGTCTTCACTTTACAAAGTTGAACTTTCCAAGTTCCTAGGTTCTGTTTTGCTCCATGCCTGGTTTTACCAATTGCGGAATGTTTGTAAACAATGTTGTAAATAACCAAGATGTTGTCAGTTTTGGCGTGAAGATTGTAAACGCACTTGGGAATGTTTTCCTAGTAAACTTTTATTTTTCTAAATGTGTGGCTTCCTTATTTAAAAAACACAATGCATTATGTATGTAAAATGAAAAGGATATGGGGGGCAATGGGTGTTATTTACTAAAGGCAAATCCACTTTGCACTCCAATTTTCTTTCCCTGGGAACTTGTTCAATGCACTTGTAGAGCATAGCGGATTTGACTTATGTAAATGACACCCACAGTGCTTTGTACGAAAACACGGAGCACAGCATTTTGGAGAATACACACATGTCAGACCTGGTGATGAAAAGGAGTATTTTGGGTGTCAGTTAAGCAGTACAAACCTTCTCTAGACCAAAGATTAGGTAGCAAACACACAACATGAGAATAATCTTTTTGGGAAGAAGAGACTGTTACCTCCTTTTGCCCAGAAAGTGCATTCCCACTGTCGAAGGCAAAGGGAAAAAATGTCAAAGTAAAATAAGCTAAAAAGAAGACTGAAATGACAAGAAATCAGAGGTTGGTTAAAATATCAGATTTATTAAAAAATGCCTCTCACACATCGTCAGGCAGAGCAATGGCCCCCCTACCCACAAAGTACTCCATATATTGGTCCCGGACAACACGGGCATTTAGAGGGGGCAAGCCTGGACGTGCCACTTGAAGGGCTGTGAGTTCCGCATTTGGAGGGCCCTCCACATCTGGGCCAACGGGCACCACATAGTTCCTGTTATGTCTTTTGAGGAAGTTGTGCAATATGCAACAGGCAAGAACTATGTGGTTCAGTTTGTATTCCGCCAAGTTAAATGCCGTCAGGAACAGGCGGAAGCGGCTGGCCAGGATGCCAAAAGCGTTCTCCACAACTCTTCTGGCTCTGGACAGCCTGTAGTTGAAGACCCTCTGGTCCGGGGTGAGGGTCCTCATCGGGAACGGCCTCATCACATGGGGAGTCAACGCAAACGCTTCATCTGCGACAAAGACGAAGGGGAGTCCTTCGGCATTCTCCTCTGGAGGTGGCAAGCACAGACTGCCACTTTGGAGACGCCAGTAGAACTCCGTGTGCGTAATGGCCCCACCATCCGATATCCGGCCGTTCATCCCCACGTCCACATACATAAACTCGTATGTTGCCGACACCACCGCCAACATCACTACACTATTAAACCCTTTATAATTATAATAGTAGGACCCCGAGTTGGGCGGTGGGACGATGCGGACGTGTTTCCCATCAATTGCCCCTCCGCAGTTAGGAAAGTCCCAACGGCTGGCAAAGTGGGAGGCCACAGTCTGCCATTCCTGTGGCGTGGAAGGGAACTGTGGAGTGAAACAAGAAAAAAAAATGAGTCACTTTGCACCTAAACATTGCAAGCAGATTAGACAATCAACATCTTGGAACAAGAGCATTGTATAAAATTGGAGGCTGGAAAGTATTTGCACAGAAAAGTAGAGGCTCCCCTTCACAGATTACTCACCCCCCATCAATCCCCCCACTTCTGATGGGACATTGGCAATAACTAGGGTTTTGGGGGGGGGGGGGGGTGGTGGACAGCTAACCCTCTGCACTTCATTGATTGGCAAATGGCTCAATAATGTGGGCTAGTTTGGCCAGACCCTCTGTACTTAACACTATTGGCAGGCCACAGGAAAGATCAAATAACATTTCAACCCCCCCCCCCCCCCCCCCCCCCCAAAAAAAAGGCAGGCACAGTGTGACATTATTAAATTACCAAGCAAGCTAATAGGAGGGAAAGAAGACAAAAAAATAGGAAATGGAATGTATGGAGGCAGCCCCTTGCACTACATGCTTTGCTGAATTCATCCCTAAAGATGCCCACTATAAAGAGGTAGGTATATAGTGTGTATGGACCTTGGGAAAGCCAGCAGATAAAGGATTGGTACCATCTGACAGAGCAGTTGGGGGAGGGGGTTCCTAATGAGTTTGCCCCCCCCCCCCCCCCACCAAAAGAAAAAAAAAAGGGGGCTCTACATGAAGTAAACCACACAGCAAACATTTGTGCATATTTTAGGGGGTGTTTTGGGGCAAACAATACTATGCAGCAGACAAAAGACATTGCTTAAGTGACTAGGCCATAGGTGTCTATTGGGGCAGAAGAGCATGCTGGTGAGGTAAGTGAAGGGAAAAAATGCATGAAGGAGAAAAGGGGCACAGCATATTAGAACATATTGCAATCATGGTAATTAGGGAAGGAGGTCAAAAATACAAGTCATTAGCAAACAGAGCATACATAGAAGGGAATAGTAAAGTAGAAATGTTACCTTAATATAGTCCTCCTGCAGGACCTGAATGATGGCAGAACAGGTCTCTGGAATAATGATTCCCAGGGCCTGGGGAGAGATACCTGAAGAGAACTTCAAATCCTGAAGACTTCTCCCTGTCGCCAAGTACCTCAACGTGGCAACAAGCCTCTGCTCCGGAGTAATGGCTTGTCTCATGCAGGTATCCTGCCGGCTGATAAAGGGGGTCAGCAAAGCCAAAAGACGGTGAAAATCGGGGTCCGTCATCCTGAGAAAGTTCCTGAAATCATCAGGATTATTCTCCCGGATCTCACGAAGCAAAGGCATGTGCGAGAACTGGTCACGCTGAAGCAACCAATTCTTGGTCCACATACTCCTCATCACTCTGTTCATGGACGGGTCTTGGCTCAAAGCTAAAAGCCCGACACCAATTCCGCGTACAGCACGAACTCGGCGACGAGTACGCACGGGAAACATCGCTCAGAAGGTCACAAAAGGTCGGCTGGTCAGAACGGACAAACAGAAAGCACCGATAAACAGCAAGGCCTGAAAGAACGAAGTGAATACCAGCAACGAGCAGACAATAAGCAGTGCAAATCAAAGCGTCCTATATCAAGATATAGGCCGCAATGACCAACAAATGCGAACTGACTACACGCACTAATAAACAGATACGCACGACAAGCACAAACTGAAGAGCAGTAACGATCTGAGTCAGAAAACTGAGAAGCGCGAATCTTAAGTCACCAAACTTCCACTAACTCTCGATAAACACGGGATCAGCAGAAGGAGCCCAACGGGTGCCTGACGTGGTGCTGAACTTCCCTTTTGTAATCTCGTGGACGACGACTTACGTCACGACGTTCTTCCGGACCGGATATTCCGACAACGTAGTCCGACCGTGTGTACGCAACGCCAACATCGGACAAAGTACGTCGGACAAAGTCCGACCGACCTGGTCCGCGGATTGTCCGAGCGTGTGTATGGGGCTTTAGACTAAATAAGCGAACCACCCCTGCTGTGAGGGGAGGACAACTACATTGTCATTTTCTACTGCTCACTAGAGTTCAACTTTAATCTTATAAAAGCCCAAATCAGAGAGATTGTTGATTCACAGCATATTTTTTACACCAAAAAGCAAATTGTGGGAGGCGGATCAGGCATATTATCAGTGGAGCGGATTTTAAGAATTTTGCTAATCTGTTTACGTCGTACGTGTCTTGCTTCTGCTTACATTAATACCTAAAGAGCTAGGTAGTGTGCAATGAAAACGTTTTAAAAACGAATTACGTTGTATAAATGAATGAAATTAAGCATCTCAAGGGCTGCACATTTCAAGCACTAAATGGGTCCCTTAGCAGGTTGATGGATGGTGGCTCCAGTAACTGCAGGAATATAAGTCAGGAGGTGGAGGAGTTAATTAGAACGATTGGGGGTCACCTTGAAAGGTGAGCATTGGAGTAATGTTTTAATAAGGCCTTCGTTTATCTGGAAATGCCGTCACTGTGCATAATTACTAGATGTTTAATACGCCAGACGGGGAGAATGTCCTCTTAGAAATGTCAACACTGTGTAGGACTCTGCGGCTGATCAAAGGATGTGCTTATTGGGTTACACTTTGGTAATCGCTTTTCTGACAAATCCCGGCAAAGCTGCAGTGTGTGGTTCTTCTGAATGTGTCCTTTAATGTGCAGCATACATATTACATCTAATATAACAAAAACAGCTGCAGGTTTGCCTTACTAAAACAATGTTACTAAAGCCCTGTACACACAATAGGATTTTCCAACAACAAATGTTGGATGTGAGCGTGTGTACACAATTCCGACGCACAAAAGTCTACGCATGCTCGTAATTAAGCATAAGAGCCGCACTGGTGATTGCACTTCATTTTTCTAAGCTCGTCGTCACTGCGTTCTTGACGTTCGGAATTTCCAACAACATTTGTGTGACCGTGTGTATGCAAGACAAGTTTGAGCCAACATCCTTCGGAAAAAAATCCACGATTTTGTTGTTGGAAAATCCTATCGTGTGTACAGGGCAATAATTTTGGAAATATTGCAAGCTGTTTCTTTCAGTCAGTGCTTCTGCTTTATACATGTAGCTCCGACACTTTTATAAAGTGTGCGCTATTCTGTAAAAAATGTTTTTTTCAGAACTGTAACTGAGTTCTGGGGGTTAATTGTTCTAGGGTTTTACTTTGGCATCAGTTTGGCTGGGCTGTATTGGAGTTCTTCCTGGTCATAGGTGAAGTGAGCAGCTGTGACAGGCTGAGAACGCAGTCTGGTTGGACGCTTTAGGTACCAATCTTTCTCTGAGCCAATCGGTGGGCGCGTCTGGCACCGCTGTGTATTCCGGGAAGGGGTATTTAAGATGCTGAAGTCACGTGTTCAGGGTTCGGCTTGCTCTTTTGATTCCTGGTTCCGGTCCGGACCAACCCCGTGAGGGGTCCCAGACCCAGGAATGTCTGCTGCCCCCGTAAACCTGGTCACCCTGACCAGCCCCAGAGGCCCTTATGGTCTGGGGTGGGTATCCATCTGTTCCCAAGCCTAGGAACTGGCTAGTTCGAGGCCCAGTAACTGAAGGAGGATTCTGAAGTGTCCCGGTGTGCTCTCAGGATTGGAGAGGCACAGCAACTCGTACAAGCGACCAGGGGAGGACTCTTCAGAGGAGGGCCATGAAGCTGGCTGCTCGGTAAGAGCCTGGGAGCTGAGATTGTATGGACACTAGTGAATCCGCATTTCCTACGGTATCGCCAAAATGGCTGGAAGATTCTGGTACCATAGGAAAAGTTCTTAACCCATCCTTCGGTTACAACATAGTCTGTGGCAGGGACTTTTACTAATTCTGAATCACTTGTTGGCTGCTTAATCTACAGACAAGGGTTTATCCAACAGTGAAGAGTCCAGTTGTGAGTGGCTACTCTCTGGGCTATCTAAGGAGACATTTATTTGATGTCAGCAGTTCTGAAGTGCCTGAGCTTTATCACCCATGCCCTCTATCCCCAACTAAGAGACTGTGTTATGTTTGAATGTTTTTTTGCAAATAAAAATCCTCAAAAGGACTTTTGAGTATCGGTCTCTGCAATTACTGGGTACTAACCCTGGGAAACCCTAGACAACAAACGACGAGCTACAAGGAGGAGGAGGTAATCAGTAAGCCCAGAAAATACAGGGGTTATGGCGCTACATACAGTAGCCTCCATAGGCCATGGCTGAGAAGCTGAAGTACTAAAACACCAGCCAGGAACCCCACTCCTCCCATCCTTATTGTAACAGCCTTGAATGGCCTGTCACAGAGAACCAGCACTGCTATCGGGTCGTAAGTCACATGATCCCGTACAACTGGGAGTATCACTTTGCATCTCTGAATGAAAAGGGTGATGGGAAAGGGAAGGGAAGGGAAAGGAAGGGGTGAGAAGGGATGGGAAGGGAAAGGAAGGGAAAGAAAGGGAAGTGAAGGGAAGTGAAGGGAAGAGAAAGGTAGTACAAGTAGCTGCTTGGACCGATATTAAGCAGTTTACTTCAAATTATGTTGTTTATTAGAAATATAAAAGTACTAAATTTAGAACATCGTTATGGATGCTCTGCAAAATATAATCCTAATTAGGCACTCCCTACATAGGTTTAGACACAGTGTGAAGACTGGAGAGTACATTTCCCCACACAACGATGACATGAATGAACCCTCTAGCTAGCTGTACATTATCCTTTCTATTAATAGCTTTATGTAATTACATGGTATAGGAGGAAGGCAGGGCTTTGTAAAAGTCGTAAAAAGGCTACCTATCATCAGCAATCTGTGATCTCTACAAACTGCATTAGTGCAGTGCAACACAGAAATTTCCTGGCATTAACCATAGTGGATCAAACAGATATGTGGAACAGATGCTTTTCTTGTCATTCTCAGTCCTGGGCTGTAGTTATAATGAAGATGAAGATGTTAAATCGCAGTAATGCAATGTTTACAGCATTATGGGCCTTTGAAGATAGATAATAAAGCACGAGTCGAAAAAGCTAAGGTGTGAGGTTATGTTTCGAAAATTGATTTGACAAAAGACCTAATTTTTAAATAAACATGTTTACTAGAAATTTTGCCTGCTCCCCTTTCCAGCCCTCTCTATCCAGGGCCGGTGCTACCACTAGGCAAACTAGGCAGCCACCTAGGGTGCACTTCTAACTAGGGCACCCAGCCACTGATGTTCCTACTCTCTTCTCTCTGCAGCAAGCAACTAAGTTTCAACTTCAGCAGGCAACCGCTGGTCCGTTCACACATAGTGTCAGAGGTGCAGCAGCGGCAGAGGACTGTCTGTGTCCTGACTCCAGAATGAATGGAAGCAAGCAAACATTAATTGATGGGTACTGGTAGGCTGCATTGATGGGCGCAGGTAGGCTGCATTTGATGGGCCCCGGTGAGGTTGCATTTGATGGGCGTGTAACGAGCCCCTGCTCGCTCGGTTCCACTCTCCCGACACTCCTCCTCTGCAATCTGATGGAATCAGATTGCAGATCGCAACATCTGATGGTTCGGTCATGCGATGCTCCGGGATTCGAACTACAGCTATGTGCTGTTCGAATCCAGTTGTGATGGCTCAGAACAAACACCAGGCAGGCTGTATGTAAGTTCAAACAGGAATCTCCTTTTATTGGATACACAACACACTTTTATACACATCAGTTTGAACCCCCCCCCCCCCCCCCCCCCCCCCCCGCCCCCAACAACCACTTTCCTATTGGTCAATTGTAAAGTACTCTAGTCCTCAATTAGGTCCTCTATAATCCATGCAAATTAGGACTTGAAACAGGGTCAGCAGGGATTGGTCCGATAGCTTGAATAGGAGGACTGATAGGTGTAATGACACAGAGAAGCCCCAGGAGGTAATTAAAGTACATAAACAAATGGTCAAACACAGAACAATGCATTCCTTCCAGACCACAGAGCCGTCTGGAGGGGGTTAGCCTTAAGACATTGCAGAAGACCCCCCCCCCCCACTGTGTAATAGAATCAAAGGAGAAATACTTCAGTGTTTCAAGGTTCATGACAATACTCTCAACAGTCCAACAGCCACAGTGGGACCCCGAACGGGTCAACTCAAGGATGTTGGAAAAGCAAAGTAGTCTTAAGGTTCCAGGTCCGTCTGCCGAGATAACCCATCCGCATTCACCCGGTTTTGATGAACTGGCGACACTGAACACAAATGTCTGGAGGTGGTATCTTCTCCAGGTGGTGGGAGACGGCAAATAGCCCTCCAAATCTCATGCTCTACTGGGCCATAGTCTCTGGGTAGGAGGCGAGCCCACAGCCCCCTCCAAAACACACAGTGACAGTGGGTTCTGTCACAGGGCGCTTCATTAAAAAGGTGGGTTATACATGGGCAGGGCAAAGGGGTAAGGGGTGGAGCCAAGGAGGGGGATGGCAAATCGAGGTTTCGCCTATCAAAAATCCTTGCATCAGCCCTGTCTCTATCCATAGATATGGGCATACCAGCCAGCAGGTCCATTCTTACTTTGTCCAATGACTGTGGCCTCCTGCTCTGTCTGCAGCCTGGTCAGTAAAAACCCAGTGCATCCCACAGACTTAAATGGGATGTTGTTCCTGTTATTTGGGTGCGATTCGTTAGAAACTATGGGAAGTTGGTGCACAGGCAAGGACAACCTGACAATAGATGTTTACTAGCTGGGCTGCTAAGAGCATGGGAAGCCGGAGCAGTTGGAAAAGTATGGACTTGCTGGAAAGGGAACTTAGATCTACATATGGAGGGGCTAGGAAGGGGACTGGGAAAATTTGAAGCAGAGATGTACATTAAAGTACAGTTATCCTTATTAGTAAATTGTGTATATATGTTGAGATCAGCAGCTCACAACTAAGGGCCAACTGTACATAATTCCAGTTAATCATGAAGTCAATGACAAGACTGCAGGATGTAAAGCCATAGTCATAGTTGAAAAAATAGTTTGTATTGGGGGATGATGGTTAAAAGACTTGTATTCAATAACAAATTCAATAATGTGCAAGTAACAATAAAAGGCCTCAACATACTGAATAATAGCCAAAGTTTATAGCATCCAGGGGGTTTGACTCGAGATTCATTCCCATCATACCTCGTACATCCAAAAAATATTTGAGGAAAATAGGTGCATTGGCTATAAGGCTGGATTCACACCTATGCATTTTTTGTGCTTTTTGCATTTTGCAGATTTGCACTACAGAACATGTTCCATAGGAAACCATGTTAAATGGACTACTGCATAGGTGTGAATCCAGCCTAACAGGTAGCCAGAATTCAGCTACCATTTTACTTTTTTTTGAACCGCCGACATAATCCAAATAATAACCAAATTTAAACTTTTTATTTTTCATTCGTATGACTTCAAAGAGCACCTGAAGTTTTGATGCAAATATTATGCCGCCATATGACCCGTGACCACAAAATTGTGATCTGCACATAAAAGCAGGCATGATGTGCTGCCAGTTTAAAGTCCAACTCTGGGCACAAAAAAAGTCCTAACACTGTAATGCTGCGTACACACGACCGGACTTTTCGACAGCAAAGGTCCGACGGAACGAATCCGCCGGACAATTCGATCGTGTGTGGGCTTCATCTGGCCTTTGCTGTTCAAAAATCAGACGGACTTTAGAAATAGAACATGTTTCAAATTTTTCCGCCGGAACTCCACCGGACCCAGTTCCTATCGAGAAATCCGCTCGTCTGTATACTAGTCCGACGGGCGAAAACTGATGCTAGGGCAGCTATTGGCTCCTGGCTATGAACTTTCTTATTCTAGTCAGGTCGAACGTCATCACGTTTGATTCCGTCGGACTTTGGTGTGATTATGAGTTTCAAAGTCAGTTTGTTAAGTCCGTCGGAAGTCCGCCGAAAGTCCGTCGGGAAAACCGTTGGACCTTTGATGTCGGAAAGTCCGGTCGTGTGTACGCGGCATCACGGTTAAATGCTTATTATACTGTATATAGAGGTGTTGTGACCAATCCTCCGCAGCCTCCTCTCTAAGCTTCAACCAAACAATAAGTAAAAGTGCAATATCCTTGTGCTAGGTATAAATCTCATAAGGGACACAGTAAAAGTGCATTAAACATATAATAAGAAAAAAGATTGATTTTCCCCTTGTTTGTGGACTTTATAGGCACTACCAGTTTTTCCCAAATTATTACAATGTATATAATGAAAAAGAGTTTATTTAGAAAAAGTCACAAAAGCTATAAAACATGTTAGACAGTCTTCACAAGAGATTTACAATAAAAGAATTGCATCAATATGATATCAGACCCGACGCGTTTCGGAGAGAAGAATCCTCCTTCTTCAGGGGTCATAATTACCAGATGTAGAACTTAATTCTAAATATAGAAAATACCGTTTTAGTGTGACATTACATATATTTGCCATATGGCAGGGAAATTCAATACAATATGGAAAATGGCATAGAGTGGATGAAGATGGTCATAAGGATAGCAAGAGTACATGGTGATATACTATGGAAAAAGGAATGGATATATAAATCACAAAGACTTACATGTATGCAGGTTATATTGATTGGAAGAATTCCATCATATTAAAAACAAAGAAGTTTTTGCACTGAATTAGGCTCTCTCTGTGTTGGGGTCCAAGCAAAGGCCAAAATTCAAGTAGGTGTTTTGTCCCAAAATTTAGGGGGATTTTTTCTAGAAGTCTAGAGAGCCCTTATCCAGAGATGTAAGATGGTATACATAAAAAAAAAAAAATATATATATATATATATATATATATATATATATATATATATACTGTATATATGTAAAGTTGGGGGTTGATTAGCTCTTGTAGTAGATGCTTTTGCCAGTGACTCAAACCAGACAGGAACTGTATTTTAGGGCATGGTAGCCCATTTTTATTAAAAAGGCAAATAAAAGTCCATAATGGTTTCCCACGCAGGGGTTCTTCTCCAGCAAATACACACAACAGAAAATGCTAACCCCCTGGCTCTCTGTAGCAGTACTTCTTCTCTTTATCCTGGTCACACAGACCACTGAATCCTTCAGTGTGGACGGCTTTACTTTAGCGCCCACAGCTCCGCTCTGGCCTTTTCACTGCCTCTTGCAGTCACACATGTTCTGGCTGCCTCCTGCAGCCCCTCTGACTCCTGGAGACCTCCTGTCTCTCATGGTATGGAGAAGTCTCCAACTGGGAACCCTGAGGTATTCCCATGAACTCATTATAAGGGCCGTGCTGGTCATCTGCTAAATCTGGACACAGGGTTGGAGATCCCGTCCCACCCAAGACACTGTGGAATCTCCAAACTACAGAGCCCCACCATGACGGAACACCAAAACCTGGAGAAAGCTGTGAAAGCAGTCTTCTCCAGTCCACACCTATGCTCTGCAGGCTTGCACCAAGCAAATGTGCACACCCTGTGTCCCCCAACTTACCAATTTTACCGTGATAGCATCTCCTACTGTCAATATATAATATATATATATATATATATATATATATATATATATATATATATATACATGAATATAGTGCAAAAAGTTGCTCAGATTTTCTAAACATCAATAGTTCGTCTTTCTTTGCTGTGAAGGAATGATGATAACGTGCACCACCAAAAAAAGTGCTCCCAAAAGGAATCACCACAAGCGATTAAAATTGCTACTTACCTGCCACTCTGATCCCACAAGGAGATTATTAGACACCTTGCTGCATAGCAGCCACAATCTTGTATGCAAAGGTTCCACAATCTCCTAAGCCAAGATAGACTCCATGGAGAAAGTTAAAGTACAGCTGAAAATCCACATAGTGTAGTACTTCACCAAGATTTTAATAAAATGATAAAATCACACTTACAATTTTAAAGGAATTACACAGAATGTATTACTAATAACCAGCAGGTCCAAGCGGTCAGGCTGATTTGCAGAATAACGTCACTTGTGGGGCCCCTCTCCCCTAAGGTGCTCATGGCTGCAGACGCACGGTCACCCCCTCTAAGTACAATGCAGGTTGTACATGATGATTCCAAGGACTGAGGACTGGGGTGAGAAGAAGACAGTACCAAAGTGGGGGATAGGGTACAGTAAGTAATCCTGAAAGACAAAAACGGAGGAAACTCCCAGCTCAACTCACCAACCAGTCTGCTTACCAACCAAATTAACCTGTCCAACAGTCTGCGTTAACAACGGGGGTTTAGTTAGCACACCTTTGCAACTGCATGAATAAGCTGCAAGGCCTCTTAACGGCACCCTGTGTATTACTTGAAGCCCCAACACTACTAAATTTATACATAACAAAACAGTGTTGCGCTTTCAAAATAACTACCAATAAATCCCTAAATGAGAATAATTGATTAACTTGCAATATTAAGTTTATGAGCGTCTCCACAGTGGGAGCACATGCATTCTAATGATAGATAAGGGGCAGATGGGCCTGGAGGTAGTCCAGTCCTTTCCAGTCCAGTCCCTCCAGTCCTAGGCACAGGGGCACATTGGACACCCAGCACATAGCACAATGGCAGCAAAGGTGCCCAGTGTGTCCCCTGACCAAATTTTTCTAATTGTAACAAAGAGATGGGCCACCTATACCTGCCCCCACCTATAACTGGCCTTCACAGCAAGGAGCACATTGAAGGGCAAACGCATGAAAAACAAAAAGAGAAGAAATTCCCAAAACTCACCAACCAGTCTGCTTACCACCCAAATTGACCTGTCCAACAGTTTGCGTTAAAAACAGGGGTTTAGTTAGCACACATTTTCAAACGCATGCGTAATCTGCAGAGCCCCTTCACGGCACCCTGTATTACCTGTAGTCCTAACGCTTGTAAATTTACAAGAGTCTTCACAGTGGGAGCACGTGCATTCTAATGGATAGATAGAGGGCAGGTTGGTCTGTAGGTCCCCCAGTCCTCCGTAAAGGCACAGGGGCACAGTGGACACCCAGCACATAGCAAAATGGCTCCCACTGTGATGCCGCTCATAAATTTTGTAGTGTTAGGACTGCAAGCAATACACAGGGTGCCGTGAAGAGGCCTTGCAGATTACGCATGCATTTACAAATGTGTGCTAACCAAACCCCTGTTTTTAACGCAGGCTGTTGGACAGGTCAATTCGGTTGCTAAGCAGACTAATTGGTGAGTTGAGATGGGAATTTCCTCAGTTTTTGTCTTTCATGCATTTGCCCTTCCATGTGCTCCTTGCTGTGAAGGTCAGTTATAGGTGGGGCGGGGGCCATCTCTTTGTAATCCTGCCTAAACCTGTACCGCTTAGACATAGCAAGCATTTCACCTTTGCAGTGGAAGGGGTACTTACTGCAAGGGTGAATTTTCTCTAATCCTTAGAGCCGGGCTTTAATCTTGCCCCTTTCGATATGCTCATGAACTATGAATCTCTAGAGCTAACTGTCACCTTCCAGATATATGACATCACTACCAATGAGTCAACGTGAGGAACCACAACATGTAGCAAGGGTAAAAGATATGCAATCCATTCCAAACAGTTGAATACTTGGGGTGGCAAAGGTGAAGCGCAGCATCAGAATTTAAAACATATAGGTCTCTAATAAAGGTTAGTATATTGCCTTTTTTAGCAGGTATGTAGCACCCTCCTAGATAGGTTCCTAGAAAAGCTAGGTACATTTAGTTTTTGGTCCCACTGTAGTCAGTGGAGCAGTTTCTGATTGCTTTGGGCTGTTCTGGGCTTTGCAGGTTTGATTGCTTCCCTTTTTTCTTGAGTATTCCAGAATATAGTGGGTGGGAGGAGGCAGATCAGCAGCCTGAATATTTATGTAGTTGCAGCCAATCCCTAGGTGAGGATGCCCAGAAGGTGGCTGGAGAAGTGCATAAATAGTTTTGGAGCCTGAGGCAGCTCTGTTCTTGTCCAGGAGGAGAAGTGCCCAGCCTGAAAGGCTGCTGACCTTCTGGGCAGCCCAGCTAAAAATTTTACCTGTGCTCCTCGAGGTGCCTGCTGTGGCAGAGCTGGGGGGCTGTCCTGCGAAAATTTAAGCAAGGGATTTCACCGGGATACAGACTGGAAGATTCACTGAGGAATTGTCTGTTTGATATTGGAGGGTGGCATCCAAATATCCTGGGACATTGTGAGTACACATCTGAACGGAGGATCCTAGAGTCACTGCTGCTGCTGATATCCCTAGCATATCCATACTAATGCTTGTCTGGACTAGGACAGAAGGTGTCCCGGTGCTGTTCACTTTCTCATTCTTTGCTGGACGGACTGTCCTGAAAAGTGGTATTACAGTGAAGAGATTCCTCCGTTTATTGCTCAGCGTTTATGGCATATCCCACAGCTTCCTATGTCCTATCTCAGTTAACTAGCAATACATGTAAAAAAAAAAAGGCAACCCATAGACCAGGGGTGCCCAACCAGTGGCCCGGGGGCACATGTGGCCCAGGGAGCCCTCTGATGTGGCCCGCGACCTCCTGCTCTGGGATAGAATAGAAAGAATACTGTTATTAAAGGTCAGTTTATTACTAAAATCACAGTGTATATATGGGCATATCTTTTCCTCAGTGGTTACTGGGCTGCTTTCAAACTGATCCGCAGGTGCAGAGCAGTTTACCTGCGGGTTACCTGCACCTAGTCATAGACTTCTATTATTACCTGCAAGTTTGGTGAGCTTTCTGAAAGTGCACCGAACCTGCAGAATATAATAGAAGTCTATTGCAAACTGCAGGAGAGCCAAAGATACACCACGTTGCACACGTGGTGCGGGTAAACCGCAGCGCATCAGTGTGAAAGCAGCCTTGGACTCCTTTCACATGGTCAGTCCGACAGTCCGACCAATTGGACCCTCCATTCACCTCTAAGTAGTGGCAGACATAAACCGGCTTGTGTTCTACCTCCAATACGATCTCCTAAAAAGTATTGTGGGCTGCATCCATTTCCGCTCTCCAAATGCAGAGTGTACACGGACATGCCATCCACCCGCTCCGCTCATTGTGGCGCGACCGGTTACCAAGTCACTTAATTGGCCCTCGCTCTTGAAAAGTTTGGGCACCACTGCCCTAGACTGTTCATTGAGCCAAAAGAGTGACTGTTGCTTTGTGTCTGACTGCTATTGGACCAGTCTGGGAAAGGAACCTGGGGCAAAAAAGTGGCCCCTATGGGTGTATTATTTTATAGATGTGGTCCCGTGTAAATACCTTTCCTGCCACTCAGTGCTCTAGAGAATTAGTCTCCCAAAGTTTGCTGGAAAACCTACACTTTCAGGAACATCAATCTCCATAATCTCCTGCAGCTCTCACATGTTCCTCTTGCTGACCTCCATGTCATTACAGGAGAGAGTTATGATATAAAGGAAAGCAGGAGAAACCAGTGGAAGCTGCAGGGAACCCAGGAGACAAACAGAAAGAAAGTCCTGTATATGCAATAAGCAAACAAGGGTGCCCTCCATGTACATATATTATTATAAAGGATACATAGAAGATTTTTTTTTTTTTAAATAACACACATTGATAAGAGTATTTACATTGGGATGATCTCTTTGAATGTATAAATAATAATAATACAATAAATAATAAAATAATAAAAAACTTAAAAACAGACCAATTGTTCTCTGCATTTAATGTAGCATAAAAAACCCCTTCAAAAATGTTTCCATAGTGCATGAAAAAATGCATATAAAGGCATTTAACCACTAGCTTAGAAAATATTGTATTTTAAAAACTGTATGTGGTTAATACATATAATAGCATTCAAACATATGAATTCTTTGTTTTCATAAGCCTTTTATTTAGCTTTTCTCCACATCTACAGTATCTCAGAAAATATCTTTTTATGTAACAACACTGAATAAATTACACTTTGCTACAATGTAAAGTAGTGAGTGTACAGCTTGTATAACAGTGTAAATTTGCTGTCCCCTCAAAATAACTCAACACACAGCCATTAATGTCTAAACCACTGGCAACAAAAGTGAGTACACCCCTAAGTGAAAATGTCCAAATTAGGCCCAATTAGCCATTTTCCCTCCCTGGTGTCATGTGACTCGTTAGTTTTACAAGGTATTAGGTGTGAATGGGGAGCAGGTGTTTTAAATTTGGTGTTATCGCTCTCACTCTCTCATACTGGTCACTGGATGTTCAACATGGCACCTTATGGCAAAGAACTCTCTGAGCATCTGAAAAAAATAATTGTTGCTCTACATAAAGATGCTACTACACTCTAGCACTCCTCAGCTTGTTTCCAGGTTTTCTCTTTTCACCCCAGCAGAGTGCATGCTGGGGACTGTAGCTGGCTCCCTGCTGAGAATAATTGGGCCACCAATCTCCAGGACTACATTTCCCATGATGATCTAGTTTCTTCTGATTGGCCCTCCGCTGTGGCCAATGGGGAGGGACCCCACCATGCGGACGCCCATGGCTGGAGGAGGAGGAGCAGTCAGTAGGTGCGGAGAGCTGTCAGCGTCGGAGAGGAACTGTCAGCGTCGGCTCTGAGGCTCAGCCCATGCAGCTACTAACCTCATTCGTAGTTCCGCCGGAGATGACGCAGGCATGGCCACATAGCGGTGGGCGAGCGGCGGCTGCAGTCTGTGTTAACCATATCCAGGCCGTGGTTGCCGCTTACCTCCCGCTGTGCGGCCTGATCATCAGCATGCCATGGAGCCAGCAGCCCCTTCCCACCGGGCAAATGCCCGGTCTGCCCTATGGCCAGTCCAGGCCTGGTGTAGACATGTGCACTGTCGAAAATATTTGTTAATTTTTATTTCATTCGTTTTTTTTGTTTTTTCCATTCTTCAGGTCATTTGATTGAAATTTGTTATTTCGAATAAATTCGTAACTTCGGAAAAATTTTAATTTGTTATGTTCCATTCGTTTAGATGCAGTATTTGTAAAGTTGTAAATTAGAAAATTCGTAAATTCGAAAATCCAAAGTAATAACTAACTAATAATAACTATTAAATTATAGGTATTGGAATTTCCCTTCAAATGTGGCTGTTTATTAATGTAACAAATACAAATTTAACTGAAGTTATGAATTATCTGAAATAACGAATGCCGCATCTAAATGAATGGAACGTAATGAATTAATAATAGTACATAATAATAATAATAACTTTTTTTTTAATTATTATTATTATTATTAATTTGTTACGTTCCATTCGTTTAGATGAGGCATTCGTGGTTTCGGATAATTCGTAACTTCGGATAAATTCCTATTCGTTACGTTCACTAATAGGGATTAGGGATGAGCCGAACACCCCCGGGTTCGGTTCGCACCAGAACCTTCGAACGGACCGAAAGTTTGCGCGAATTTTCGAACCCTATTCGTTATAATGGACGCGACTTCGAAATCAAAATTGCTAATTACAACGGCCAATATGCATGTTAATGTCATAAAACAGGTTTGGGGACCCGGGTCCTGCCCCAGGGGACATATATCAATGCAAAAAGAACTTTTAAAAACTAAAGTTTTTTCGGGAGCAGTCATTTTAATGATGCATAAAGTGAAAAAAAAAAAGTGAAATTTTCCTTTAAATATGGTACCTGGGGGGTGTCTAAAGTATGCCTGTGAAGTGGCATGTGTTTCCCGTGTTTAGAACTGTCCTTGCACAAAATGACATTTGTAAAGGAAAAAAAGAAGCCATTTAAAACCACTTGCGGCTTTAATGTCATGTCTTGTCCTGGCCGTCATATGGCTGAAAATCCTTGAGAAAAATGGCATGGCTACCCCATCACCCCCCCCCCCCACCCCAGCCCCTTTGGGTCTTGTATGGATATTAAGGGGGACCCCGCACCCAAAATAAAACCCTATGCCTACAACCCTATATACTCTGAACAGCACTATATAGGTGGTGCAAACAAGACACGGACTGTAGGTTTGTTCTTAAGTAGAATCTGAACAGGTACATTATGAAGTGTAGCTCCATCCCCAAAAAATCAATTTTTAAGCTTTTTGGAGAACATAGGGAGGGGTTATCACCCCTGTAACATTTGCTGTCTTTGCACATCTGTTCAGAACATGTCACCTCACTTTCCGTCCCAATGACAAATGTTTTTGGAAAAGTGGGGTTTTAATTGAAACAAGGATTGGTGATAAAGCATCAGTAGAGAGGAGATACCTTTTTCCCAAATTAAATCCAACAGGATAGAATTTCCCTTCCTAGGGGTAGATTTCCTCTCACTTCCTGTTTTCTCTTTCCGTTTGCAAGTAGGAGTTGTTTGTAAGTTGGATGTTTGAAAGTAGGGGCCTGCCGTATATACTCTGCAGAAATTTGCCCTATTAGATGTTGGTGTAGCCACAAGACTGGTGGGCACAGGAATGGGCCCTGCTGTGAGTTAATAGATCAAGATTTGTACTTGCATGCACCTGTTGAACCGGGCAGAAAAATTGGGCCGTTGGTGGTGGTGGTGGTGGACGGTGTTGCCACAAGACTGTAAGCCCTCACAGTTACTCTTGGTGGGTGCAGGAATGGGCCGTGCTGTGAGTTATTAGATCAAGATTTGTAATTGCATGCACCTGTTGAACAGGGCAGAAAAATTGGGCCTTTGGCGGTGGTGGTGGTGGTGGTGGATGGTGTTGCCACAAGACTGTAGGCCCTCATAGTTACTCTTGGTTGGCGCAGGAATGGGCCCTGCTGTGAACTATTAGATCAAGATTTGTAATTACACGCTCCTGTTAAACAGGGGCTGAAAAATTGTGCCTTAGGCATTGATGCTGGTGCCACAACACTGCAACCCCTCACAGATACTGTACTCTTAGCACAGCAATGAGACCTGTTGCAAAGCATTGCCTAAAAATTGTAATTACACGCCCCAACAGGGGCTGAAAAATTGTGCCTTAGGCACTGGTGCCACAACACTGCAACCCCTCACAGATACTGTACTTGGAGCACAGCAGTCATACCTGTTGCGAAGCATCTTTTTAAAAAATTGTAATTACACGCCAGGGCTGAAAAATTGTGCCTTAGGGACTGGTGCTGGTGCCACAACACTGCAACCCCTCACAGATACTGTACTCTGAGCACAGCAATGAGACCTGTTGCAAAGCATTGCCTAAAAATTGTAATTACACGCCCCAACAGGGGCTGAAAAATTGTGCCTTAGGCACTGGTGCTGGTGCCACAACACTGCAACCCCTCACAGATACTGTACTTGGAGCACAGCAGTCACACCTGTTGCGAAGCATCTTTTTAAAAAATTGTAATTACACGCCCCTGTTATACAGGGGCTGAAAAATTGTGCCTTAGGCACTGGTGCTGGTGCCACAACACTGCAACCCCTCACAGATACTGTACTCTGAGCACAGCAATGAGACCTGTTGCAAAGCATTGCCTAAAAATTGTAATTACACGCCCCAACAGGGGCTGAAAAATTGTGCCTTAGGCACTGGTGCTGGTGCCACAACACTGCAACCCCTCACAGATACTTGGAGCACAGCAGTCACACCTGTTGCCAAGCATTTTTTTTAAAAATTGTAAGTACACGCCCCTGTTATACAGGGGCTGAAAAATTGTGCCTTAGGCACTGGTGTGGTGGCATGGATCATTGAGGAGGAGGAAGAGGATAGTCAGTGAACATAACAGGACAGTCACTCAGCATCAGCATAGGCAGTCTTGAAGGGATGTGACATTATAAATTATTCTGTTATATCCGCTTCAGGTGCCTGGTAGCTGGTGGTGATCCAAGACTGATTCATTTTTATGAAGGTCAGTCGATCAACCGAGTCGGTGGACAGGCGCACCCTATGATCGGTGACAAATCCTCCAGCAGCACTGAATGTGCGTTCGGAAAGAACGCTGGATGCAGGACAGGCCAGTAGCTCAATTGCATACTGTGCAAGCTCTGGCCAGTGATCCATCCTCAGGACCCAGTAAGCCAGAGGATTTTCGGTGGGAAAGGTGTCCAAGTCTGACCTTGCCCCTAGGTATTCCTGCACCATGTATATCAGACGCTGGCGATGGTTGCTGGAACCGATCATACCTTGGGGCTGCGGACTAAAAAATTGTCTGAACACATCGGTCAGACGTCCACCTTCCCCACCGCTCCTTCTGCTACTGACCGAAGCCTCAGCAACTCGTCGTCCAGGACCAGGAGTTTGTAACCTCTCAGTTTCTGGGAACGCGTTGCACAGACCTTTCTGCAAGGCCTCCCTGAGATGTCTCATCCTCTGCTCCCTCTGCGACGGCAAGATAAGGTCCGCAACCTTACCCTTGTACCGTGGATCAAGGAGAGTGGCCAGCCAGTAATGGTCCCTCTCCTTGATCCGAAGAACACGAGGATCCTTCCGCAGGCTTTGCAGGATCAGGGAGGCCATGCAGCGTAGGTTTGCTGAGGCATTCGGTCCGGAGTCTTCTGGGTCACTGAGGATGACATGATCGCCAGCCACCTCCTCCCAGCCACGTACAAGTCCACTGGTTTGTTGGGACTGTACATCATCCCTAAAAGACTGCTGATGCTGATGCTGAGTGCCAGGCTCCACCTCCATGCTCACACAATCCTCCTCCTCCTCCTCCTCCTCATCCTCATCCTCTTCCTGTGTGATGGTTGGGACAGAAGGAACACTGTCTGGATAAAGGGGGCCTTGAAAGGCAAGGAAGTCCTCCTCTTCCTGCCTCTGTTCTGCCTCAAGTGCCCTGTCCATTATCCCACGCAGCGTATGCTCCAACAGGTGGACAAGAGGTACAGTGTCACTGATGCATGCACTGTCACTGCTCACCATCCTCGTGGCCTCCTCAAATGTTTTGGGAACCTGCCACTGAGGAACCGCACATTGAACAAACTCACGGAAGGGGGCCGAGTCTACCAACTGAAAAGGCAGCAGTTGAAGTGCTAGCAATTTAGCCAAGCTAGCATTCAACCGCTGGGCATGTGGATGGCTGGGAGTATACTTCTTTCGACGGTCCAGCAGCTGGGGCAGGGAAATTTGCCTGCTACAATCGGACGTCGGTGTACTGCAAGTACTTGGTTGTGACACACCTAATTCTACACCTTCAGTCCTCTCAGAGCAGCTTTCAGAGAGGACTGAAGATATAGTGGGGATGGAGATCCCAGCTGATGAGGAGCAAGGAGAGGTCCGCTTTGTTCTTTGGTGTGGGTCTTTTATGTGTGCTTGCCAACGAGCTGCATGGCAGGTCGACATATGTCTGCTCATGCTTGTGGTGCCCAAGCGGCTGATGTTTTGGCCGCGCGAGATACGCTTGAGACAAATATTGCAAATAGCAGTGGTGCGATCTGATGCACTCGTCTCAAAAAAGGCCCACACCAAAGAACTTTTGTGATAACGTGCAGAGGCAGCGCCCTGCACAGGCGGAGCTCTGCGGTGTGGTACAGTTGCTGTGCTGGCCTCTAGCTGGCCTCCAGGGGGCATCCTGCCTCGTTGGACATGTGACGCCGCATCCTCCTCCTCCTCCTCTCTCCCTTCAGGCACCCACGTGGAGTCAGTGACCTCATCATCCCCTCCCTCTTCACCACTAGAGCAAACCTGGCAGTAAGCTGCAGCTGGTGGAACAGTACTGCCAGATTGCTGTCCTTCAGCATCCCCTCTCTCTGCGCGCACACTACTGCCTTCCTCAAGCTGGGTATCATCATCCGAGCCTTCGAATCGCTGGGCATCCTCCTGGAGCATGTACCCAACACTGTGCTCCAAGAGTTCGGGGGACTCCTCAGGAGGACATGGTGGGTCTAGGGAAGGGGTGGCTGATGATGCCATTGAGTACGCGTTTGCAGCTGCTCTGCCAGTACCCTGAGCCTGGGTGAGAGAGGATGAGGAGGATGAGGAGGGCTTGGTCATCCATTCTACCAAGCCTTCGGCATGATGCGGCTCCACATGTCCAGCTGCCGAAAACAAAGACAAGCGTGTCCCATGGCCACGTGCTGATGACGATGCACGACCACGTCCACGGCTAGCACTGTCGTCTCTAGAAACAGAGCCTGCCTGCCCTGTGTTCTTGCCTCGGCACGCTCTGCCTCTCCTTGGCGGTCTTCCAGCCATTGTAGTCGGTAGTGTATATAGTATAAAAAATGGGTGCTGCTGAGAAGAAAATATAGGAGCTCTGTGTGCTGCCACTAACACACTAGAAGTCCTATGGGTGCTTCTGGGAAGAAAATATAGGAGCTCTGTGTGATGCCACTAACACACTAGAAGTCCTATGGGTGCTTCTGGGAAGAAAATATAGGAGCTCTGTGTGATGCCACTAACACACTAGAAGTCCTATGGGTGCTGCTGAGAAGAAAATATAGGAGCTCTGTGTGATGCCACTGACACACTTGAAGTCCTATGGGTGCTTCTGGGAAGAAAATATAGGAGCTCTGTGTGATGCCACTAACACACTAGAAGTCTTATGGGTGCTTCTGGGAAGAAAATATAGGAGCTCTGTGTGATGCCACTAACACACTAGAAGTCCTATGGGTGCTGCTGAGAAGAAAATATAGGAGCTCTGTGTGATGCCACTAACACACTAGAAGTCCTATGGGTGCTTCTGGGAAGAAAATATAGGAGCTCTGTGTGATGCCACTAACACACTAGAAGTCCTATGGGTGCTTCTGGGAAGAAAATATAGGAGCTCTGTGTGATGCCACTAACACACTAGAAGTCCTATGGGTGCTTCTGGGAAGAAAATATAGGATAGTGTGATGTAGTGTAATATAGGATAGTGTGATATAGTGTGATGCCACTAACACACTAGAAGTCCTATGGGTGCTTCTGGGAAGAAAATATAGGAGCTCTGTGTGATGCCACTAACACACTAGAAGTCCTATGGGTGCTTCTGGGAAGAAAATATAGGAGCTCTGTGTGATGCCACTAACACACTAGAAGTCCTATGGGTGCTTCTGGGAAGAAAATATAGGAGCTCTGTGTGATGCCACTAACACACTAGAAGTCCTATGGGTGCTTCTGGGAAGAAAATATAGGAGCTCTGTGTGATGCCACTAACACACTCGAAGTCCTATGGGTGCTGCTGAGAAGAAAATATAGGAGCTCTGTGTGATGCCACTAACACACTCGAAGTCCTATGGGTGCTTCTGGGAAGAAAATATAGGAGCTCTGTGTGATGCCACTAACACACTAGAAGTCCTATGGGTGCTTCTGGGAAGAAAATATAGGAGCTCTGTGTGATGCCACTAACACACTAGAAGTCCTATGGGTGCTGCTGAGAAGAAAATATAGGAGCTCTGTGTGATGCCACTAACACACTAGAAGTCCTATGGGTGCTTCTGGGAAGAAAATATAGGAGCTCTGTGTGATGCCACTAACACACTAGAAGTCCTATGGGTGCTTCTGGGAAGAAAATATAGGAGCTCTGTGTAATGCCACTAACACACTAGAAGTCCTATGGGTGCTTCTGGGAAGAAAATATAGGAGCTCTGTGCAATGCCACTAACACACTAGAAGTCCTATGGGTGCTGCTGAGAAGAAAATATAGGAGCTCTGTGTGATGCCACTAACACACTAGAAGTCCTATAGGTGCTTCTGGGAAGAAAATATAGGAGCTCTGTGTGATGCCACTAACACACAATTGAAGTCCTATGGGTGCTGCTGAGAAGAAAATATAGGAGCTCTGTGTGATGCCACTAACACACTAGAAGTCCTATGGGTGCTTCTGGGAAGAAAATATAGGAGCTCTGTGTGATGCCACTAACACACTAGAAGTCCTATGGGTGCTGCTGAGAAGAAAATATAGGAGCTCTGTGTGATGCCACTAACACACTAGAAGTCCTATGGGTGCTTCTGGGAAGGAAATATAGGAGCTCTGTGTGATGCCACTAACACACTAGAAGTCCTATGGGTGCTTCTGGGAAGAAAATATAGGAGCTCTGTGTGATGCCACTAACACACTAGAAGTCCTATGGGTGCTTCTGGGAAGGAAATATAGGAGCTCTGTGTGATGCCACTAACACACTAGAAGTCCTATGGGTGCTTCTGGGAAGAAAATATAGGAGCTCTGTGTGATGCCACTAACACACTAGAAGTCCTATGGGTGCTTCTGGGAAGAAAATATAGGAGCTCTGTGTGATGCCACTAACACACTAGAAGTCCTATGGGTGCTTCTGGGAAGAAAATATAGGAGCTCTGTGTGATGCCACTAACACACTAGAAGTCCTATGGGTGCTTCTGGGAAGAAAATATAGGAGCTCTGTGTGATGCCACTAACACACTAGAAGTCCTATGGGTGCTTCTGGGAAGAAAATATAGGAGCTCTGTGTGATGCCACTAACACACTAGAAGTTCTATGGGTGCTTCTGGGAAGAAAATATAGGAGCTCTGTGTGATGCCACTAACACACTAGAAGTCCTATGGGTGCTTCTGGGAAGAAAATATAGGAGCTCTGTGTGATGCCACTAACACACTAGAAGTCCTATGGGTGCTTCTGGGAAGAAAATATAGGAGCTCTGTGTGATGCCACTAACACACTAGAAGTCCTATGGGTGCTTCTGGGAAGAAAATATAGGAGCTCTGTGTGATGCCACTAACACACTAGAAGTCCTATGGGTGCTTCTGGGAAGAAAATATAGGAGCTCTGTGTGATGCCACTAACACACTAGAAGTCCTATGGGTGCTTCTGGGAAGAAAATATAGTAGCTCTGTGTGATGCCTCTAACACACTAGAAGTCCTATGGGTGCTTCTGGGAAGAAAATATAGGAGCTCTGTTTGCTGCCACTAACACACTAGAAGTCCTACGGGTGCCTTTGGGGTGCAATGCTGTGCTAACAGCACTGCGGTTGGTACTACTGCAATACTGTACTAACAGTAAGCACGCACCAGACTAATCCCCAGCAGCAGCTAAAAACACACTAACTGTGCAATCAGCAGCAATGAACGATCAATGACAGGTAGCAATGGTTTAGCAAAGAACTAGCCAATGGTTTAGCAAAGAAGAGCAAATCTTTCTGGAGCAATGAATCAAGCAAAGACAGAATCAGCAGACTGATCTCTCCTAAAGCCGGAACTCATGTGACCGGCGCCGATGGCGTGGCGGCCTTTTAAATGGTGGGGCGTGTACTAAAGCCCCTGAGATTTAATTGGCTACAGGCGTCCTGCCTGTAGCCAATTATTGCTCTCCGAGTTTCCGGCGCTGTGATTGGCCAAGCATGCAGGGTCACAGTGCATGCTTGGCCAATCATCAGCCAGCAATGCACTGCGCTGGCCGCGCCGGCCGCAATGCATTGCGGGGCCGCTCGCATCACACGAATGTGATGCGAACGGCCCAAATAGTTCTCGGCTCGCCGAGCGAGCGAACGCCCGGTGCTCGATGCGAACGTGGGTTTGCATCGAGCACCGGGCCCATCCCTAATAGGGATGAGCTTTACGTTCAAGTCAAACTCATGTTCGACTCGAACATTGCATGTTCGTCAGTTCGCTGAACAGCGAACAATTTTGGGTGTTCGCGGCAAATTTGAAAGCCGCGGAACACCCTTGAAAAGTCTATGGGAGAAATCAAAAGTGCTAATTTTAAAGGCTTATATGCAAGGTATTGTCATAAAAAGTGTTTGGGGACCCGGGTCCTGCCCCAGGGGACATGTATCAATGCAAAATAAAGTTTTAAAAACTACAGTTTTTTCGGGAGCAGTGATTTTAATAATACTTAAAGTGAAACAATTAAAGTTAACGGCATGCAAATACAGGGGATGTCTCCTAAACCGTGCAGGTTTAGGAGATATCCTGGGTAGCTACAGGTAAGCCTTATTATAGGCTTACCTGTAGCACAAAGTGGTCTGAAATGGTTTACAACCACTTTAATAGTTAGTAATAGTTATTGTGATTAGTTAGTTAGTTAGTTATTACTTCGGTTTTTGAAATTTTCCTGTTTAAAAATTTTCGGATTTTCGTTATTTTCCGATTTTCGTTCTTTTGAATCTTCACAATTTCACTCTTATTTTTTGATTTTTGAATTTGCGGATTTTCGAAATGACGAATTTTCAAATTTTCAAATTTACGAATTTTCGCAAAAATATTTGCATATATTTGAATATTTACGAATTAACAAATTTGTCGAATTTAGCAGAAAAACGAACTCGGAACAAAACTAATTGCACATGTCTAAATATGTGTACAGAATAGAATATAGAATTTGCCTGGAGTTCAATGTAAAATTAGATTCAAATTTCAGTCCGATTCTCCGAAATACGAACAAATTTCGTTTCGTTATTCGGAGCATTTGGTAAAATTCATTTATATTGTAACTCGGGTATTTGGATATATCCGAAACTCAGAATAACAAAAAATCGGCCCGAATATTAACCACTTGCCGACCAACCGCCGTCATTATACTGCTGCAGGTTGGCACGATCCTGCAAACCGTTGTAGCTGTATGTCGGCTTCTTTAAGCGAGATAGCAGGCGCAGTAATCAGTGCATTTTTAGCACTGATCGCTGTATAATTGTCAATGGTTTAAAAAATGTGTCAAAAATGTCTGATGTGTCCGCCATAATGTCGGAGTCCCGATAAAAATTGCAGATCGCAGCCATTACTAGTAAAAAAATTATAAAAATGCCATAAATCTATGCCCTATTTTGTAGACTCTATCACTTTTGCGCAAACCAATCAATATACGCTTATTGCGTTTTTTATTACCAAAAATATGTAGAAGAATACATATTGGCCTAAACTGAGCAAAAAAAAATAGCCTTTTTAAAAAAAAATTGGGGATATTTATTATAGCAAAAAGTACAAAATATTGTGTTTTTTTCCAAATTGGCGCTCATTTTTTGTTTATACCGTAAAAAAAAAACGCAGAGGGGGTCAAATACCACCAAAAGAAAGCTCTATTTGTGGGGAAAAAAGGACGTCAATTTTATTTGGGTACAACGTCACACGACCGCGCAATTGTCAGTTAAAGTGACGCAGTGCCGAATTGCAAAAAATGGCCCGGTCATTAAAGTGGTTGTAAACCCACTTTTTGTACTTTTACCTATAGGTAAGCCTAGAATAAGGCTTACCTATAGGTAGTGGAAATATCTCCTAAACGTGCGCCGTTTAGGAGATATTTCACTTGTAGTCTGCCGGAAATCGCTAAGGTGCATGCGCAGGGAAGAAACAAAACTAAAGGCCGTTTCTTCCCTAGCATATGCCGCAGGTCGCGGCTCCCGTGCGCATGCGCGGGAGTGACGTCACACGGCTCCGGCAAATCACAGAGCCTTCCGCGGCCCCGAAGGAAGAGGGAAAGAAGATGGACGCTGCCCACACAGGGGACGTCGCTGGATTCTTTTGCAGGTAAGTGGTACATAATGGGCTAGTATGCGATGCATACTAGCCCATTATGCTTTTCATTTGCAGGCTATACAGGGAGCAGAAGAGGAAGTAAAACCCATCAGGGTTTACTTCCTCTTTAAGCAGCCAAATCTGAAGTGGTCAATTCGGAACAAAATGAACCGCACATGTCTAAGGTCAGATCTGGACCAATGTAACTGCAAAATTCTGCACACCTAACCTTCACCTTTAATGCCCCGTACACACGGTCGGATTTTCCGACGGAAAATGTCCTATCGGACCATGTTGTCGGAAATTCCGACCGTGTGTGGGCTCCATCTGACTTTTTCCGTCGGAATTTCCGACGGAAAAAGTTTGAGATCCTGCTCTCAAATTTTCCGACAACAAAGTCCTATCGGACTTTTTCCGATCGTGTGTAGCGAATTCCGACGGACAAAGTGCCACGCATGCTCAGATCACATTACAAGACCAAAGCTATTGGCTACTAGCCTCTACGTAGTTCCGTCGTACGTCACCACGTTCAGAATGATCGGATTTTCCGACAACTTTGTCCAACCGTGTGTATGCAACACCAGTGTCAGACAAAATCCGTCTGAAAAAATCCGACGGATTTTGTGGTCGGAATTTCCGACCGTGTGTACGGGGCATAAGAATATAATATTTTTGAGACAGCAGCCTTTAAAAAATGTCCCCTACTTTTTGTTTTGTGTCACACTTTGGCGTTATTCGGATTACTCAGAAACGGCAGCATAAATGTAAATCATTAAAGCTGATTTCAACAGAATGGAGCCTGCTTTGCCGTACAGCAATCTTGCTTTATGTGAGTGATTTGCTTTAAGCATGCAGGATCAGAGCTCCGGTACATGAGGATGCCTTGCTGAGAAGCATTGTGATATTTAGCCAGCAACGTTGTGAATAAGAAAACAGCGGTGATGTTATACTGAGCCGCCGAGCATTGTATGATTAGACTAGCAGCCAATGAAAGGTGAGCATTGCGCGGTGTCCTCTGGCTGCACAGTTGTGTAATTGATCCATATAAACAAACTCAGCGAGAATGACTGAAACACAAGCATGTGTAAATAAGAAGTGTTATTTGTACAAGCCGAGAAAAGTTACTGTGTGTGCCAAAAAACAGAAAGGCCTCCAAGGCATGCACGCTGCTGTGCGGGAAGAGACTGCTAATGCTTAGAAAGAGCAATAATCATAATGAGAAGTAGAAGGGAAATTAGGGTCACAGACACGCCACATGTTAGGCCCAAATCAAAGGAGCTGGCAAAGGACGCAATCTAGATTAAGGTGGAACTCTGGGAAGTGATAACGATTTTATAATTTTACACCCTCCTCCAACCAATCCAAAGCCAATGAAGAAAATATTGCTTGTTATTCTAGGGCAGTGATGGCAAACCTTGGCACCCCAGATGCTTTGGAACTACATTTCCCATGATGCTCATGCACTCTGCAGTGTAGATGAGCATCATGGGAAAATGTAGTTCCAAAACATCTGGGGTGCCAAGGTTTGCCATCACTGTTCTAGGGAATGATCTAACACAGGGAAATGCTTACATTACTCCATGTTCCTCAGAAAGCCTGCTTTCCAGTCCTCCCCAGTGCAGGAATGTGGGCATTGCCGCTCGTCAAGTTGTTCCTCCATAAGGCCCCTTTCACACTGGGGCGGGAGACGCGTCGACGGTAAAGCAGCACTATATTTATCGCTGCTTTACCGTCGTTTTAGCCGCGGTATTCGGCCGCTCGTGGGACGTTTTTTCCGAAAAAGGGTTAAAATCCCCAGCAAAGCGCTGCCGTAGCATCGCTTTGCGGCGGTATTGCCGCGGTGTCCCATTCAAATCAATGGGTAGGAGCGGTATAGGAGCGGTGAATACACCGCTCCTATACCGCTCCAAAGATGCTGCTAGCAGGACTTTTTTTACCGTCCTGCTAGCGCACCGCTCCAGTGTGAAAGCCATCCGGCTTTCACACTGGAGTGAATGGGGCCGTTTTTTTCAGGCGGTGTACAGGCGCTATTTTTAGCGATGTACCGCCTGAAAAACGCCCCAGTGTGAAAGGGGCCTAAGGAGAGTTCATGACTAAGGTACCTCAGATGTAATCGTAACCCCTTGAACCACTTACTGCTACCAAACCCCACACCCTTTTACCCCAACTAAAAATTACCAAAAAAACATGACACAAATGTTGGAGTAAAATTGGCCGTCTCGGCCCCTTCATTAAAATAATAAAAAAACATAACAAAAATTCATTAAAACAGAAATACCAAAATAATAATACAATAACCAGAAAATAAAGGTTGTTGATCCTTGGAGGCACCAAGTATCAATTATCCACTTCGTATCTGCGTAACTACTTACACAGCCACACCACACCGGCTCGGGGACGAACCACATTCAGAAGATACCACAATTTTAATTACCAGCTAATCCACCATAACTGGCATTCCACCAGGGACTCTATATCTTAGATGGGTCCCTAATATGATAAGCACACAGTTTGTTTAAAAATGCCTCCAAAGACCCCAACCACAATAGCAGGATAAAACAGACATTAGACGAACCAATCCGATGCAGGGCGGGCGGGAGCGTTCCTCCCCCGCGTTTCTTCACTGGATGCCGGGAATTTTTAACTTCCCAAGACTCCCCATGCAGCCCCTATCCCATAAGAGGCCATTAAACCCTGTCACCTCCAGATTCCCCTGTGTCCCATATCATGCTAGCCCTAGGATATTTTCTTTTTTTGCTTCAGGCTGTACTGTACTGGTTCTAATATAGATCTGTAAAGTGACTGTGTTCTCGAAGTCCATGCAGGTTTTATCCTGTGTTGAGCCCTGATGAAGAGGGGAGTGGTATTGTCTCTAAAACGCATTAGATGGATGTTTTTATATGACTTTTTTTATCAACAATTACAATTATGTTGGACTCTCTTAACCGATTTTGGTTGGACTCTATTTTCTGTGTTTCTATGGTTTGAGCTACTGTTGGGTGTCCATCGAGGGGTGCCTTGCTGTGTGGGAGCTGTCTTGCCAGAGCTATTGAGCTATTTTGACACTTTCAATTCTAAAAGTTACCTGCACCTCTTTGAGCATGTTATGGTGGTTGTTATACCGTACAAACCATATAGCATCAGGATGGGATTGGCTGCTGGCCCTGCATGGTAAGTGGTAATGTAGGCCTCTTTCACATTGACCATGCCCAATCTTAAAGTGCACTTGGAAGTAAAGTCGCTGTAGATCCGAGGGGGAAATGCAAGGAACATAAAAAACAGCATTTTAGCTTGCACATGATTGGATGATAAAATCAGCAGAGCTTCCAGTAATTTCAGATCTACCCCTTAGATTTAGAGCGACTGCACTTCCAAGTGCACTTTCAGTGCAAAGTGGATTTGCCTTTCGTAAATAACCCCCTTTGTGTCTTCAGCTAGCCACTTTTGTTGGTGCACTTAAACTCCTGAATAGCAGGGCCAAACAACATAACTGGCCCCGGATTATCAAGTGAGGAAAGGACAATGGTGTCTGTATACAGTGTCCCTAGGAATGAACTACCTTATCCTTTAGCTCTGTGGCACTACAAGTGCCAGCAAGATGACTAACAGCAATGTCTGTATACAGTGTCCATTTAACTTCTTTGGTGCAGAGTCCCTGTTTTCTGAAAATGGGCAAAATGGCAAATCCTGCGGTCAAGGCCCAATGGACGTACTGGAACAAGCAGGCTCTCCTGGCAACCCAACTAGTCACCTCACACTGGAACGCTTCACCGTCGGTGCAGGTGCGCCTGGATGTGCACCTGGGATCCCCTTGGATTCCCGACTGGCGGCAGAGGCCTAAATCGTGCTGTGAAATCACTTAGGAGGCAGTACCTCTCTCTTAGGTCTGATCTCTTCCTCCGCCTCGTGCTGTCTGAAAATCCCTCGGCAAAGCAAGATGAAGTCTTTAGTTCCTCTTCTTCAGAGCACGCTGGCTCTTGCAGTTCCATACAGTTCAATTTGAATGTGAAACTTGAGTCCTGGAACTACAATTCCCTCTATGCTTTGCTCCCCGGTGGTAATCACTCTGCTGACAGGATGTGATAACACAGAGTCTTAGCTGGCACTAGAGGAAAACAGTCTCAATATTGCAGAGTGTCTTCTGATACTGCAGGTAAGATAGCCAGCTCCCTGCTACACACCCAAAAGTGGAACTCCTGCTTATCTGATCCCCCCCCCTCCGGTTTTTGGCCAGACAAACCATCCTAACTAAGGCTGTAATGTTGCCGTGTATACACATGGTATTGTTACTACCCTTGTTGCTAGGACACTGGTGGCTGGGCTGCACAATGTCATTAGATGTTATGGAGTAGGTGTCCATCTGCACCATAACAACCAAAGATGTTGTACAGCTCAGCTGCCTGTGTCCTAGCAAACAATCCAATAATCAACATCTACATTCGCCCACTCCTCAACATCATCAGAAGGTCAGACCTCTGCTTCCACTCGTACGCCGACGACACTCAATTATATTTTCGTATCACCGGACAAAAAGACCATCATCAGCAATTAGGAAATTGCCTCACTATGATAGACGACTGGATGACTACTAGCTCCCTCAAACTGTAATCCTGCACACATGGAAACGCTCCGCAATACCTTTGCGAGAAAATAAAACACTACACACCGAATCGCAGTCTTCGATCGGCTAATCAAAATCTTCTCCTCATTCCTAAACCCCGCTACAAATCAAAGGGGGAACGGAGATTCGCTGTCCAAGGACCACGGCTATGGAACGCTCTACCAACCGACATTCGCATGGAAGAAAACCACCAGGCCTTCAGGAAGAAACTCAAGACCTACCTCTTCTAGAAGCTCGACAACCAAATGCCAATACAGCGCCTTGAGGCGATTCAGTTCGCATTGTAGCGCTATACAAGTTATTCATTCATTCATTCATTCATAATGCACAGTATGGTTGCTTGTCAGGACACCGGTCACTGGGTCACAGAATTATTGGCTGCTTTGCCAGTGTCCTAACAACTGGTGGGAAGGGGCTGCCAGAGATTGTACCAGCTTTGAAATGTTGGTGTTTGGAGGGCAATCAAAAATGGCTCAGGTGACATTTAACTACATGATGGGAGGATTTGGATGGATTTAGGTTGGTGCAAGTACTGCCAAATGCCTGTCCGTAATATCCACTGCAGTTAGCATCCAATCCAGACCAATAGTCTCAGGTCTGGACCCACAGTGAAATTGCATGGTCTTTTTGGTCATGCGATTTCCCTGCAGGTCGCACACCCGCACTACGATTTCACATGCTGAATGTGGGACCCATGCACAGTGTCACCAATTTGTGCTGTAGCGCATTTATCTCCCCCCACATGTCCCACTACATGGCTACATTGCTGGCACATGTCTGAAAAAAGTTCAGCTTCACAACAGTACAATACAGGCAGCAGAACAACAAAAAATACATGACATATGAGCAGACATGGCTGCAGAACACATAGCAAACTTACCTTTATCATGCTTCTGGGTTTTTGTCAAATTGGACCACCTGACAACCATTTTGGATGAGATTTCCTTCCACGCTCTGGTCTTGAAGTTGCAGATTTTAGACTGTGGGTGCTTTGTGTCATAAACACAGGGATGTAACTGCACCAAAGCGATGAAGCTTTCTGCTTCATACAAGGAGACTGCTGTCCTCCATCTTGCTGACCATGTGCTTTCTGAAAAAGGTGTGTGTCACAAGGAGTGGAGAGCAACTTTGGTGCTTAAAAACGCCAGTAAAATGCCAGTAAAAAGCTCATAAGGCTCTATTCCAGTGTTTCATTCATTTCTATGGGACCAAAAACGCTTGTAATCTGCCAAAAATAAGCTCATCTACGTTTGTGAGCTTCAGGCATTTTGCTTCAAGCGACAAACCCTCTGCAAAATAAAGCAACACTGCTGACCTAATCTTTGGTGTTGGTATTGGTGGATTATGTTTCTTCTAGGCTGTCACATATCTCATGGCAGGGGACTGAGGATGTTTTTTTCCCCAAATCCATTGAACATTAACACCTCATTTGCTGTAAAATTACAGATCTCGTCTTTCACAACATCTTGTGAAAGCAGAGACTCTTGATTTCACGCATTAGGCACATTTTTAAAAACAGTTTACAAGTGTTTTTTTTCCTGTAGATGTATTTAAGCTTTGTTATTCCATATGGTGTTCTTTGTATTTGTGCTTTTCCTTTTTCATGTTTTTGCTATTTGTAGTCTGTTTTTTTTCTGTAAAAGAAAATACCAGGCCACATACCGTCAACATGGGGGGGAAGGGTGCTTTGATGGGCACAAGGGCCTCATCCCCACAACCCTGGACAGGTTGTAGGGGTCTGCAGGTGGGGGGGGCTTATCAGAATCTGGAAGCCCCCTTTAACAAGCGGGCACCCATGACCCCCCCCCCCCATATCAATGAGTATGGGGTACATAGTACCCCTACCCATCCACCAAAAAAAGTGTAAAAAGTGAATAAAGACACAACACAAGTTTTTGACAATTCCTTTTTTACAAAAAAATGTCCCCTAGTGTAGATACATCATCAATCCCCACCCCTTGTGATGTCACCAAACAATTATTTTTTTTGTTCTCCTTTTTTTCCAGGACTGGCTGTGAGACAGGCGTCATGATTGACAATGGATCAACACCGGGGGGACTTTTTTTTATTGTTTAATAAAGGAATTGTCAAAAACGTATGTTGTGTCTTTATTCGCTTTTTTACACTTGTTTGGTAAATGGGTTGTTGTTAAGGACGAGGCGACCGGCTTCCTGGCCAGCTCATTAACAACCAGCTATTTTTCACACAGAATTTCAATAATTTTTTTCTTCACCGAAAATCTGGAATTGGTTAGAAATTTAATATACGAAAAGAAAATAACCGGAACGAAACTAAACTAAACGAATTCCAAAACGAATCAACAAAACTAAATTAGTAACATAACGCTTCTGTCTGTAACGAAATAAAATAAATTTTTCCGTTCTGCACATATCTACTTGCAATGGACACTATGGGGAAAGGAGATATTGGTGATTCTGTATGCCAGTGGTGCTGCAGTAGAGGTGCATTGTCTAAAAAGGTTGATCAGTTGTAATTTGGCCAAGCAGCTTAAAGATTTGTCAGCCTCTGAAATTCTGACTTTTCAAACTGGAAGTTCCTTTGAAGTCAATGAAGAGCCAGGCTCCAAAAAGTAGTACTGAGCAGCTAATGATGAACCAGTGTACAAAATAATTTGGAGAACTTATAGTAGTCCTTCCTTGGAACCATGAATAGAAAAAAATGGGATACAATATGGATAAGTGTCTTAACAGCTCTGGAAGCCCTAAAAATTGTACTAGGCCTACTAGGATAGAAGGGTTGAACCTGGTGGCACTGGCAGTCTAGCTAAGGATGCTCAGACTATAGGAGAATTAGATATAAGACAGAAGAAGCAAAAGCTATTTGGGAAAATTAACTGTCAAATATAACACTGATATTCGGATATGCCTCGGGACATCCAAATTTATGAAAATCTAACTCTGTTCAAATTTCAGAATTAATTATAATGTTCACAGAATAGTGAAAGTATAGTTGAAATACATAAGGCTGAACCAGTTCATGTATATGTGTTTTTCTCAGGAGGACAAATATAAAATTACTATTACATGATGTTTATAATGCTGAAGCTAATGTATGCTTTGATGTATATTATTACAGTGCCTTGAAAAAGTATTCATACCCCTTGACATTGTCCACATTTTGTCATGTTACAACCAAAAATATAAATGTATTTTATTGGGATTTTATGTGATAGACCAACACAAAGTGCCACATAATTGTGAAGTAGAAGTAAAATGATAAATGGTTTTCCAAATGTTATACAAATAAATATGTGAAAAGTGTGGAGTGTATTTGTATTCAGCCCCCCTGAGTCAATACTTTGTAGAACCATCTTTCGCTGCAATTACAGCTGCAAGTCTTTTTGGGGATGTCTCTACCAGCTTTACACATCTAGAGAGTCACATTTTTGCCCATCCTTCTTTGCAAAATAGCTCAAGCTCTGTCAGATTGGATGGAGAACTCCAGTATAATGCCAACAAAAAGGGTTCCATTTAAAGCGTATGTAAATCCTAAAATAGGATTAAGAGTACATGTTATTTAGGGCTCATGCACACTGCATTCCAAAGGGCTCATGCACACTGCAGGTCAAAGAACCTCAAAGAAGCAGCTCCTACAGGCTTTTGAGCTTTTTTGAGATTTAATTTATTCTGCCTGGAAACTCCCATCCATGTTAGCCAATGTGTTCATGCACACTATGGCTTTTTCAGGAGTTTACAGGCATATGCTCCTACAGGCAGAAAAAACCCCCCACCAAACTTGCATTTTTGAGAGGAGCTTTCGAGGCAGAAAAGATGCCTAAGTGCCCAAAAACACACGAAAAAGCGTGAAAAAACATAAAAAGGCTCAGAGGCTTAAAAACACAAAAAATACAAAAAATAAGGGGAGGGTTTGTGAAGAAAAAATTATTTAGCTCAAAGAAGCTCAAAGGAGCTCAATAAAAGCACAAGCTTCTTCAAGCTAAAATAAAAGCTCAAATGTCTGTACAAGCAGCCTATTTTTTAGCTCCAGTGTGCATGAGCCCTTAAAGAGGAAGTAAACTCTCCCACTCTGATGCTTCTTTTCATTTAGTCCATTATAATAAGTAAATATCAAACTATAGCCACTGTAATCCAGCCCAAATCGCATATTACTTACTGTTTAAAGTAACTTTAAAAAACTTGTTTCCAGAGGTTAGGCAGCGCCATCTTAAGTATTGTTTTCTGAGTCCACAGTGGAGTGTATTTCCGCCCTTACATTGAGTACTTTCTGTACTGTTAACCAAGCCTCCTTCTCAATCCAACGTTTCTATGGCAACCCTGCTTCCCTGTTCATAGCTGACTTGTTTTATTTCATGGTATTTACTTGTGCCAATATCTAGTATCAGTCTTATCAGTTTCAGCTGATAAGACTGCAGTAGTGCTGTCCGATGCCCTGGTTTACACTGCATGTGATGTTACATGGTCACATGGGGTGTAGGAGGAAGTTCTGAGTGATTGTGCAGTCTCCTGGGATTTCAGTGTTGTGTGCCGTAGGAAGTCCTGATCATAGATAGACAAGTACACAGAGTGTGCCGTAAATCAGGGGAGATCTGGGCATGCTCAGTGACGTCATTCTAAAGAACAAAAAGGATTACAACAATACTAAGCAAGTAAGGAGATATCTACAAGCAGTGTGCATTAGGGTTTCTTATGCTGATTTACATGGGACAAAGTTGTGGGGGAGAGTTTACAACCACTTTAAATATACCAGGGAAGTAATTTTGTTACATCTGTGGTGTTTTGTAGCCCATTGACCCTTCTTTAACTATCTGGTCCTTATACAACCACTTTCACACTACTTCTAATACGCGTTCAACCTTTTATCATTTTCCACAATTTCTGTGATATCATCCACCACCTCATTGCCTGAGTACAAAGACGTGGCCATTTTTGGCTTACTTACACTCGTGATCAAATCTTTGACATTATCATCCACCTTTTTTTACATTATTAGGAATTCAACATCAATACTCTCCTTTTTATACATTTAATTACCTGAGCATATGATGGATCATCTTAATATTGTCTGACCGTTCAATAGATAAGTCAAATATAGCAAATCGAATAAACTATAAATTGATATGGGTTTTCCATGAGCTAACGCCCTGGTAATTGCCGTAGGTCCTGGCCCCGCCCCCTTTGGGACGCTGCGGTGGGGGACATCTGTTTACGTGCGACTCCTTGTAAGCCGCATTGAGTGGATCCTCGTCCTTTTCTTGGTATCTCGTTGTGGCATGGAGGCGCGCAGAATGGTCTGATAGCTATGTGGGGGACTTTCTGACTGAGGGGCATCTCCAAATGCAATGGTAATTATGTACTACGTGTTACTAAACATTCTTTTACATATATTATATCTTGTTTTTTAACAAATTTGATATATTATTACAAACTCATCCACTGAAGAGACCCCAAACATTATTGGTCGAAACGCGTCAGTAACTGTTATGCAATAGTCATTATTATATGCTGTGTATAACCTCTATGTTTGCTATTTCCTGTATTTGGCATGGGCATATTCCCACTCGAGCTCACATCTTAACACTTATGTAACAACCCACTTCTCTTTTCAATAAAGGGCTCTTTCACACGGACGGTCCGTATGTCCGTTTTTCATCCTTCCGTTTTCGGATGAAAAACGGACATACATGTATCCCTATGGGATAGCGAGTGTCAGCGGATGAGCATCCGCTGACACCCAATCTCGTCCGTGTCCGCTATGCTCCGTTTCTGCAGACGGAGGAAAACCCTACTTTTTCATCCGTCTGCAGAGCGGATCGGATGACGACGGACTCTACGGTTCGTCGTCACCCGATCTCCCATAGGGGAGAGCGGCGCTCTGACAGGTCCATCCCTGCGCTGTGTGCAGAGACAGACCTGTCATCTTCCTGCTCAGCGGAGATCGCTCCGGGGATCCCTGCTGAGTAAGCGGATATCTACGGGGCGGATCAGCACTGAACCGCCCCGTGTGAAAGAGCCCAAAGACATTTTTACTCTTTACCAAACGTTTATCTTTCTCATTATCTACACCTAGCTGCCTAGCTTTCCTGGGGGAAACTTCCCATTTCGTGTTTTGTTGCCCTTTCCTAAGGTGACAACCCTGCTCCTCCATAGATACAGTACAGTAAGTAAGCGCTGTCACATTAGGACAAAATATGTGCTATTGGTAGATCATCAAGTGAAAATAAAAGGAAAAAAGCCTGGAAAAAAATAAGAAGACTAGTGGAGCAACCACATCTAACAACTGGTAAGTTGCAAGATATTACATTTTTGTTCCTAGGTTTAGATACACTTTAAAGCGGAGCAACACCAGTTTTTAAAACCTATATTAAAAAAAAATACTCACCCTCCTCGATCCGAAACGGCAGTTTTTTTTTTTTTTTTACTAACCTTTAGTTGTTCTTCTTCTTTGCATCCATCGCTTCCTGGTTCTTGGTCCCTCGGATATGGGCGGGGATATTACGGCTATTATGTAATATCCCCTAGCCCGCACTGTCTCCTGGGAGCTTGTGTCATAGCTCCCAGGAGTCAGTGCGGCTGCCTGGCCCGAGATCGCGCAAGACTTCGAACCGAATGTGACGTCATCACGACGCTGCTGACGGCGCTCCTATGAACGTTGTACTGCGCATGCGCGAGATTATAAAGAGAGGCGTGAATGAAATCCAGGAAGACAATGCCCTGGAGTATTCAAATGCCCACACGCAAGATGGGGATGAACCCGGAAATTTATATAAAGTGTTTTTTAGACACAAAATCCGAACGGCAAAAGTGAGACAGACAGGACAGGTGAGCTAATGCTTTACAAATCATTTTATTAATCAATCCCCATTGAAAAAAAAAAAACGTCAGGGGCAGTGTAGCTCTGCTTTAACTCCAATAAAGAATTTTTAAATATTGAGCCAGACCCCTCTTGGCTTTTAATTACACCTCGGTTTGATAGTAAAATGTTATAATAGAGGTACTAGATTATATCATAGAAAATGATCCTGGGGATATTTCATCTCCCTCGTGTTTTATCTAAGCAGCAGAAATTAGAATGATTGGAAAAGGCCCTGAAAACAATAAAAGAATTAGAAGTGTCTGGGTGGTGATGGATATAATGAAAGAAGGACTACAGGGGAAGAGTGAGCATGTAAGAAAAGGAAAAGGGGAGGCAAGATTCTGGGAGAAAGGTAGAGGGACTCTTCATAGCTCCTCCACATCTCCAGAACATCTCTTCCCCAAAACACAAGGCCTAAAACACAATTAATTATGGAATGTAATCACCCTCCCTAGCTCCCCGAGGCTGTCCAAGCAAATTCTTGAGCTCCCCGCCGATCCACAGTGACTAACATACCCTCCGAGGGACAGCAGCCTTTAGTAATTAAGATGGGATTGGAAAAATAATTAATGACTATAAAGTTGTAATTGGTAGGATGATTGATTAGTTGTGCGTGTGATGAGATAGCTGTCTATATTCAGATATTGATTCGGCAGCTCCGCGCTCGCTGTGTAATTACACAATTCCTTTCCATTAGATTAGCATTAAAGAACATTTTCACGTTGAGTAATTTGCAATTAACAAGTTTGCGCTAAGACCTGGAACACAATTTAAAGCAATGCTATGATGCTATGTGGGGGATTGAACTATGGTTCAGTTGATTTGTTTTACAGTGTTTCCTCTCTGTAGCTAAAGAACAAACAACGCTTTTATTGCTCCGTATGAAATATATACCTATAACCCTGTAACCTTTGCTTTGCCATTCCCATTCTCTTAGTGCTCTGTGGAAATGGTGCTATTGTAAATAGTTTAGTATGAAGTTACTGAATGAAACGATTACATCCTTTGTGCTATTACTGTTTCATCCTAATCAGTCGCCATATTATTTTGTTAAGCATTATTACTGCATGCATTAGGTGTTAACCACTTCAGCCCCAGACCAATTTGCAGCCAAAGGACCAGGCCCCTGTTTGCGATCCGGTACTGCGTCGCTTTAACTGATAATTGCGTGGTCGTGCGAAGTGGCTCCCAAACAAAATTGGCGTCCTTTTTTTCCTACAAATAGAGCTTTCTTTTGGTGGTATTTGATTGCCCCTGCGGTTTTAATTTTTTGCGCTATAAACAAAAATATAGTGACAATTTTGAAAAAAATTCTATATTTTTTACTTTTTGCTATAATAAATATCCCCAAAAAATATATAAAAAAAAACATTTTTTTTCCTCAGTTTAGGCCAAAACGTATTCTTCTACATATTTTTGGTAAAAAAAAATCGTAATTAGCGATTATTGATTGGTTTGCGCAAAAGTTATAGCGTTTACAAAATAGGGGATAGTTTTATAGCATTTTTATTAATATTTATTTTTTTACTAGTAATGATCAGCGATTTTTATTGTGACTGCGACATTATGGCGGACACATTTAAATGCATTGATTCCTGTATAAATGACACTGGCAGTGAAAGAGTTAACCACTAGGGAGCAGGGAGGGGTTATGGTCTGTGACATGTGTGTTTTTTTTTACATTAGGGGGCGTGGCTGACGTCTGACGTCACTGATCGCCTTTCCCGATGACAGGGAACAGACGATTAGTGACAGGCAGTGTAGGAAGCATGGGGAGAGGGTTGTTTACACATACCTCTCCCAGTTCTTCAGCTCTGTGACCCGATAGCGGGACACCAGCGGCGATCGGGTCCGCTGGTCCCGCGGCCGTGGTCACGGAGCTCCCGACTGGGCGTGACCCCACGGCTAGGCAATTAAAGGGGACGTACCTGTACGTGCTTTTGCCTAGCCGTGCCATTCTGCTGACGTATATATGTGCAGGAGGTGGTCGGGAATCTGATATTTCAAACTTAAAGTGGTGCTCCAGCCGAAATTATACTTTTTAAATAAAAATACCCCTATAATACACAAGATTAATGTATTATAGTAAAGTTAGTCTGTAAACTAAGGTCTGTTTTGTTAGTTTATAGCAGTAGTTTGTTATCTTATAAACTTACAGCAGGCTGTGGCCATCTTAAGTGTGGGCATCTGAAGCCAGACTATTTCTTCCTGGATCTCATCCTTGCAGATCTCGCACATGCTCAGTGCAGCACAAGCAATGTAATAGGTTTCAGGTCAGGTTTCAGGTCAGGTTTCCATAGCAACGGAAGTGTCAGAGGAAGTTGCTGCCCCTTCTCAGGAGCCATTGCAAACAGGACATGATGTGATGGGCCACGGCCAGGGAGGAGGAAGTGAAAAATGAATACAGCAGATATACAGTAGGTGCTGAGAAAAATATATATATATATATATCAAATTAGTTTACAGTGCACAGTCTAGTGAGGAATGCTGAAGAGTTGTAAAAGTGGGTGGAACTCCACTTTAAGCCAGCTGACAGATTTCTACGCTATTTGGTCAGAAGTACGTTGAAGTCCTCCAAATGAGTGCGTTCAGGTGATTCCAGTGAGGGGTGCTGTTAATGCTACAAAGACAGTTTAGACCAACCTTTTCCATGGAGCCTTGGGACACCTCCAGAAGCTGCTAGGGGTTCCTTGAGCAATGAGCAATTTCTGTCATCCAAATAAGTCCCCACTGACACCATTGACCTTTTTAGCTATCTGTAAGGAGCATTCTTCCTACTGATCGTCACGCTAATGTACCATGAGCTGTAGATATAGTAAATATTAGCAGGGGTTTCCTGAGATTGGAAAGGTATTTCAAGGGTTCCTCTGTATTTAAAAAGTTGAGAAAGCCTGGTTTAGACGATTGCATGCGTCCAACCAACGGTTTAGGGTGGGCCATTTTCTTTTATGCCATTACTGTGCCCCTCTAAATGGTTTGACAGGTTTGGTGCAGAGGAATTCTAATGACCTGTCCAGAGTCTTGACCTCAACCCTATTAACCACATGCTGACCACGCTATAGCTGAAAGATGGCTATAGCATGGTTGTCCAGTTCTGGGAGGACATCAATAAACGTACTGCCCTGATTATCAGTGCAACCTATCATTGCCCATCGGTGTGGCCTATCAGTGCCACCTATCAGTGCCCATCAGTGCTGCCTATCAGTGCCTCCTCATCAGTTGCTATCAGTGCCGCCTATGCCTATCAGTGCAGCCTCATCAGTGCCTCCTCATCAGTGCCCATCATGCTGCCTCATCAGTGTCCATCAGTGGTGCCTCATCAATTCCCATTAGTGCCTCCTCATCAGTGCCCATCAGTGCAGCCTCATCAGTGCACATCAGTGAAGAAGAAAATCGGCATATAACACGCACTTTTCCCCCCTTAAAATCAGGGGCAAATCGTGGGTCCGTGTTATTCGCCGATCCCCGCTATCTGTGACCGATTGACCGATTAACATTGACCGAGCCGAGTGTACTGTGTACTCGGCTAGGCTCAGCTCCACTCGGCTCCGCTCGCAGTCATGCCCTGTCCCACCTCCTAGCCTTTACGTCCCATCATTGGACCGGTGTTGTGTCCATCATAGGAGCCGGGCCAGGGGGAGGGATGGGGCGTGACTGCGAGCGGGGCCGAGTAGCCAAGTATACAGTACACTCGGCTCGGTCTATATCGGCGCCGAGAGGAGCCGAATATCTCGGCGATGCTAAATTTAAAAACCAAACATGCTGCAATTTTGGGCAAGGCTGCAGATGGACACTGGGGAAGGCTGCAGATGGACACTGCAAGGCTGCAGATGGACACTGGGGAAAGCTGCAGATGGACACTGGGGAAGGCTGCAGATGGACGCTGTGCAAGGCTGCAGATGGATGCTATGCAAGGCTGCATTGATAGGCATTAACCACTTTCAGACCGGACCAATTTGCAGCCAAAGGACCAGCCCCTTTTTGCGATTCGGCACTGCGTCGCTTTAAATGACAATTGCGCGGTCATGCGACGTGGCTCCCAAACAAAAATGACGTCCTTTTTTTTCCACAAATAGAGCTTTCTTCTGGTGGTATTTGATCGCCCCTGCGGTTTTTATTTTTTGCGCTATAAACAAAAAAGAGCGACAATTTTGAAAAAACGCATTCTTTTTAATTTTTTGCTATAATAAATATCCCCCAAAAATATATAAAAAAACGTTTTTTTTCCTCAGTTTAGGCCGATACATATTCTTCTACATATTTTTGGTAAAAAAAAATCGCAATACGCGATTATTGATTGGTTTGCGCAGAAGTTATAGCGTTTACAAGATAAGGGATAGTTTTATAGCATTTTTATGAATATTTTATTTTTATTAGTAATGGCGGCGATCAGCGATTTTTATTGTGACTGCAACATTATAGCGGACACATCGGACATTTTTGACACATTTTTGTGACCATTGTCATTTATACAGCAATGAATGCTATTTAAATGCATTGATTCATGTGTAAGGCTACTTTCACACTGGGGCGTTGGGGGCGCTGGCGGTAAAGCGGCGCTATATTTAGCGCCGCTTTACCGTCGTTTTAGCGGCGCATTGCGGCCGCTCGCGGGGCGGTTTTACCCCCCGCGAGCGGCCGAAAAAGGGTTAATACCGCCCGCAAACCGCCGCTGCAGTGGCGTTTTGCGGGTGGGTTCGGAGCGCTGCCCCATTGTTTGCAATGGGAACGGGCGCTATAGGAGCGGTAAATATACCGCTCCTACAGCGAGCCAAAGATGCGGCTTGCAGGACATTTTTGAGCGTCCTGCAAGCGCACCGCTTCAGTGTGAAAGCCCTCGGGCTTTCACACTGAAGACACAGCAACAGCTGTTTCTGGTCGGTTTGCAGGTGCTATTTTTAGCGCAATAGCGCCTGCAAACCGCCCCAGTGTGAAAGGGGCCTCAATGACACTGGCAGTGAAGGGGGTTAACCACTAGGTGGCCGTGTAGGGGTTACATGTGCCTAGAGGTGTGTTTCTTACTGTGGGGGGGCGTGGCTGTCAGCTAGTGAATGCTGATCTCTGCTCCAATCACAGGGAGCAGAGATCGGCATCACTAGTTGCTAGGCAGAACGGGGAGATGCTGTTTATTTCCGCATCTCCCCGTTCAGCCTTCCCGTGAGACGAACGTGGGTATCCCCGCAGCGATCGAGTCTGCGGGACCCGCGACCGGCCTCACGGGGGTCCCTGTTAGGTTTTTAAACTCATAGGTAGAAACAAACAGGAATTAAGGCATGGAGATTTAATTGCTGACATATATAAGAATTCAGGAACTGACTCACCAGGCTCCATTTATAACTATTCTTTTGGGATGACTAAACCTTTAGAAGGCTGAATACATTTTAATCCACTGTATTACATTGTTTATCTAATTGTAGAGCAGAAAATAGTTAAAGAAATTTGTAGAAAGTGATTTAATGTATGTTAGCATACATTTTTACAAATATAAGGAGTCATGGTGATTCAGACTATAGATCCTTTTTCAGCATTGTGCTCAACCTGTAGCTGAGCTTTAACCACTTAACCTCCGGAAGATTTACTCCCCTTCACGACCAGGCCATTTTTTGCGATATGGCAGTGCAGTACTTTAACTGACAACTGCGCAGTCATGCAACGTTGTACCCAAATGAAATTTATGTACTTTTTTCTCACAAATAGAGCTTTCTTTTGGTGGTATTTGATCACCGCTGTTTTATTTTTATTTTTTGAGATATAAATAAAAAATGACAATTTTGCAAAAAAAAAATATATTTTTTACTTTCTGCTATAAAACATATCCAATAAAAAATTTTAAAAATCAAAATTCTTTATAAATTGTGGCCAATATGTATTCTGCTACATATTTTTGGTTAAAAAAATCCCAATAAGCCTATACTGATTGGTTTGCGCAAAATTTATAGCGTCTACAAACTATAGTATATATATATATATATATATATATATATATATATACTGGAATTTTTTTTTCTTTTTTTACACTAGTAATGGTGGCGATCAGTGGCTTATAGCAAGACTGCCATATTGAGGCTGTTGGAATAGCATTTACTTGGAAATTTGTTTGATGGACAAAGTGCAACTTTGTTGGTGAAAGTACATTTGTTCTTGTCAGAAACCATGAAATCAGACCGAGACAGAAGTACAGTTAAATCACACTTAATAATAAAAGTAAAAAGAACAAACGTAGTTAAAACATACCCAAAGTTCAGTAACCGAAATGGATAGTCAGCCAAGCCAGAAGTCAGGGATCAACGTAGTGAAACAGCAAGCAGGATCTGGAGCCAGAAGGGATGTCAGCAAAGCAAGTTTTTAAACAGGAACGCAGGAGATCGTCTCTGTGATGTTGACCAAGGCGAGGGCAGAGATCCTCTGGACTGGACGGCTTAAGTAGGCAGGACTGACGAGCAGGATATCATCAACAGCTTAGTAACTGTGGAGAGAGATGGGAGCTGTTAATCAGCCGACAGCTGAGCGGCCAGTTTAGAAAAGGAAGGGCTGAGCCCAGCCCTGACAGTTCTGTGTGAATAGAGCAAAATAAAATGTTATTATTCTATTTACTGTGCTGGTCAAATGTGTTTCATTGATTTAAAACGGAATATACAGCATTTGTTCACTAGATGGCACTAAGCACCTTAGGAAGTTCTGAAACCGAATGCAATATTTTCCATATTGAACTAAAAATTCGTCCAGCACAGGAAATAAGCCAATAACATTTGTTTGTTTTTTCCCCTTTTGCACAGAATGACTGCACATGTACTTTAAGTTGGTGAATTGCTTTGTTAATTTATTTTTTTATATTTTTGAAATCGTGTGACTTCACTTGACAGAGTGCCCACTTCCGTTGCGACACTGACTCCACACAGGAGCCCTGACTGATTGCAAACTTTTCCCATTTGTGGGCAATACCCAACTGTCTCCAATCAGCATCCACCTTAGAGATACCAGTTCTGGTTATTCAGGGACCCTTTACTGCCCATACAGGCTCTCCCCCTCTTTCTAACTGCATTTTTACTGCGACAACAGTTCATCTGCCACTAGGTGGATCCTTTGTGCCACCAGTGGGGTGAGGGAATCAATAGCATGTAAACTCTTGGAGGGGATGGTAAGGGACTATATACAAGATTTTAGTAATGAGAACGGTATCATTAGCACTAATCAGCATGGATTCATGAAGAATCGTTCTTGCCAAACCAACCTACTAACCTTCTATGAGGAGGTGAGTTGCCATCTAGATGAAGGGAGGCCCGTAGACGTGGTGTATCTGGATTTTGCAAAAGCATTTGACACAGTTCCCCATAAAGGTTTACTGTACAAAATAAGGTCCATTGGCATGGACCATAGGATGAGTACATGGATTGAAAACTGGCTACAAGGGCAAGTTCGGAGGGTGCCAGGTGGTGATAAATGGGGAGTACTCGGAATGGTCAGGGGTGGGTAGTGGGGTCCCCTAGGGTTCTGTGCTGGGACCAATGCTATTTAATTTGTTCATAAACGACCTGGAGGATAGGGTAAACAGTTCAATAGCTGTATTTGTGGACGATACTAAGCTAAGTAGGGCAATAACTTCTCCGCAGGATGTGGAAACCTTGCAAAAAGATCTGAACAAATTAATGGGGTGGGCAACTACCTGGCAAATGAGGTTCAATGTAGAAAATGTAAAATAATGCATTCATGTGGCAAAAATATGGAAATCTAGGATGGAAAAGGACCTGGGGGTCCTAGTAGATGATAGGCTCAGCAATGGCATGCAATGCCAAGCTGCTGCTAACAAAGCAAACAGAATATTGGCATGCATTAAAAAGGGGATCAACTCCAGAGATAAAACGATAATTCTCCAGCTCTACAAAACTCTGGTCCGGCCGCACCTGGAGTATGTTGTCCAGTTCTAGGTACCAGTCCTCAGGAAGGATGTACTGGAAATAGAGCGAGTACAAAGAAGGGCAACAAAGCTAATAAAGGGTCTGGAGGATATTAGTTATGAGGAAAGGTTGCGAGCACTGAACTTATTCTCTCTGGAGAAGAGACACTTGAGAGGGGATATGATTCCAATATACAAATACCGTACTGGTGACCCCACAATAGGGATAAAACTTTTTTGCAGAAGGGAGTTTAACAAGAGTCGTGGCCACTCATTAAAATTAGAAGAAAAGAGGTTTAACCTTAAACTACGTAGAGGGTTCTTTACTGTAAAGAGCGGCAAGGCTGTGGAATTCCCTTCCACAGGCGGTGGTCTCAGCGGGGGGCATCAATAGTTTCAAGAAACTATTAGATAAGCACCTGAACGACCGCAACATACAGGGATATACAATGTAATACTGACATATAATCACACACATAGGTTGGACTTGATGGACTTGTGTCTTTTTTTAACCTCGCCTACTATGTAACTATGTATAAGACTATGGAAGTCATATATCTCCAGCAGACTATGGATTGTTAAAGGGTTAGTTCACCTTTATCAAAAAGCTGCCTATGCAGGTAGAGGGAGCCTGTAGAAAAGAACAAACTGTGCAGCTTTGAAAAATATAGACAATGCCTTTGCTATAGGTGTAGGTAATTTACAGGTATTTCATTTCTATTTTAAACTGAATGGGTTGTTTTGCAAGGAGATCGTTTACATACGCTTTAACTTTGGTCAAAGCTGCCCAGTTTATTTTCTTATCTACAGGCATCCTTTACCTGCATAGGTAGTTTTTGGATAAAGGTGAACCAACCCTTTAACCACTTCAGCCACGGAAGGATTTACCCCCTTCCTGACCAGAGCACTTTTTGCGATTCGGCACTGCGTCGCTTTAACTGACAATTGCGCGGTCATGCGACGTTGCACCCAAACAAAATTGACGTCCTTTTTCCCCACAAATAGAGCTTTGTATTGGTGGTATTTGATCACCTCTGTGGTTTTTATTTTTTGCGCTATAAACAAAAAAATAGCGGCAATTTTGAAAAAAAAGCTATATTTTTTACTTTTTGCTATAATAACTATCCCCAAAAATACATAAAAAATATTTTTTTTCCTCTGTTTAGGCCGATACGTATTCTCCTACATATTTTTAGTAAAATTGCAATAAGTGTATATTGATTGGTTTGCACAAAAGTTATAGCGTCTACAAAATAGGGGATATCTTTATGGCATTTTTATTATTAATCTTTTTTTTTTAAATAATGGCGGCGATCTGTGATTTTTATCGTGACTGCGACATTATAGCGGACACATCGGACATTTTTGACACTATTTTGGGACCATTGTCATTTACACAGTGATCAGTGCTATAAAAATGCACTGATTACTGTGTAAATTACACTGGCAGGGAAGGGGTTAAACACTAGGGGGCGATCAAGGGGTAAAGTGTGTCATAGGGAGTGATTCTAACTGTGGGGGGGATGGGCTACTACTCGCATGACAGAGATCACTGCTCCCGATGACAGAGAGCAGTAGATCTCTGTCATGTCACTAGGCAGAATGGGAAATGCCTTGTTTACATAGGCATCTCCCCGTTCTTCCACTTCGTGACACGATCGCGGGCACCCGGCTGACATCGAGTCACAGAGCACGCGGTGGGTGCGTGGGCGCCCACAATGCCGGATCTTAGTCTTCAAATATTTTATTGGTTTTGCATTTAGAATACAGTGTACAATTAGTCATTGTACGTCACGCAGCAACGTTGGTGAAGACATTAAACAGTTAGATGTGTGTCCACTAACTTATTGCAAATAACTTGAACATTTAGTATTTAACGGCGAGAGTATCTAACAGTAAAGGGTATCTAATGCCGCGTACACACGGTCGGAATTCTCGTCGGAAAAAGCTCTGATGGTTTTCCCGTCGGAATTCCGATGGAATTTCGCTCAAACTGTCTTGCCTACACACGGTCACACCAAATTCCGACGGTCAGTAACACAGCGGCATAAAACACGTTCGACAGCACTATAAAAGGGAAGTTTAATGCTTCCGAGCATGCGTCGAATTGTTTCCGAGCATGCGTCGGAATTTTGCGTGTCAGAATTGCATACACACGATCGGAAAATCCGATAGAAAGGTTTTCCGTCGGAAAAATTGAGAACAGGTTCTCAATCCAAAGTCCGTCCGAAATTCCGACAGAAAAAGACCGATGGGCATACACATGGTCGGAAAATCCGTTGAAAAGCTCCCATCGGAAATTCCGACTGTGTGTACGCGGCATAACAGTAAAAGTAATCCTTTCCTCTGATGTGGCACCCAAAATGGGAGCTTTAGTGCCACAGGAGTGGAGAGGATTCACTAGTGAATCTAAACATTGCAAGTAGTTCTTTTTAGTAACTTAATAGAACAGTTGAAACATAACTGTTAAAGGGGTCGGTAGTATTGCTCGGTCAAGAGGTGAGGGAATGGTCTGTGGATTGGTATCGTCAGTTACTAGTCACAGCGGAAATCCAATTGGTCCATGGTTGCCAGTGTGTGCAAGTTTTGGTAGTCTGGCCATTGCTTGCTGCCATCACATTTTCGTAGCTGTAGTGTAGGGCTACTAGATCGATGACTTGGGATAGGGTCAGAGGAGTGTCAGATTTCCAGGGTCTAGTCATGTTGAGTCTGGCTGCCAGAAGTATGTGGGTTGTTACAATTCCGTATCTTAAGGCCACTTTCACACTTATACGACTTGTCCCACGATTTGGGACTGCAAAGTAGCATGACAAGTCGTTCCCCATGATTTCCAATGACAGCCATTCATATTAGTACGACTTCAAGTCGTTCCGACTTCAAAGTAGTCCCTGCACTACTTTGGTCCGATTTTGAGGCCACTAACACAGACATTCCTTGAAATTGCGGCAAAATCGCGGCAAAATTGCGGCAAAAATCGCGCAACTTTGAAGTCGAACAAGTGTGAAAGGGGCCTAAAGGGGACGTACCTGTACGCCCATTTGCCCAGCCGTGCCATTGTGCTGACGTAAATCGTTGTGCGCTGGTCGGCATGTGGTTAAGATGATACCCAAGTGTTTATTCAGGTGATCCCATCACAGCGGTAAGGTGCAATGTTTCAAGTCCACACTGGACGCCTTTACCAGTCATTTGAATGGCAAAGAAGTCCCGTGTGGTCCTAAAATGATGCACCTGCTGTGAAGTGATCACCTGAATAAAGGTTTGGGCATTATCCTATGGATTTGCGGTGTGTTGGTGATATATACTTTGACCTATGATGTTACGGGTCTCCAGCCGGTAGTTGCCACAGCAACCGCTGTGTACCTCTGGCCATCCCCAGGAACGAGTGCGATGGGACTATTATACATGACCAATTTTAAAGGGGTTAATGTCAAAGAACAGAGCCTTCAGAGTATTCACTGAGATACTGTAAGGACTCACATTCCAATGCTCCTGTCACTTATAGATATTGATTATTCTCATTTTCAATTTGCAGAATGATATCCTTATATGTCCTTTCCCCCGTCTACTCAAGTTGCCCCATTTCCCATGAAGTTTCATCTTCTTAGTGTCATTAAGGCTGGAATTTCAGCCTCTAAGTACTCAGCTGAGGTGCTAATAACTATTTATTCTGGAAAAAATGATCAGCGAAGACAGAAAGAAGAGGGTTTAGTACTTACTTAACTCACGCTGCGAAAGCAGTTGCCTAGGTTACTGAAGACATATTCTAAAATTGTGGATAATGTAGTCAGGGTGAGGAAATTATGTTAAAAAGACCCTTAATTTTAAAAATAAAGTGAGAAACTGAGCAATGTGCTCAGGCTGTGTGTTGCTACAAACTGGAAGCATCAGCCACTCTGCTTATTACAACTTCATTCCATTTACATTAAATCCCGAGCGGCATAAGGACTTCATTGCTTCACCTACTGTATAAACTGCAATAATTACAGGCAAAGAAGGCCTATAGTAAGCAGATTTCATTTTTTTGCAGAAATCAGATCAGTGACACGTGATTTCTGATTGGTTACAAGCTTTGCCCCATGGCAGTGCCAGCAAGGATTGGTTAAGGATCGCAGCAAATGCATTCTGCTCTTTGCCTTATTAAATAAGCCCACTTATGCCAAAGTCTTTAAACTTTTACCCAGGGCAAATTATACACTCAGTGGCAACTATATTACCACCAATCTTACACCCCTACAGGGAGGGTGAACAGCAATATTCAGGTACGCTGTGATAAACAACATAGCTCCCAACTGTCCCCGATTTTGAGAAACTGTCCCTGATTTGGAGCAATGTCCCTCTGTCCCTCATTCCACCTTTGTCCCTCATTTTTGTCTGATCTATATAGTTTTATATAAAACTTACTATTTTCTTTTAAAAATTGTTTCCCAGTGCTAAACCTTTCATCCACTCTCTAAATTGCTGCATTTGTAAACACTAAAAGCCAATAAAAAGGAATAGTAGTGGTAAAAGACACTTGTGGGTTTAACCAATCTTTTTTTTTTTTTTTTCTACCATTCTCCTTTAAGGGGGGCGTGGCAGGAGGTGTGTCCTATGCCTACATACTTTTGCTAATAGGTGTCCCTCATTCCCATTTCAGAAAGTTGGAAGGTATGAAACAAGGCTGATTTAGCACCTTCCTAGTTTGGCTGCTGGGCTTATGCAAATTTAGCTTTGCTCTTTTTTTTTGCAACCAGCAGAGCTGTGTCTGCTTGCTTTGGGCTGATCTTGGCTCTGCAGACTGCAAATATGGCTGCTTCCCCCTGTTTATCTGGAGCTTTCTAGAACATAGTGGGTGGGAGATGAGCAGTCTGAATATATATGTAGCTATCCCTGAAGTGGTGTTATTCAGAAGGAGGTTGGGGAGTACATAAATAATTTGAAACCCTCTGAGAACTGTATTCTTGTCCAGGAGGAGAAGTTCCCAACCAGGCAGGGCTGCCTGCCTTCTTGGCTGCATTGCTGAAGCCCCACACTGCTTCACAGGATTGCAGCTATTGCTCAGTGGGCCTGCCCAGCCACCAGTCTTTCAGGGACCAAGAGGGGTCCTGCACCAAAAACTTGCCTTGGGAGTACACAGGAAAAGCCTGTCTGCTGAAATTGAGGTGCATTCCTTATCCGAAGGACACTGGCCCAGAGTGGGAGATAATTTCAGTAAATGTCCTCGTTAGCACCCCTGCTGCTACACAGACTGCCCGCTTAGGCTGCTTTCACACTGGGGCATTTTTCAGGAGCTACAGCACTAAAAATAGCGCCTGTGTAGCTCCTGAAAAAAGCGGGTCCCTTCACTCCAGTGTGAAAGCCGGAGGAAAGCTGGAGCAGTGCGCTAGCAGGACGGTAAAAAAAGTCCTGCTAGCAGCATATTTGGAGCGGTGAAGGAGCTCCTATACCGCTCCTACCCATTGAAATCAATGCGACATCGCATGGATACCGCCAGAAAAGCGCTGCTGCAGTGGTGCTTTGCGGGGGGTTTTAACCCTTTTTCGGCCGCTAGCGGGGGTTGAAACCACCCTGCTAGCGGCCGCATACCAGAAAAGAGGGGAGTGCCAGAGGGAGGAGAGGAGGGGGGGTAGGGAAAGGAAAGGGAGGGGGAGAAGAAGGGGGGGGGGGGGGGGGGAAAAGAAGGGGGGGGGGGAAAGGGGGGAAAAAAAGGGGAGAAGGGAGAGAAAGGGAGGGGGTGTGAGTGTGATGTGGGTCAGAACGTGAAGGTTCAATGGAGTGCTGTGCTGGTGATACTATGGGTAATGAGAGGTGAAGGAGTGCTGGAGTGAGGGTGTGTGTGCACAGGGATGTGCGGTTAGTATCATAAGGTGTGAGGTGAAGGACTGAGAGTTAAATAAAAACGGTGAAGGGGTATGTGTAACAGTGGGCAAAAAACAAAAGTGAGAGAAGTGTAACAGTGTATCAGGTACCAAAAAGCAATGTAGCATTACCTAATGAGGTTGATGTATTTTGCTCAGGTTGCGAGGTGCTGGTAAAGACCCATATGTTGCAGACCAGGGTATTTTATACTGGTCGCAGGTTCCAAAGATGGGATACCCCGTCTAGGAATGGAGACAGGGTCATATGGTGCATCTAGTGTTAGTCCCAAAAACTAACACTAGATGCACCATATGACCCTGTCTCCATATGACCCTACCGTCATCCTTCTTCTGTCCCCCTTCATTCTTCCCTTCCCCCTTCAACCCATCCCTCTTCCCCTGCCAGTCTGGCCCACGCACGGATCCGTGGGTAGCCCCTCCATTGGATGTGACCCCTCGTAGGTCTCGTTTGGATCGCCCTACCTGCCGCGCGCCCGCTGGGGGACACCATAGCGGGACGCTATCCAGGACCTGGAATACACCGACCTAGAGGGAGCCCCATCATACAAAAGGAGTAAAGTATAAGGAAATTTACACATTAGGTAAATATTTCACAGTACAATGTGATATTATGCTATGAAAAGATAATTGGAGACAAATATATGTAAACGAAACATTGTTACAATATTCTGTTCTTACCCTGTTTCTTCTCAAACAGACAAAATCACCTTTGAGGAAGACCCCTACTAAAACGGGTCGAAACGCGTCAGGTCTACTTTTACTCCCAACATTTGGCTATGTAAACCACATTGTTGTAAAAGCTTTTTTGTCTGCTAGTGTAAATTTGTTTTAATATTTCTGTATTGTTTTATTCATTTGGGACCCATGCCTCAGATTTTTACCTTTATTTATATGTCACATGTGATATCTTTAACCCAATAAAGACTTATTTTTTGAATATAATAACAACTCTCAGAGAACTTATTTCCCGAACGCTGCCTAAAAACCCCACCAATCCCTTTTGGGGGGACCCTCTCTTTTTTGTTTTCACATCCCAGGGGTGAGCAGCCAAATATCATCTCCAGCTAGTGTCTTTTTTCTTTTCTAGAAGGAAGAATGTCCTCAATTATTCCAGTTAGTAATGTGGAGTATCCCGCAGCTCCTGAACCCTATCTAAGTTACTACAACAATACATGTTAAAAAGGCAACCCTTATGGGCTTTATTTCTGAGTCAGTGTGTCAGAAACCATGAAATCAGACCGAGACAGAAGTACAGTTAAATCACACTTGTTTAATAATAAAAGTAAAAAGAACAAACATAGTCAAAACATAGCCAAAGTTTAGTAACCGTAACGGATAGTCAGCTATGCAGAAGTCAGGGATCAAAGTAGTGGAACAGCAAGCAGGATCTGAAGCCAGAAGGGATGTCAGCAAAGCCAGTCTTTAAACAGGAATGCGGGCAATAGTTTCTTGTGATGTGACCAAGGCGAAGGCAGAGATCATCTGGACTGGACAGCTTAAGTAGGCAGGACTGACGAGCAGGATCATCAACAGCTGGGTAACTGTGGAGAGAGATAGGAGCTGGCAATTAGCCGACTGCTGAATGGCCAGCTCAGAGAAGGAAGGGCTGAGCCCAGCTCTGACACAGTGTTTGAAAATGCTATGCACTAGTAGCAACTGAACCAGGGACTGTAAAACAGCAGCCCTAGTCCAGGGTGGTGCTATACTTAGCTGGTACGAAGGAAATGAACCCCTGTTTAAGAGTTCTAAAAGCCATGAGGTGGGTATTCGGAACATGTGACCACTGTGATTGGCTGTCACAGCAATCACATGATAGGAAAGCTGCCGATCGCAAGTAGGCAAAGGGAGCTTACCGATCCCTGCTAGCTACGGTACTGGGAGCGCGCAGGGAGCGCACGCTCAGCACAGTAATTTTTTTTCACAGGGCCGCATATATGTGGTCACTCAGCGTTAAGGCCCACCCGCTGAGTGCCCACATATATGTGTGTGGCCAGCGTCAAGAGGTTTAAGCAAAACCAAACTTCCACTGTAAGTGAACTTTCACACTGGGGCGGGGGGGTTGGGTCGTCGGTGGTAAAGCACTGCTATTTTTAGAAGCGCTTTACCGTTGTTTTAGCTGCGCTTTTTGGACGCTACCGGTGCCCTTTTAATTTCAATGGCAGGGGCATTTTAGGAGGGGTGTATTCACCTCTCCCACAAAGCCCTAAAGATGCTGCTTGCAGGACTTTTTTTCCCACCCTGCAAGTGCACCTCTCCAGTGTGAAAGCACTCCGAGTTTAAAGGGACGTACCTGTACGCCCATTTGCCTGTCCGTGCCATTCTGCCGACGTACATCTGTGTGTGCCAGCCGGGAAGTGGTTAAAGTGCAAAAAATAAAAAACGCAGAGGTGATCAAATACCACCATAAGAAAGCTCTATTTGGGGGGAATAAGAACATAACTCGGGTACAGTATCGCATGACGGCGCAACTATCAGTTAAAATATTGCAGTGCCGTATAGCAAAAAAAGACCTGGTCATTAAGGGGGTAGATCTTCCAGAGCTGAAGTGGTTAAAAAGAAATGCCCGTCTATTTAGAGATTGGGAATCAAATAATTAACATAGTAATAACACTTAATGAGAATTTTGCACTGTGGCAGGAAGGAAAACCGGGGAGATGAGAGAATTCCTAGATGTTTTGCACACTTGTTTAACTTAAAGCCTCAACAAAGGAATTATCAGGAGCAGCATTATCAGTGTAGCATGTCTAATTGAGAAACCTAGAAGAGCACACGCAGGCAGTATGTCAAGTGTTCCACTCCACCGATACAGCAATGCCATAAGTACTGTATACACAACTGGTGTGATTATTATTACATATATCACTGCAACTCTAAACTGCAGGAGATCAACCAAATAATTTCTGATCCAGGATCAAGAATGATTTATTCATGAAATACCTTAAAGTAGAACTAAAAGAATATTTTTTTTTTCATTTTGGATAGAGCCGAGTCCCATCGGGGAGATACCTGTACACGTCCTGTCCCCTACACACAACAGAAAGCGAAAGGAAACCTTCAAAGTGATAAAATCGCTGGTTGTAACCTGGGTCCCCTGAACTAGTGTCCCCCTGGAAGATTGCTCCTCTGTTCCTGTTCTGGTGACAACCCAAATTTGGGGCTTTTCTTTCATTTTCAGTGATAACGGAAAAAAAAAAGACAAAGACAAATAAAGAAGGTGAACCTCCCTAAAGCTGGTCATAAATGAATAGAAAATCAAACAAAAAATTTAACTGGTAGACTAATCGTTCCATTTTCGTTCATTTGCTTACTGCGACAGTTGATTTCTGCTTCAAGATTGAAAATAAACAAACGAACATTTGTTACATTTTTTTTTTCTCAATACATTTTTATTGAAGTATATCAGTTACAATAAGAAGAAGATATGCAAAAACAAAGCAATTTATATATCACATTACTTAAAGTGGAAGTAAACCCTCCTATCGTTTTCAGCCAAGGAAGCTGCCATCTTTGAATATAAAAAAGTGCGGCGCTCATAGAGCATGAAAAATAACAATCAATGTCTAAAAGTGATGATACTAAATTATGATACAGTATCCAAAAATAAAAATTAATATATGAATGTGTGTCACTAAAAATAGTGAACAAACAAATATGATAAATCAAATGGATTGTGAATCAAAAGATCATATATATGGAAAGGGTTGGTAGACCTACTAATCACATAATCGCATAGATCACATATACAATAAATATGACAGTAGAAAAATCTTGAATATATATCACCATATAAACAAAACCATATAGCAACGTGTGTTACAAATAGTGATCTAAGCAAAAAACACCACCTAATAGTGACATAAATTCAACATTGGTGCGTTAAGAAATATATAACAGGTGACTTGGTGCAAGTTGTCTGTTGCAGTCCACCACCTCTTGGGAATGCGCTTACCAGATAGCGTGAACTCAGATAGGCTTACGCCGTATGAGTCACAAAAGGCAGTTGGTGTCACTACACCCGTGGGAGCATCTACTTGGGGATGGTGCCAAACGACAAGATCCTTCACTGGATATATCCAAAGAACTCTCAGGAGGGAGGGATGATGGATGTTATACCACTGGTAGTGCTCAAATTAGTGGGACCGATAAAGAGAAAAATGGAGCCACATAGTGTAATACCATAGGGGATTTATTTTGACAAAGCATATAAAAATGGGTACTCACATTTAAAACGACATGTAAAAGCATATAATGGTCTACTGGTAACGCAGTGGTAACAGCTAACCGAGTCCCGACGCGTTTCGCCTCATACAGGCATCATCTGGGGTGGAGCTGCCATCTTTGCCTCTGTTTAATCTTCACTGCCACAGTGCTGCACATGTGATCCGTTATGACACCAGCCATTGGATGGTTTGACTGTTTGGTTGAGAGCACAGCCAATGTGCAGTTAGCATTCACGGCATGCCTTTTTTTTTTAGACTGTTAAATCGATGGGTTTACTTCCGCTTTAAAGTGGAAGTAAACCCCCCTATCGTTTTCAGCCAAGGAAGCTGCCATCTTTCCCTCTGTTTAATCTTCAACTGCCACGGTGCTGCACATGTGATCCGTTATGACACCAGCCATTGGATGGTTTGACTCTTTGGTTGAGAGCACAGCCAATGTGCAGTTAGCATTCCCGGCATGCCTTTTTTTTTAAACTGTTAAATCGATGGGTTTACTTCCGCTTTAACCACTTGCTTACTGGGCACTTAAACCCCCCTCCTGCCCAGACGAATTTTCAGCTTTCAGCGCTGACGCACTTTGAATGACAATTGCGCAGTAATTTTGGTGGTATTTAATCACAGCTGGGATTTTTTTTTTTGCTATACAAAAAAAAAATAGAAAATTTAGAAAAAAAAATAAAAAATCATGTTTAATAGTTTGTTAGAACATTTTGCAAGCAGGTCATTTTTCTCCTTCATTGATATGCGCTGATGAGGCAGCACAGGTGGGCACTAATAGGCTGCACTGATGGGCACTGATAGGCACAGTTAAGGTGGCACTGATCGTGACAGATAAGGTGGCACTGATGGGGACAGATAAGGCGGTACTGATGGGCACAGATAAGGCGGCACTGATGGCCACTGATAAGATAGCACTGATGGGCCCTGATGGGTGGCATGGATGGGTGGCATCTGGCCATACAAGGCTCACTTTTTTTTTGGTCAGCCAGTGGGCCAAAGAAAAAAAAATTAACTGATCGCCCCACACATTCAAGGTGAATGGGGGGGAATCCTCCTTGCTGCACTATTGTATTCTGACAGCGGGTAGACACCTCCACTATCAGAATACACAGATTAGCACTGCAGCCATTAGCCACAGCTGCCGATCGAGCGGGTCAATTCAACAGAATTTAAGCAATAGATCAACTTCTGTTCAGTGGCAGTGCGCTCCCTGCTGAACCGTCCAAATTTAGATCTATCTATGGCCATCCTTAGCAGGGAAATCTCACCACTGGAGTCTCTTATAGACTGAAGCCTGTGGGAACCAGCATATCAAAAAATCAATATTGGATAAACTGTTCATTTGGATTAGAATAGATGTGAAAATTAACTAATACATGCAAACTAATAAAGAAAGCAAACTAGGGAATAAAATGGTCTCCATAGGAAATAATGTGTTCATTTTAGATTAGCTCTCCCCCAAATAGACCATGCTGATATCAGCTAGTATGTGCAGTCTGAGGTCATGGATCTGGGATATTGCTTACACTTTCTCCCTCTGCTTTTTCACTTTACTATCGTCACACCTTCCTCATCTTGCTTTCGTGAACTAATTTGTAAGCATCAGCCTCATTTCATTCATCAATATAAATCTGTTCAAGTAAACTGAATAGCTGTTGCAGTGCATAGGAAAACAGCCCTTATTTAACAAGCTAACAATATCAAACAAAACATGTCATCCCCACTGCTTGACGATCCCGGTATAAACCAAGGTATCTCAAAACTCAATTGGGTCAATGACAAAGTTTGTCAATGAAAGTTCCTTAACACCTGCCATAGAATTTTTACATTACTAGGCTATTTTCCCTCTGGGTTGGCCGTTCTTTATTTACAAAAATAGAGTGAATCAGGAAAATACTGCCACTAGATGGAGCTGATGATCATAGGAAAAAAATATTTATTATGACTGTTATGCCGCTGTTATGCCGTTATGTACACATGATCAGAATTCTCGTTGGAAAAAGCTCTGATGGTTTTCCCGTTGGAATTCCGACGGAATTTCGCTCAAATTCCGGCCGTGTGTGTACGAGGCATCAGCCCTATCTAGTGGCCTTAACCCGTCATTTTCCTGAATTACGCTATGAATGAAGAATATCTGATCTGGAGACAAAATAACCTAATAACATTTGATTTAGCATTTTGTTGTATCACGGTTTACGTTTTTGGGTTTTTGAGATGTGCAAAGAGAGAGCACACAAACACTTGTAGGTAAAATCAAATTATACATAACATGTATTTAAATAATGACAGATAAAGATAACTAATGTATTAATATATACAAAAGGTAAAGAGATAACAAATAAGATAAAGCTATAAATATAACAAGTGTTATAATATATAAAAATACATAACATTTATCTAAATAATGACAGATAAAAATAACAAATGTATTAATATATACAAAAGGTAAAGAGATAACAAATAAGATAAAGATATAAAGATAACAAGTGTTATAATATCTACAAATACATAATATTTATTTAAATAATGACAGATAAAGATAACAAATGTATTAATATATACAAAAGGTAAAGAGATAACAAATAAGATAAAGATATAAAGATAACAAGTGTTATAATATATAAAAATACATAACATTTATTTAAATAATGACAGATAAAGATAACAAATGTATTAATATATACAAAAGGTAAAGAGATAACAAATAAGATAAAGATAACAAGTGTTATAATATATAAAAATACATAACATTTATTTAAATAATTACAGATAAAGATAACAAATGTATTAATATATACAAAAGGTAAAGAGATAACAAATAAGATAAAGATAACAAGTGTTATAATATATAAAAATACATAACATTTATTTAAATAATGACAGATAAAGATAACAAATGTATTAATATATACAAAAAGTTAAGAGATAACAAATAAGATAAAGATATAAAGATAACAAGTGTTATAATATATACAAATACATAATATTTGTTTAAATAATAACAGATAAAGATAACAAATGTATTAATATATACAAAAAGGTAAAGAGATAACAAATACGATAAAGATATAAAGATAACAAGTGTTATAATATATAAAAATACATAACATTTATTTAAATAATGACAGAAAAAGATAACAAATGTATTAATATATACAAAAAGGTAAAGAGATAACAAATACGATAAAGATATAAAGATAACAAGTGTTATAATATATAAAAATACATAACATTTATTTAAATAATTACAGATAAAGATAACAAATGTATAAATATATACAAAAGGTAAAGAGATAACAATTAAGATAAAGATATAAAGATAACAAGTGTTATATTATATAAAAATACATAACATTTATTTAAATAATGACAGATGAGGATAACAAATGTATTAATATATACAAAAGGTAAAGAGATAACAAATAAGATAAAGATAACAAGTGTTATAATATATAAAAATATATAACATTTATTTAAATATTAACAGATAAAGATAAAAAAATGTAATATTGGAAAATGTAACAAGAATACTTAGCTACAGGTAGAATATAGATGCTCTCCCAATGGTCTGCACCCATTTCCTGCTCAGGGGTAGACACGTGCTTATCACAGTTCTGTTAGAGGACTACTATTACAAGTTTTAGCTGTAGTGTATACAGGACTAGTTGGTAGCATTTGACCAATCATAAGCAACATTGCCTTTTAAAGAAGAAGGCATACATTCCTTAAAAGGAAATTAGTGGGCTTGGCCATATGGTCTGTTTACAATGACAATCCTATAGCACTAGGTCAGTAAACTACTTGCTGCCCGTCGTATAGCGAAATGACGGCGGAAAAGTGGTTGTATTATCTTGATCGGACGTCATATGACGTGATCAGGATAACAGAGCCGGCGTGCGCCCACGGGGGCACGCATCGTGGTCGATCAGAGAAATATTTTTTCTCAGTTTAGGCCGATATGTATTCTTCTACATATTTTTGGTAAAAAGAATATCGCAATAAGCGTATATTTATAAATTGGTGACCAGGGATAGAGAAAGGGGATTATAGCGGTGCCAGAAGAATATCAATTTTGAGTAGTTTAAGATAAAATTCAAAATAATTTTATTACAAAATACATAAAAAAAACAATAATTAAGCATCAAAAACTGTAACATTACAACACAGGTAATAGTTCCTTATTACAAGTACAGCGAATAAAGTAGAAAAATAGGCCTAGCAGTTATATAGGCCAAAGGTACAGGTAGTCAAAAACCGACATGTTTCACCAAGGCATTGGCTTCTTCAGGGTAATAGTGTATACCTGCGCCAAAATAAGATTTCCCTGGGCCACAGCCGCGGACCAAGGCCAGAAGGGTGAAGCCCCAGAACAAAGTCACCGTTCCAACACCACGTCTATGGCTGCAGGGGGCAAACAAGGACACTAATTAATTTAAAACTGAAATAGAGCAGGGGCGCCGAAAGTGTTAATAATAAACACTTAAATAAATGCTGACTGGGACAGGGAGAACAAAGAATCGTCCCACTTGGAGATGTCTAATGCTGCACAAATTATCAGGCCACCTCCCCAATCTGGGTTAACAAAATCTGGCCATACACACTGGGAGGTGTTTTAGTACCAGCAAGCTAGTATTGAAGCTGGCTAGCAGCTGTGATCATTAAACCTGTATAACGAAGCAGCAATGTAGTGGCGCCCCTGGGTCCAGCCAATAAGCGTATATTGATTGGTTAGCACAAAAGTTATAGCGTCCTGCTATCCCGATCTTGTGAGCTGATGTATAGCTACGAGGGCTCGCGGGATTGTGCCGACCTGCCGCAGTAAAATGACAGCGACTGCTCGGCAAGGAGCTAAAATGCCGTTCATGATAAAATGTATTAATACATGTTATTTTATACATAGATAAGAAAGGGGTGGTGTGAGATGTTATTAAAAGCGAACAAATAGAAATATGTTATTAAAAGCTAGCGAATAGAACAATTGCAAAAATAAAACCTTAAGAGGGGAGGGAGGAGTAGAGGCAGAGAGAGCTTCTAGCAGAAGTTATGTCTGTGTGTTAAGTGAAGGTTACAGAACACATTTTAACAGTGTGAACAAAACGGAGTCTCTTGTGCTTAAATGAACAATACAGTGGAAGCCCATGTCGGTAGCCACAAAAGATATAAATACAATTTGTGTGCACCAGATGCTTTCCAAACCCAGATATTACCATAAAAAAAGCAGCAGTGCCATCATTGCTGGGCTGCACATAGCCTGTGCAAAGAGCAGAGCTGTGGGTGAGACCCACCAGGCCCCACCTACTAGAGGCTGCCTGCAGAAAACTACAGGAAGGGGCAGAGACAAGACCAGTCACCTTGCACTACCAGAGAGCACAGCAGTGACTGGTCTTTAGTACAGGAAGCTTTTGCACAGAGACAAAGTTTCACACCGGATTACTGCACAGATATAGAAGAAATACACTAAGATTCAAGTTAGTATACACACGCAGGCCTTTTTTTCAGCGGGAGCGTGGGGGAACGCAGTTCCGACACCTCCAGCACTAGAGGTCTATTGTTGCTGAGGAGGTCTACCTTGTGTGGGATCTATTGTTGCTTGGGGTGGGTCTTATATCGCTGGAGGTCAGTTGTTGCTGGGAGAGATCTACTGTTGAGGGAGGGGTCTATTGTTGTTGGCTGCCATAATGTCTATTGATGCTGGCTGTGAGAGATCTGTTTTTGATGCCACGAGTCTATTGTTGCTTGGGGGGAATTTTGTTACGGGTGGTCCATTGTTGATGGTGGAATCTATTGTTGCTTGGGGGGGGCTCTATTGTTACTGGCTGCAGGGGATCTATTTTAGTTCTTTTCTTGTTATCATTACCAAATTCCATAAAAATCCCATACAAATTACAAAATGATACTTGGTTCTGTATTCTCTAAAAAAGACAGTACTGGGAGATGGGTAGGGGGTGAAACAAAATAATGGTGCTCGAAGGTGGGTAGGGGCGGAGAAAAAAGAGGTGACTCAGAAAGGGGGAGTTCCTGCCCCTATTCTCTAATGCCGGACTCTCCGGCAGAATAGGTCAGACGGTCTTACCGAAGGAGTTCTGACGGACTTACGAACAAACAGACTCGACAACACACGAACGGACCAAAGTCCGTTCAAAAGTCTGTTCGTTTTGAACGTGATGACGTACGGCGGGACTAGAAAAGGAAGTTCAATAGCCAGTAGCCAATAGCTGCCCTTGCGTCATATTTGGTCCGTCGGACCAGCATACAGATGAACGGTTTTCCCGATAGAAATTGAATCCGTTGGAAAGATTTAAAAACGTTCTATTTCTAGGTCCGTCTGACTTTTTTTACAAAAACCATCGGATTATCCCACACACGATCGGAATATCTGACGGAATGATTCCGTCTGACCTATTCTGCCAGAAAGTCCGGTCGTGTGTACGCGGCATAAGAAAAAAAGCCCTTTACACACGAAATGTGTGCTTATCCTGGAATTTAGCTTTAATTATGAAAATCATAAAATTTGTGGACCCAAAAAAGATTGTGGGTTCCAATGACTGAGTTGGACAGTTCTGATTGAAATACTGATGGTGCATAAATTACAGCGATAAAGCATGCACAGGACTATAAATAGATGCCGTATTTTACTGGGGAAAAACAGAGAGAAATAATGTCTCACAACATGCACGTGATGTATTAAAAATGTGTTTAATGGAGCAGCTAAAAGTTGAGAGTAATTATAACGACAAATACATAAATGTTCTACTGATTTGGCTTCCTTGGTTACAAAGTCCCTATGGGAGCCAACTTTATAGTTGTAGAATCTGAGCATATGTAGTAAGGAGGAGCAAGTGAGTATCAGGCAGTCTTCCTTCCTACTTCTGCTTCTTTCAACACATTTTTATAGATAGAAAATGTGCGTGTGTGTTAGGGAGGGGGTGTAAAGCTCCTCAGATACACAAGTAGATCTGCACAATGTTTTATTTGCATTTTATGTATATTATCGCCTTGACCAAGAAGGGTGCGAATGCCAAGGAGTGGCCCCCTGAAGCTGTCTGGGGTCATCTGCAGCGAAGTCCATCCTCACCATCAGAGGCTCTGGTGAAAACCTGCTGGCTCTTAGACTCCACGCCCTGGGGAATCTTATGCTCTAGCTCCCTGTTCGATCTGTGTCGGTGCTCAGGTGGTTGCTGCCATTACTAGTAAAAAAAAAAATTAATAATAAAAATGCCATAAAACTATCCCCTATTTTGTAGACGCTATAACTTTTGCGCAAACCAATCAGTATACTCTTATTGCGATTTTTTTTACCAGAAATGTGTAGAGTAATACATATCCGTCTAAACTGAGGAAAAAAATAGTTGTTTTATGTATTTCTTGGGGGATATTTATTATAGCAAAAAGTAAAAAAGTTTTTTTCAAAATTGTCGCTCTTTTTTTGTTTATAGCGCAAAAAATAAAAACCGCAGATATGATCAAATACCACCAAAAGAAAGCTCTACTTGTGGTTAAAAAAAAGGACATCAATTTTGTTTGGATGCAACGTCGCACGACCGCGCAATTGTCAGTTAAAGCAACGGAGTGCCGAATCACAAAAAGTGCTCTGGTCAGGAAGGGGGTAAAATCTTCCGGGGCTGAAGCGGTTAAAAAATAGGTGCAAGAGGTATGTGTGTGTGTATGGGGGAATGTTGTTGTTTTTTTAAAATCCTGAATTCTGCTTTAAAGATGTAAACACCAGGATTTTCACCCTGATCCTAGCTTCACTGTTTCAAAAAAAGTTGATCTAGAACAATCATGGAAGCCCCAAAAACGCAACCTTCACAAGTCTCTTTCAAACCCAACTCAACCCAAAAATAAAAAATAATTATTTTGATTAGAATGAGAAAGGCTTAGAATCTATGTAGATTTTTTATTATTGTCTACATATGTGTGTGCAAGGGGTGAACACCCCGTTCAGCGCAGATTCACCCCTGATTTTTGACCCCCTTCCCCCTGTCCCCTGCAGTGCTGAAGGCTTCCCTCCTCCCCTCTTCTTCTGGCTGCGGGGGAAGGGGTCGGTAAATATGTAATTTACCGGCTTCTTTCTTTTCTTCATAAACACAGTGAGTAAATATTACCAATCGCTCCTGTGTCCATTCATACAGTAAACTGTGTTTCTTATGCTTCAGTTAGTGAATGAACAGGAAGCTGCTGTACAGAAGCAGCACAGAACACTTCCCATTCATTCACTGTCCAGTGCAGCTGAGGCTGCAGAGAAAGGCACTGGGGAAGCTCTGTCCTCAATCCCTTTTCTCTGTCTCAAAAGTGGGACATCAAGGGTCTGTTAAGGCCCTGATATTTCAGCAAAGCCCCCCAACAGTGCTCCTACAAACCTGTAAAAGAAAAAAAAAATAATATTGTAAAAAAAATGTAAAACATAATAAAAAAATAAAACAATAAAGATAAAAAAAACTACTGACACCGTCCACTGTCCTACTGAGACTTCCAGCAGGATAATGCACCATGTTACAAAGCTCAAATCATTTCAAACTGGTATCTTGAATAGGGATGAGCCCGGTGTTCGTTTTGAACCCATGTTCGAATCGAACATTGGCCGTTCGTCCGTTCGTCAAAACCAGAACTTTGTGGGGCGTTCGCATCAAATTCGTGTGATACGAACGGCCCACAATGTACTGCGCCAGTCGCAGTGCATTGCTGGCTGATGATTGGCCAAGCATGCACTGTGACCCAGCATGCTTGGCCAATCACAGCGTCGGCAGCGAGGAGAGACATAATTGGCCACAGGCAGGATGCTTGTGGCCAATTATAGCTCAGGGGGGTTTAGTACACGCCCCACACTATATAAGGCCGCCAGTGCGGCGGCCTTGTGTAGTGTTGTGCGGCGTTCATAGAGAGCAGGATAGGCAGGGACAGTGTCAGCTGTGCTTTATACTTCTTTAGATAGCGCTGTTACAGTGACTGTAGTGTTCAGGGAGAGAGCAGGATAGGCAGGGACAGTGTCAGCTTTGCTTTGCTTCCTAACCTAGCGCTGTTACAGTGGGTGTAGTGTTCAGGGAGAGAGCAGGATAGGCAGGGACAGTGTCAGCTTTGCTTTGCTTCCTAACCTAGCGCTGTTACAGTGGGTGTAGTGTTCAGGGAGAGAGCAGGATAGGCAGGGACAGTGTCAGCTTTGCTTTGCTTCCTAACCTAGCGCTGTTACAGTGGGTGTAGTGTGCCTCCTGCACACTGCACAGCATACACCTGAATCTACCCCCTCATTGCTGGTGTTGTGTAGTTGATTTGTGCAACACAGGCATCTGCCTAATATTCAGTCAGTGTAGTGTGCCTCCTGCACAGCATACACCTGAATTTAAATAGCACTGATTGCTGTATAAATGACAATGGTCCCAAAAATGTGTCAAAAATGTCCGATGTGTACGCCATAATGTCGCAGTCACAATAAAAATAGCTGATCGCCGACATTACTAGTAAAAAAAAAAAAATATTACTAAAAATGCTATAAAACTATCCCCTATTTTGTAAACGCTATAACTTTTGCGCAAACCAATCAATAATCGCTAACTGCAATTTTTTTTTACCAAGAAAATATGTAGAAGCATACGTATCGGCCTAAACTGAGGAAAAAAAAAATGTTTTTTTTAATATTTTTTTGGGGGATATTCATTATAGCAAAAAGTAAAAAATATTGAATTTTTTTCAAAATTGTCGCTCTATTTTTGTTTATAGCGCAAAAAATAAAAACCACAGAGGTGTTCAAATACCACCAAAAGAAAGCTCTATTTGTGGGAAAAAAAAGGATGCCAACTTTGTTTGGGAGCCATGTCGCATTACCGCGCAATTGTCAGTTAAAGCGACGCAGTGCCGAATCGCAAAAAGGGGCCTGGTCCTTTGGCTGCAAATTGGTCCGGGGCTTAAAGTGGAAGTAAACCCCCCTATCGTTTTCAGCCAAGGAAGCTGCTATCTTTGCCTCTGTTTAATCTTCAACTGCCACAGTGCTGCACATGTGATCCGTTATGACACCAGCCATTGGATGGTTTGACTGTTTGGTTGAGAGCACAGCCAATGTGTAGTTAGCTTTCACGGCATGCCTTTTTTTTTTAGACTGTTAAATCGATGGGTTTATTTCCGCTTTAAGTGGTTAATGGCTTTTTTTCCTTTTGAAATGTCATTTTGTGCAGGGACAGTTATAAACACGGGAAACAGATGCCACTTCACAGGCCTACTTTAGACATCCCACAGGTACGATATTTAAAGGAATATTTCCCTTTTTTTTTTCACTTTATGCATCATTAAAATGACTGCTCCAGAAAAAACTTCAGTTTTTAAAACTTCTTTTTGCATTGATACATGTCCCCTGGGGCAGGACCCGGGTCCCCAAACCCTTTTTAGTACAATAACATGCATATTGGCCGTTATAAATAGCACTTTAGATTTCGAACGTTCGCGTCCATTGTAATTAATAGGGTTCTAACGTTCGTGCCAACTTTTGGTCCGTTCGCAGGTTCTGGTGCGAACCGAACCCGGGGGTGTTCGACTCATCCCTAATCTTGAACATGACAATGAGGTCTCTGTACTCCAATGGCCTCCACAGTCACCAGATCTCAATCCAATAGAGCACCTTTGGGATGTAGTGGAACAGTACATTCGCATCATGGATGTGCAGCCGACAAATCTGCAGCAACTGAGTGATGCTATTATGTCAAAATGGACCAAAATCTCTGAGGAGTGTTTCACACACCTTGTTGAATCTATGCCATGAAGAATTAAGGCAGTTCTGAAGGCAAAAGGGGGTTTCAAAAGTACTAGCAAGGTGTACCACATAAAGTAGCCAGTGAGTGTATATATACTGTATATATACTGTGGCAGGATGGTACCCCACCAGGGTGATGAAGCAGGATTTTCAATTAGGCAGGTTGAGGGGCTCCATGGGGTTTGCTTAATTGGGAGGAAACTGGCTTTTCAGTTTCCTCACGTTGGGTCCTGGAGCCCAGAGGTTTCTTAGTGATCCGGGTGGGATGAAGTCTTCAGTCCTGGGTCCAGGATTTGAGAACCACTAGGTCAGGTGTGTGCTGGGCTATTTGCAGACACCTGACCATGGTTCTGGGCTCCACCCTCCCAAGGCATCCTGGTATGCCGGGAGAACCCAAGGACTGCACGGTACAGTCTGACAGTCTGTGGGCTGGAGCTGCAAGGAAGCTGGAAAAAAAAGTGCTAACCAAGATACAGTGTTTGTACAGGGACTCTGTTATATGGCCGAGAGGACCGAGGCACAAAGCCTGAACAGTGGTGCTGCTAAAGAGAGGCTAATATTATTTTGCGTTGATGGTGGATACCCCTGCGTGGGCAACTGTTCTGTTATTAAACTTGTTTTTCTTTTCCTTTAATAAAAGTGGGTAAACAAGCCCTTAAATGACACAACTGGCATGGAAACAACTCACTGGTGGGCTCTATACTTAAGCCAAATAAACTCCCAAACATCACAATACATACATATATGTTTGAGCTTTGGGGTGCACCTTAATGCAATAGGCTGCAGACATCTATGACTGTCTGTGACTTGACTTGGGCGATTTCTCATTTTGTGTCCCAGTGACATCCTTGTGACCAGTGTTGGTCATCTTACTTTAAAAAAGTAATTAGTTAAGTTACAAATTACTTCTCCCAAAAAGTAATTGCGTTAGTAACTCAGTTACTACATTGGAAAAGTAATTAGTTACTCAGCAAAGTAACTGACTTTTTTTTAATATTCTATACGTGTAACTAAGGGGCGGGTCTATTATTACTGTAAGCAAGGGGCGCATTTATTATTATTGTTATATATCGTGTAACCAACGGGCTGCTCTTTTATTACTCTAACCAAGGGGCAGATCTGTTATAGCGTGTAAGCAAGGGGCGGGTCTATTATTATTATATTGTGTAAGGGGCGGATGGCTACAGAAGAGGGCGAATGTTAAATTAATGGGCAGAGCTCGATATATAACAATAATAATAATAAATGCGCCCCTTGGTTACAGTAATACTAGACCCGCCCCTTACTTACACGATAGACACCCCTTGCAGAGTAGCACGAGCATCAGGAGTGTGCGGCATCGCCTCGTACAATTACATGTTAACTGCACCTGCGCGGTGTAGAGTTCACTCAGAGCTGTTTAGGTTCGGCAATTTTCGGAAGCTCCGTAGTCCTTCTTACTGCGCAAGCCCTGCACCTGAGCAGTACAGGGGGTCCTTATCCGGCGGGGGAACTTGTTCGGCAGGACACCGGAATTACACTACTGCCATCTAGTGGCGGTAGATGTAATTGGGGTAACTAAGCCAAAGTAATGGGAACTGAGTTACCATGAGGGGAAAAGAAATCAGTTAGATTACTAGTTACCCTCTAAAGTAACTGCGTTACGTAACTCAGTTTATTTTAACTCAGTTACTTACATCACTGCTTGTGACACCAGAGCAACAAATGAAGAACCGGGGTTACAGGGAAAGGAAGTCTAAAAAGATGTGTTATGCCCCGTACACACGGTCGGAAATTCCGACGGAAAATGTCCGATTGGACCATGCTGTCGGAAAATCCGCCCGTGTGTGAGCTCCATCGGACTTTTTTCGTCGGAAAAAATGTGAGAGCAGGATCTCAAATTTTCCGACAACAAAATCTGATCTGACTTTTTCCGATCATGTGTCGAGATTTCTGACGGACAAAGTGCCACGCATGCTCAGATCAAATTACAAGACCAAAGCTATTGGCTACTAGCCTCTACTTAGTTCCGTCGTAAGCAACGAACGTCACCACGTTCAGAATGATTGAATTTTCCGACAACTTTGTCCGACCGTGTGTATGCAACACCAGTGTAGGACAAAATCCGTCGGAAAATATCAGACGGGTTTTGTGGTCGGAATTTCCGACCGTGTGTACGGGGGCTTACTGTTTTTATCACTTTCCACATTGGTGAGATTTCCCATCATTTCTTGTGCGACTGATTTGCCTGTCTTTGTAAAGTTTTCTCTATGGGGATGCATTCACATTGGTGGCCAGGAGGCAGTGAAAGCAGGTGGTTGAGCTTAGTGGCGGCTGGTGCTCAAATTTTTTTTGGGGGGGGGTGCATATATTTTTTGAAAGAAAATCATCAATTGCAGCCACTGTGCCCTCAAATGCTGCAACTGTGCTATCAAATGCTGCCACTGTGCCATCAAACGCTGCCACGGTGCCCATCAAACGCAGCTACTGTGCCCTCAAATGCTGCCACTGTGCCCACCAAATGCTGCCACTGTGCCCAAACGCTGCCACTCTGCCATCAAACGCTGCTACTGTGCCCATCAAACCCAGCCACTGTGCCCTCAATTGCAGCCACTGTGCCCATCAAATGCTGCCACTGTGCCAAACGCTGCCAATGTGCCATCAAATGCTGCCACTCTGCCCATTAAACACTGCCACTGTGCCATCACACACTGCCACTGTGCCATTAAAAGCTGCCACTGTGCCCATCAAAAGCAGCCACTGTGCCCATCAAAAGCAGCCACTGTGCCCATCAAATGCTGCCACTGTTCAATCAAACGCTGCCACTATGCCCTCAAATGCTGCCACTGTGCCATCAATTGCAGTCACCGTGCCTATCAAATGCTGCCACTGTGCCATTAAACGCTGCCACTGTGCCATCAAACGCTGCCAGTGTGCCCATCATATGCTGCCAGTGTGCCCATCAAATACTGCCAGTCTGCCCATCATATGCTGCCAGTGTGCCACTCCGCTAACACCACAACCCCCCCTCAGGTGGAGGGATCGTGAGACACCCCGGCCCGCTCACACCCCTCCGTGGATGGAAGACACCCCGTGCAGGAAGATGGGCGCTTACCTTGGTATGGTGTCCTCTTCTCCGGCGTCTCCTCTCCAGTGAGCTTCCTGAGCTCTGTCCCACTTTCACCAAAGCGCTGAGCATCCAATAGGGACGTCTGTCACTTTGGCCAATCAGGAAACAGGTCTCACTGACCTGCCCCCAGATTGGTGGGGAGGCAATGCGGTATGAAAATAGCGAATATTCATTCGCTATGGTCACACAATTGGGTGGGATCAGGGCGCACTCTCTGCTCCCCATGCCCACCCTTTTTTGAAGCCTATTAGAGCCTCTGGCTCCAATCAGGTGCTTCAAAAAGTACCATCCCGCCATAGAAATCCATGCATCCGGCGTCCTGAAAGGGGCTGGGCGCATGGATAGGGAGGCGGGAGCAGGAACAGGGGGAGCGGCGCCTGTGCGCCCACAATGAATGGGCCTCCACTGGTTGAGCTGTGGTTTTACCCCCAAGCCCCCAACCGATCCCCAATCTAAAGAATGGCATGCAGACACTTATCCTAAATGAAAAGGGATGTAGCATTAGTACTGCAGTCAAATGCAACCCATTTGGGTGAATAGGGCTGTCACTGTGTGCAGTGCATGTGGTTGCAGCATAGTGGATCAGCATTTTCAGGGTCAAAATAAGTGGTGAGGAGAGACATAGGAGAGGACATTTCGCCTCCTTACTGCCTGTCAAATACCCTGCCGCACGTATGAACGAGCTCTTGCACCAGTGAGAACCGGAGAGAGGTTTTAAACCTTCATAACCCTTTAGAAAACAAAAAGACACATTTTGTGGAGTTGTACTTTAATAACCTGCAGCACCTGTGATGATGTGTTTTAGTGGCACCAACGCTGATGAAAGCACACAATGCATCTTTCAGAAGCTGAACAGCATGGAACTATTTCCTGAAAGACGAGGTAAACAAGATTTTTATTCTGAAGAGAGCTGAAAAAGTAGAGTCCGCAATTTGCCTGATGGACCTTGATTATTATTCTCTTCCTCCGCAACTGTAGGCCATTTGCTGCCTAGCAGCTGCTGAACACTTTCTGTGCCCGGATGTGCCAATTGTTATCTATGATGGTGAATTTCCAGAGATCATGTAGAAAGAATGGCTTTGCTATAGTTGTACTTTCTTTTGGAATAATAAAAAAAGTATTTGTGAAGCCTTATAGACTCAAACAATGGAGCTCCTGAGATATAGATCATCATTATTGCTATTACACTGACAAAAGAAAGACTATAAGAAAAGAAGACTCAAGTGTAAAGTTAAAAAAAAAAAAAAAAACATTATTTGAAGATAAAATGTGTAGGTATAATATACATATCTAGTGTGTTAAATTTAAAGTCCAACTCTGGTAATATTTATTTCTCGGGAGAACCCCTGATACTCAAAATGGTGGATTTAAAGGTGGGTGGTCTCTCAGAAAAACACCACAATCAATTTTATTCCATAAAAATTACATATATTTGTGTAAAATTATATACAGCCCGTCAACACCTCAATGAATCAAAACTCCTTATTCTCAACATTTATAGTATGGCACCAAATCAGCGATTGTCCCAACTTGGTTAATAAAGTGTTGATAGAACCATACACATTCCACATAATAACTACAACGCGTTTCGCTCAAAAGGGGCTTCCTCAGGGGGATAGTAGGGGTTAGGTTCTGTCCAATCCTCAAATGTCACAAATATGCCCATCCATTTTCAGATCACTTTTCTGATACAGCAAGTCAGCCAGACCACCAATGGGGGCTATCAATCTGTGACAGCAATCACCCTCACTGCTTAATCCAAGAATATGTAATCAGGCCTTCTCAGTTGGAGAAAACCAATACATTTCATTCACTGTGGTCTTCCAAACTTGTATGGTAACAGATTGAACTTACCCTCTGATGTTATGGATGGCCAGACATGTGTCATCAAGTAGTGTGGTCCGAGCTTGGACATCACATGTGGGTGTTACCTAGGGTGGTATGCAAAGGAATGCCCACTCATTAAAACTGATATCCACCCATTGAGGTATTTTGATGTTTGAATGACTCCTTAAAAGAGCTAGCTCACTGCTTGCATCAGATTTGAGGGCTCTTGAGGAGGTGTACTGAGGCAGGGTGCTTTCAGGAAGCCATGTACGGTACCCTGTCGGCCCCTCTACGTAACTAACCATGATCTGCCTGTATTGTGTAGAGATTGAGAAGCACATAAACCCAGTAAAGATGCCACTGGGTCTAAAATAGGACAGGTAATCAAAGGTTTTATATGAAAAATTTAATTTGTGTGCTAATGAGGGGGAGAGGAGGATCCAGGAAAGGCAAAATATAAGCAAATTAAACAACAGCTTTAAAGGGGTTGTAAACCCTCAAGGTTTTTCACTGTAATGCATTCTATGCATTATGGTGAAAAACCTTCTGTCATGCAGCAGCCCCCCCGAGCCCCCCTTTTACTTTCCTGAGCCCTGAAATTCCCAAAACGCGAACGAGCACACCAACTCCGGACAGTGTCTTGTGTCCTGATTGGATAGATAGATAGCAGCATAGCCATTGGCTCCTGCTGTTTTCAATCAAATCCAATGACGTGGGCGCTGGGGGGCGGGGCTGAGTCCTGCTGTCTGTGTCAATAGACGCAGCAGCAGGGCTCAGGAGCGTGCCCGCACGGGTGTCCCAAAGGAGAGTGCTTCAACGGGGCACTCAAGAAGAGGAGGATCCATCAGCGCCGCTGAGGGACCCCCAGAAGAGAAGGATCGGGGCCACTCTATGCAAAACCAACTGCACAGAGGAGGTAAGTATGATACATTTAAAAAACAAACAAAAACGAGGGTTTAGTAACCATTTAACTAGGGAAAGGTTAAAAATCACCTGACCATGGTTCTGGGCTCCACCTTCCCGAGGAGTCCAGGTGAGCAAGGGAGAAGCATACATGTCAGCAAAGTATAGTTAGACAGAGGGCCCAAGCCGGTGGGCTAAGCAGCGCGAAAGCTGAAAAAAGGGTACAATGTTTATACAGGGAACTCTGTTTTATATGGCCAAGAGGGCTGAAGCCTAAAGCCTGAGCAGCGGTACTGCTAAAGAACCAGAAGTCTCTGTATTTTCAGTGTAGGACTATTAGTGTGAATTTGAAACCCCTGTGTGGGCAATCCTGGAGGGACTTGTTTTTCTTTTCCTTCAATAAAAGTGGGCCAAAAGCCCTTCAACTGCACAACTGGCGTGGACTCAACTCACTGGGCAGCTCTACACTTGGGCTAAACAACCCCCCAACTTTACTAAATATATATATATATATATATATATATATATATATATATATATATATATATATATAGCACTACCCCCGTGGGAGCTGCTGATATATGTATAATCCTGTACCCTGCCTATCGACCCCAAGGACAGTCTCAACCCCTCTGGCACACCTATCTGGTAATATTATGTGAGACTCAACGGTAAATAGCAACACAATAGTGGTACACTACACAGTATATTTACCGTAACTTTGGAATCCGTCACTCCGCAAGTTGTAGTAATAGATGGAGTCTCACACAAATTGTCAATTAACCACTTAGGAAATTTACTAAGAAGATGTTTAGCACAATAAACACCATGGTAACTCAGATACAAAGAATGACAATTGAAAACAGTCAGTGTGTACATGAAACAAGAATTCAATATTGTTCAATATTTTAAAACACTTATATTAAGCACCTTCCCACTGCAGCCTCCATGCACACAACAAACCCAAATATATTACATTCACATAAACAGGGTAGTGCAGTATAATATTGAATCCTATACTCTAGGGCTCCCCCTAGTGCGCAATTTAATGTTCAGATGGCATGGTGACACCCTGATGCTTTTCTGAAGGTAGCAAGAGTTCTTTATCTTCAATTATTCTTCAGCTAGCCCTTTGATTTGAACTGCAGTTATTTGTAATCCACATGTGAAAACACAAAGAAACAAACTGTAGAGTGATGCGTGTACTAAGAACTAAGAACTATTCCTTTGGTGGTGATTAACAGACAACACTCCTGTAACTCTTCCTGGTAGACTGTAAAGATAATGCAGTACCACTTCTAGAACATGGGTTGTAATAAACCCCAGAGTTCTGCTGTGCACAGCCTATGGATAAGCAGAACCACCTCCGTGGAACTACAAATATCACCAGCAAACAATGTGTTCTATTGGTCTGGGCAAGTGCCCGCTCACCACAACAGCTCCAGGTGCTGTAGGATTCCTTCTGAACTCCTTTCTTGCAAGATCTCAGTCTGATTAAAGTACCGTTGCCGTCACAACACACTGCTCCTTCCGATGGCTAAAGGCTGGAACACAGGAAACTTCCAACAATCTTGGGTCCTCGGGTCCATCCACACGCTGGTCCAGCTGTCTGTGCTCAGGAACTCCTCAGAGGCCGATCGATTTGGCTCCGCAATCCTCCCAGTCACACACAGACCTCACCGCAGGCAGGTATTGAATGGCGCCCTGAGAGAGTGAAAAATGGCCGCGCTGTCCTTTTTATTCCTGCTCCCAGCATGCAGTGCAGTAACTTTTGCCGTGTGGGTCTTTCGGCTTGGCATTGTGAGTTAGTAGTTCCCAGACTAAACTAGACTAGAGTTTAAGCACATGGGTCACTTCCTCATCAACTACATCCCCCACAATGCTTTGTAACTGGTTCAAAAGTCTCAATAGCCTTAAAGGTACACTAGAGGGAGCCAAACTCTTATTTAAGAACAACTTAGCATTAACATGATAGCTTGGGTAGTAAAACCCCTGCGCTACATATATATATATATATATATATATATATATATATATATATATCATAATATTATTTAACACATGCCTATATACTTTATATAAGTAAACTATTGTTGTTAGTACTTTCCACATCATAGAAATAAATAAAAGCAAGTGCATTTTATTATATACAAATATAAAAAAAACAATAATACAGGTATATAAGGGCCCTGCCATATTCATATCTTATTCTCATGATCATGACAAATTGTATATATCAAACTCTGACAGTCCACCCACATGCAATATCATATATGAACACGTTATGAACGATAACATTTATACATTGCAACTACTGGATCTTAGTTCATAATATATATGCTACCACCATCTCAGCAGGAAGAATACCCTAAGGGGGTTTCTATAATTACAGCTCACTGTATAAATTTCCTGAAAAGCTTGATTCTTAACATCGAAGTAAACCTATACAAGAACTATGGACAGATGACAAGTATTTGCCATGAATCCGTGCAACCCACCAATAATGTGTAATTACCGCCAGTGATAGAATCCATAATCGCATAGCACAATCATGAGTAGGATGATCGTTGATATATCAATAAATATGGAAGTTTGTACCTCGGCCTTTTTCTTATAATAAAAACATAGGCCTTATTGCAGCTTTAGTGGAGTGTCTGTAATGGGGTTGAGCCTGTAATTTTGTTGAACTTGATTTAGCTGTGAAATTGCCAATTTCACGTTTACCGAAATTGCCCTTTAATTTTGCCTTTTGGCAATAGAACACAGTTTTAAAAACATGTGCGCAATTTAAAGCTACATGCAGTAAGTGGGTAGCTTTAAAAAAAAAAAAACATGATTGCAAAGTCTGAGAAAAAAATCCTAAATAACAGCTTCCTGCAAATAAAGAGATATTGTATTCACCTCTCTGGTGACAATGTCTTTTTAAAATTTTCCCTGTTTTAAGATATTCCAGTGCTGCAGTCTCATTAAGGCCGGGTTCACACATATGTGAATTGGATGCGAGTTTCCCCGCATCCAATTCGCATGACAGGAAAGTGTGAGTGTCTATCAATGGAGTCGGTTCACACAGCTCCAGGGCGGACAAGTCTGCATTTAAAAGGGATCCTGTGCGTCTTTGGTTCCGATTCAGGTGTGAATTCAGGCAAAAATTTGGACCTGTGCCCATCAATTGCAGCCTCACTGTGCCCATCAATTGCAGCCTCACTGTGCCCATCAGATGCAGCCACTGTGCCCATCAGATGCAGCCACTGTACCCACCAAATGCAGCCACTGTGCCCATCAGATGCAGCCACTGTGCCCATCAGATGCAGCCACTGTACCCATCAGATGCAGCCACTGTACCCATCAGATGCAGCCACTGTTTCCATCAAATGCAGCCAATGTTACCCCCCCCTGTCGGCATTTAACCAGCACCCCACCCTGCCCGCTCGCTGTCTGACCGTCACTTACCCCATTTTGGTGGCAGGTCAGGCAGCGGCTCCTGTGTTTTCTATGCTTCCTCCATGCTTTTCCTCCTGCTAGACATCTAATAGGAGCGCTTGTCCTTTCAGCCAATCAGGTGACGGGTATCGGACCCGATCTTCCTGATTGGCAGAGAGGCTGTTCAGTGTTAGAAAAGCAAATATTCATATATTCATTGGGAGCAGTGAATGAATTAGAACATATGTGTGTCATGGGATTATGAACCGGAAGCAGAGGAGGAGATCACATCCTTAAATCTCACCCAGGGTTCATGCTGGGACTTGTAGTCCTTTACATTTGGGGATGTGACACCCCAAAAGTGAAGGACTAAAGTTCTCAGCATGAACCCCTTTAGAGCTGAGGATGTGTCACACACCCCTGTCCCCCCCCAACTAGTGAAGGACTACAGATCCCACTGTCCCAGCTTAAAACCCTCAGAGCTGAGGATGTGTCCCCCCCCCCCTGGCCCTTCAACTAGTGAAGGAATACAGGTCACAGCATGAACCCCTCAGAGCTGAGGATGTGTCACCCCCCCATTAGTGAAGGACTACAGGGCACAGCATGAACCCGTGTGAGCTAAGGGGACACATCCTTAGATCTCAGGGGTTAATGGTGGGACTTGTAGTTTGTCACAAGTTGCGGAGGGGGGGGGGTCAGGTCCTCAGCTCTGAGGGATTCATACAGGGACTTTCTTGCAGTTTAGTTCCTGCAGGCTGTGGTAATACAAGTCCCCCACAGGCCCTGGAGGGCCACATTGTCCTCCCTGCCCCCCCCCCCCACCTTTGTGATCATGAAAATCCTTAGAGACTGTTTTTCCGATCCATCACTTTGCCACCACCGGCTCTACGGCCGTCATGACTGGACTTGCCCCCCAGGCCTAAGGCTGGCAGCCCTCCCCTGGGCGTACCGGTACGTCCAATTTAAGAGCCGGGGATAGCAGGTGCGCGTGCGCCCGCCGCGTACAGCGTGACCGTGCCCACGGGAACGGCGGACTCGATGTCCGCCAGTCTCCCGGCGATCGTGTGATGGAGCCTCAGAACTGGGAAGTGCCTATGTAAACAAGGCACTTTCCAGTTCTGGTTAGTATCATGACAGAGATCCTCACTCCCTGTCATCGGGATCGGTGATCGCTGTCATGTGTCTTGAAGTCCATCCCTCCCACATTTAGAATCACTCCCTAGGACACACTTAACCCCTTCAATGGTCCCAAAAATGACAATGGTCCCAAAATAGTGTCAAATTTGTCCGATGTGTCCGCCATAATGTCGCAGTCCCGATAAAAATCGCAGATCGCTGTCATTACTAATAAAAAAAAATTAAAAATGCCATAAAACTATCCCCTATTTTGTAGATGCTATAACTTTTGCGCAAACCAATCAATTTTATGCTTATTACAATTTTTTTTTAACCAAAAAGTAAAAAATAATGCGTTTTGTCGCTATTTTTTTGTTTATAGCGCAAAAAATAAAGACCGCAGAAGTGATCAAATACCACCAAAAGAAAGCTCTATTTGTGGGAAAAAAAGGACATCAATTATGTTTGGGTGCAATGTCGCACGACCACGTAATTGTCAGTTAAAGCGACGCAGTGCCGAATCGCAAAAAGTGCTCTGGTCAGGAAGGGGGTAAAATCTTCTGGGGCTGAAGCGGTTAATGACTGTCAAATTCAATGCTTTTAGAAATATACCCACAAATTAAATTAATTAGACTACCCCTCTCCCCAAAAAAGAACACCCTCTAATTAAAGAATATATTTTTTTTTTTTCCAAGCTAATTTCAGTATAGGGAATACACATGCTTTGTCAGTTCTTTTTATAAAAATTGCTGAATTATTTCAGTCACATTATATTCATGATGCTCGAAAAGCACATTGGGTCAGACTGGGGGGCACATAGTACAAGAAGCACATGTCTTCCTAGCACTCTGATTGCAGCAACAAGATCCTGCATTCCGAGAGTGCTGCATGTATAGCTAAGGGCTGATTGCGCTATTATTAAGCATGCCTGACTCCACTTGCACCTAATTAGATACATGATGAGCTGGGATGTCACCTTGCTCATTGACACTAAGCTTCTGTTGGTATGTATTTGGGGAGATAACAAACACAGCTTAAAACGTTGGAGCATGTCAACAGCTATCAATTCCCTCTATCCGAATGACAGTAGCCAGTAGTGGGCTTCCAGGTATTCAGAGAATTTTTTAATGCCTCTAGTACATCTGTTGTCTATAAATTTCACATTGTATTAGAAATATTAGACAGATAATTCAGTAACTGCTGAATCCGTTTTTAACGCTATGAAATAAAATTGTATACATAAAAATGAAAATGTGGTGGTCTTTTCTGGGTTACCCAAGCAAGCACATAAAATCAGACTGGTACTACCGGAAGGTCATCTTTTATTACTATAATCATGCAGTTTTTAGGACATTTCAATAACTTGCTGACAGCGTTTATTTGCTAGAACAGGCATTTCACTCAAGAAAACCCACCAAAAAACAATTTAGATCAGCCATTCTCACTCGGGGTTCCTCCCGGGGTTGCCATGGGTTCCTTGAGCTGTGAGCAATGGCAAATTGATACCTGGCAATCTACCACCCATAAGTTTAATCAACAAGCAGAATTCAGTCAAAACTGAGCAACAAATGGATCAATAAAGTATATCGACAGACATAATTAAAGATGGAAAAAACCTTGACACGTTTGTTTAAAGTGTAGCACCCTCCTCATAAGGCTGCTAAGCTGTTAGAAAAATTTGGTTCTTTTTGGCTTCTATGTGCTATGGAGCAGTTGTTGATTACTTCTGGCTGCTCTGGGTCTCACAAACTGTGGGTTTGATTGCGCTCCCCTGCCTTCCAAGGGCTTCTGGAACATAGAGGTATGAGTAATGCCCTGTACACACAACACTAGAGTCCGCCGGACAATCCGCCCGTGTGTGGGCGGACTTAGTAAGAAGTTTTGACTCAAAATTGTCTGCCGGACTGCCAAGAACAATCCGGCAGTCTGTGTGCTAGTCCGCGGGACTTTTGAAATGAACGGACTTGCCCCACACACGGAGTAAAGTCCGTTCATTTAGAACGTGACTCCAGGTAGAGGGGACTGGCGAAGGAAGTCAATGCCGCCTCGATCGGCGAGATTGACACCTTGCTAGCCCCGTCACCTGGTATGGATTTAAAGGGGAATCCCTATGCCTAAAAAACAGCGTGGGGGTCCCCCCCGAATCCATATCAGACCCTTATCCGAGCACGCAGCCCGGCCGGTCAGGAAAGGGGGTGGGGGACGAGCGACACCCCCCCTCCTGAGCCATACCAGGGCGCGTGCCCTCAACATGGGAGGGGTGCCTTGGGGAAAGGGATACCCTGCGGCCCCCCCACCCCAAAGCACCTTGTCCCCATGTTCATGAGGACAAGGGCCTCTCCAGCGGCCAGGGTTGTCAGGGTCTGCGGGCAGGGGGCTTATCGGAATCCGTGAGCCCCCTTTAATAAGGGGGCCCCCAGATACCGACCCCCACCCTATGTGAATGAGTATGGGGTACGATGTACCCCTACCCATTCACCTGGTGGAAAAAAAGTGTAAATAAAAACATAACACAAGTTTTTAAAATACTTTATTACACAGCTCCGGGGGTCTTCTTCCGTCTTGGGGGGTCTTCTCGCCGGACTCCTCCGCTATCTTCTGCTAGCTCTTTTACTAGTGGAGGAGCCCGGCTTTCTTCTTCGTCGCCGCCGCCGTCCGGGATCTTCTTCTGACTTCGGGGTCCTGTCCCGCTCTTCTTGCCGGGAGGCCCGGTTCTTCTTGCCGGGCCTCCTCTATCTTCTTATAGCTCTTTTACTAGCGTTGGCCTGGTCTTGTGTCGCTGTCCCCACCGCCTTCTTCTCCTTCTTCTCCTTCTTCTCTTCTTCTTCTTCCTTTGGATGTTAACATAATACTGTCTCTGGCCGTAATGGCAGAGACACGTTGTGCTGTGACTTATATAGGGACAGCGTCGTGTCAACATCCAAAGGAAGAAGAAGAAGAGAAGGAGGAGAAGAAGGTGGTGGTGACAGCGACACAAGACCGGGCCACCGCCGGAAAAGTCCAGGCGTGTGTGGGCAAGTACGCACGTTCGGAAAGTCTGGCGGACCTCCGCCGGAAAGTCCGGTGGATTGTACGCCAGACTAAGTCCGACGGATAGTCCGGCCTAAAAGTCAGTTTGTGTGTACGTGGCATAAGGCAGATCTCATGTATGAAGAAGAAATGGCTGCACTCCATGCTTAGTCTTGAGTCCATTTATTGCAACATCCCACAATAATCCACACGGGACAGTAGCTGGTACCCAAGGTTAACTGATCAGCTTTTTGTGATCATGGCAATTTTGATTTCATCTCCCAATGGTCAGTTAAAACCACATTTTATGTTTTCGATTGCTTTAGAATAAAAAAAAAACTTTTATATAAAAATCTGATTGCTCTATCAAATCACCATGAGTATGGCCAACTATAAGAAGGTGTATGGCTTTGACAGACAGTCCTTGAGTCCCAGTGCAACATACAGTATCTCACAAAAGTGAGTACACCCCTCACATTTTTGTAAATATTTTATTATACCTTGTCATGTGACAACACTGAAGAAATTACAGTTTGCTACAATGTAAAGTAGTGAGTGTACAGCTTGTATAACAGTGTAAATTTGCTGCCCCCTCAAAATAACCCAACACACAGCCATTAATGTCTAAACCGCTGGCAACAAAAGTGAGTACACCCCTAAGTGAAAATGTCCAAATTGGGCCCAAAGTGTCAATATTTTGTGTGGCCACCATTATTTTCCAATACTGCCTTAACCCTCTTGGGCATGGAGTTCACCAGAGCTTCACAGGTTGCCACTGGAGTCCTCTTCCACTCCTCCATGAAGACATCACGGAGCTGGTGGATGTTAGAGACCTTGCGCTCCTCCACCTTCCGTTTGAGGATGCCCCACAGGTTTAGGTCTGGCCAGTCCATCACCTTTACCCTCAGCTTCTTTAGCAAGGCAGTGGTCATCTTGGAGCAATGCTGGCAGCACTCATATGTCTATTTTACAAAGACAACCTCTGGATATGATGCTGAGCATGTGCACTCAACTTCCTTGGTCGACCATGGTGAGGCCTGTTCTGAGTGGAACCTGTCCTGTTAAACCACTGTATGGTCTTGGCCACTGTGCTGCAGCTGAGTTTTAGGGTCTTGGCAATCTTCTTATAGCCTAGGCCATCTTTCTGTAGAGCAACAATTCTTTTTTTCAGATCTTTAGAGAGTTCTTTGCCATGAGGTGCCATGTTAAACTTCCAGTGACAAGTATGAGTGAGAGCAATAACACCAAATTTAACACACCTGCTCCGCATTCACACCTGAGACCTTGTAACCTAACAATTCGCATGACACCGGGGAGATAAAATGGCTAATTGGGCCCAATTTGACATTTTCACTTAGTGGTGAACTCACTTTTGTTGCCAGCAGTTTAGACATTAATGGCTGTGTGTTGAGTTATTTTGAGGGAACAGCAAATGTACACTGTTATACAAGCTGTACACTTACTACTTTACATTGTAGCAAAGTGTAATTTCTTCAGTGTTGTCACATGAAAAGATATAATAAAATATTCACAAAAATGTGAGGGGTGTACTAATTTTTGTGAGATACTGTATATGTAGCACTACCCCCAAAAGAGCTGCTGGAAATCGCCAAGTTTATTTTCCCAAAAAAATTGCCCCACAGCCAGGAACGCAATCACAGTCACTCTTTTCCTCAAAAACTAGATTAGGGTTCTTTTTGTTGTTTTTATTATTGGAATAACTGGAATAGGGTTGAGGGAATTGAGTGGGATACTCTAAAAACAGGACTATGTATGGGTTGAGGACAGCAAACTCCTTTACGAAAAGCTGAAGCAGAAGTCCTTGCACAAGCAAATTGTGGACTTGCTATTATAGTAGAAGCAGTTAAAAGGGTAAAAGCTTCTTCTTTAGAGCAATAAGAGCAGAGTCCCTTTACAAAGAACTAGATAGACTATTCTCTTCAGGACACCAGCCAATGTCCCCTTTGTTCAAACACACAGCTGACCCTCTAGCACAAGAGGGGTGGCAGCAGCCCAACAGTCTGTAATCAGTCTGTACAAATGTCCAGGGAAAGTTGGTTGCCTCCTTCCAACATCCATGCGGTAGACATGTGCGATTAGTTTCGTACGAATCGGAAATTCGTACAAATTTTTCGAAATTCGTGCATTCGTACGAATCAGAATTACGAATACGAATTCTGTACGAAATACTAAATTTAGTTTACGAATTTCGGATCCAAATTATCCGAATCCAAACTACCAAATGATGAATTTCAACTAATATGAAAGAAATTATAGCGGATATAACGAATGATTCAAATGAATTCGAGATTCAGTATATCGAATCGTTACTAATCGTAACAAATATTGACACTCTACAAATAATAACGAATTATCCAAAAACGTATTAACGTTACATAACACATAAGTCTATTGTCTATTGTTCACCAATCACTCAGAGGAAGTACGAAATACGAAATTTCGTATTCGGAAACGAAATTTCAGATTTCGTACTTCCTCTGAGTGATTGGTGAACAATAGACATTTATAGACTTGTGTTATGTAACGTTAATACGTTTTCGGATAATTCGTTATTATTCGTAGAGTGACGATATTTGTTACGATACGTAATGATTCGTAACGATTCGATATACTGAATCTCAAATTCATTCGAATCATTCGTTATATCCGCTATAATTTCTTTCATATTAGTTGAAATTATATTCGTAGAGTGTCGATATTCATAACGATTCGTAACGATATTAACGATTTGTAACGATTCGTACGAAATTCGTATTTCGTACGAATCCGAATAAAATTTCGTACACGAATTACGAATTACGAATTTTTTTGAATACGATATAAAACGGAACGAAACAAAACAAATTGTTTGACGGCTCCCATGTCTACCATGCGGCACCTTTCTCCTGTGATACCAGACTAGATCTTCAGCAGACAGCCCCATCAGTGAACTCTCTGTAGCTTCAGCATCCAGCATCCAGGCCCACCTGAGGCCTCACAAACAGCAAGCACATGGCAGCACTGCCCTGGAGGGTTCCTCTCCCTAAGGAAAAGACCCAGAAGCTCAGTGTCTCACTGTATTCATACAGACTCCCATCAGCCTTCATAGCCATCCTCCCTGGGATTGGCCAGAGCTGTATAAATATCCATGCTAGTATTTGCATTGCTTTACACCTATGTTCCAGAGAGTTCTCCAGTTCTCTGGAAAGCAGCGGAAACAAGCAAAACTAGCAGCAGCTGAAACACTGAGCAGACCTAACTAATCACATGCAGCTGCACTGATTACAATGAGCACAACTAAATTTATTTAAGGCCCCTTTCGTACATGCGGACCGTACATTAGATCAGTTCAGTCACGTTTTTTTATCATCAGTTGTTGTCAGTAAACATCAGTTTTGATCCATTTTCATTTCTGTTTTTCGTCCGTTTACGTCCGTTTTTCATCCGATTACGTCCGTTTTTCAGCAGTTTTTTTATCCGTTTATGTCTGTTTTTTTATCCGTTTATGTCCGTTTTTTATCCGTTTTTTTTCTTTTTTTAAAACAGTTTTTCATGAATTATGGGAATTTTTTTTGATGAAAAACGGATGTCAGCGGATCGGATGTGAACGAATCGTCCGCTAACGTCCGTTTTTCATCCGTTCCGTTTTTTTACGGAAGACAAAATAGGGTTTTCTACCGCCCAGAAAAACGGAGCTTAACGGAGACGGATGTTAACGGACATTAGCGGATGATCACCCGCTAACGTCCGCTATCCCATAGAGAAGCATTGAAGTCCGTTTTAATCCGTAAACGGACGTATGGAAAAACGGACGAACGGTCCCGTGTGAAAGGGGCCTAACACAACAACCTAACTAATCCTAGCATCCATTCTTTATTTGTGTAGTGAAGTAATGAAAACTATAATCTGATTGGCTGCCACGGCTAACGCAAACCATTTTCTTTTCAACAGTTTTTATACTGTTCACCCTCTGTGTACTGGAGAATCGCTGACCTAATGTCCCCAGATTCACATAATACAGCTAAAATCTTCTTTAGAGAAAAACATAATTACAAGGTGAGCAACCGGCAATTTAATGTGTGTTTTCTATAGAAAGGAAATCATATTAGCAGCCAGCATTAATTCTGACCTGTAATACGCATAAAACTGCAATGTGGTCACTCTGAGTTTATGGGCACTTTTCTGTACAGCAGAGATAACAAGGTATTGCTCTATCATAATGTGCAGGTAAGGCTCTGTGCCGTATACAGCCATACAGGAGTTGTGCTGGGTGCTGCTGATAAAGGATTTTATGCAGATTGTCTCGTATACAGTCAAACAGCATCTGTCGTAAAACAGAGAAACTTACAGTATGCCAGTGAATGGACGCTGCCTTTAAAATTCTGATCATCTTAAGTTACATTTCCATACTTTTTTAACCTAGTTCAAAAAAACAGTGCTAAGTTGCAATAAACCATATGGAATTCAATTTTTTTTCTGCTGAAGCAAGATCAATAAAATATGAAATTGAATTGCTAGCTAGGGGTAATTACCGTATATACTCGAGTATAAGCCGAGATTTTCAGCACATTTTTTTGTGTGCTGAAAATGCCCCCCTCGGCTTATACTGGAGTCAAGCATTTTACTGCTACAGAAAATGAAATTTTCCGACCTGAATTTGGGGCCCCGTATATCCCTGTGCTAAGAACCACAAATTTGGTGTGCAAACCCAGTTGAACTAGCACTACAAAATACCCAAGCTGGGGTAACTAGCACCAAGTGGGTCCGAGATATGGGACCCCAAAGTCGGTTCGGAAAATGTCATTCTCTGCTGCAGAAAAGTGCTTGACATTTTCCAAACCGAATTTGGGGCCCCCGTATCTCGGGGCCACTTAGTGCTAGGAACCCCAGCTTTGGATGCTAGTTATAGTGCTAGTTTCACATTTTTGTTTTCAATTTTTTTTTGAAAAGCACTAATGTACAGCACTAAGTGGCCCCGAGATACGGGGCCCCAAAGTCAGTCAACTGTGTCCATCTGCAGCAATGTCATTTCGGACCCTTTGGGTCCAGAAACCCATCTAGGGGGCATCTAGGAACCCTTAACTACTGAGTTTGAAGTTCGGGGGACCTATGGCTGCAAATGGGCACAGTGAGGCATGCAAACAGACACAGTGAGGCTGCAAATGGGCATTGTTGACTGTCTTTTCCACTTACAGTAGCTGTGCATTTCTCACCCTAGGCTTATACTCGAGTCAATACGTTTTCCCAGTTTTTTGTGGTAAAATTAGGTGCCTCAGCTTATATTCGGTCGGCTTATACTCGAGTATATACGGTACTTGGAATCTGTCAAAATCTTTAAATCGGTAGTAAAAGAAAAAGTAGTTTAAGTCATAATGTGCTAGTATGCACTGCATACTAGCACATTATGATGGACTTACCTGAAAATGAAGCCCTCCAGCAGCACATTTTCAACGCCGTAGGAGCTTCTGTCTTCCTTCTTCGTGGGCTTCAGCTGCTTAATTGGCTGAGTCATGATGACATCACTACAAGTTCTGAATGGACGGCACAGTCCATTCAGAGTTTAGAGCGCATGCGCCAGTAACGTTACCAGCTGCTGCTAAAGTAAATATCTCCTAAACGGTGCACATTTAGGAGGCATTTACTGTACATACAGGTAAGCCTTATTATAGGCTTACCCATAGGTAAAAGTCAACCACCTGACTTTACTACCACTTTAATCCCTTCAGATCCACGCTATAGCCGAATGATGGCTACAGCGCGGATCTGCTTTGTCAATAGACGGCCTCCCCTTTGCATGCTCTCCACGCACGAGTCAATGAGACTTGGGTGATCACAGATCGGAGTAAGGGGTCGATTCGGGCCCCTTACCACGAGATCAGCTGTCAGCCCATGACAGCTGATCACGTGATGTAAACAGAAGATCGGTAATCGTTTTTTTTTTCTTCTTCCTTGAACATTTATTACCTGCTCTCTGCAGACTAAAGATCTACTGCCATCTATATAATGAAGATGAGGAAAGAGGGTTAGAGACATTCTGTAGTCCTAACCAGTGTTGGTCATCCTACTTTAAAAAAGTAATTAGTTAAGTTACAAATTACTTCTCCCAAAAAGTAATTGCGTTAGTAACTCAGTTACTACATTGGAAAAGTAATTAGTTACGCAGCAAAGTAACTGACTTTTTTTTAAAATATTCTATACGTGTAACTAAGGGGCGGGTCTAGTATTACTGTAACCAAGGGGCGCATTTATTATTATTGTTATATATCGTGTAACCAAGGGGCTGCTCTATTATCACTCTAACCAAGGGGCAGATCTGTTATAGCGTGTAAGCAAGGGGCGGGTCTATTATTATTATATCGTGTAAGGGGCGGATGGCTACAGAAGAGGGCGAATGTTAAATTAATGGGCAGAGCTCGATATATAACAATAATAATAAATGCGCCCCTTGGTTACAGTAATACTAGACCCGCCCCTTACTTACACGATAGACGCCCCTTGCAGAGTGTCACGTACCTGGTGGTGCGAGCCCGAGATTGCAGGGAGAGGCCTCCCTTGCGTCTCCCACTCCTGGTCCCCTGGTGTGGGAACAGGAGAGCCAGGAGTGAGGAGGAGCACGGGTGCCTGGCAGGATCAACAGACCGGTGGGAAGGAAACAGGTTAGCTGAGCAGGCGGGATCTCTGGAAAGCAGGCTCACAGGTAAACTGGATAGCAGAGCTGGCAGGATCGCTGGGAAGCAGGTTCACAGGTAAACTGGATAGCAGAGCTGGCAGGATCACAGGAAAGCAGGCTCACAGGTAAACTGGATAGCAGAGCTGGCAGGATCGCTGGAAAGCAGGCTCACAGGTAAACTGGATAGCAGAGCTGGCAGGATCACTGGAAAGCAGGCTCACAGGTAAACTGGATAGCAGAGCTGGTAGGATCACAGGAAAGCAGGCTCACAGGTAAACTGGATAGCAGAGCTGGCAGGATCACAGGAAAGCAGGCTCACAGGTAAACTGGATAGCAGAGCTGGCAGGATCAATGGAAAGCAGGCTCACAGGTAAACTGGATAGCAGAGCTGGCAGGATCGCTGGAAAGCAGGCTCACAGGTAAACTGGATAGCAGAGCTGGCAGGATCGCTGGAAAGCAGGCTCACAGGTAAACTGGATAGCAGAGCTGGCAGGATCACTGGAAAGCAGGCTCACAGGTAAACTGGATAGCAGAGCTGGCAGGATCACAGGGAAGCAGGCTCACAGGTAAGCTGGATAGCAGAGCTGGCAGGATCACAGGAAAGCAGGCTCACAGGTAAACTGGATAGCGGAGCTGGCAGGATCACAGGAAAGCGGGCTCACAGGTAAACTGGATAGCAGAGCTGGCAGGATCACAGGAAAGCAGGCTCACAGGTAAACTGGATAGCAGAGCTGACAGGAACTGGACAACGGCTTGGCAAGCAGGTTCACAGGTAAACTTGGATAGCAGAGCTGACAGAAACTGGACAACGGCTTGGCAGGTAGGTTCACAGGTACACTTGGATAGCAGAGCTGACAGGAACTGGACAATGGCTTGGCGAACAGGTTCACAGGTACACTTGGATAGCAGAGCTGACAGGAACTGGACAATGGCTTGGCGAACAGGTTCACAGGTGAGCTTGGATAGCAGAGCTGACAGGAACTGAACACAGGAAACGGAACCACTGAATAGACTGGAACCAACAGGTGAACAGGCTCGTTTACAGAGGGTCAGACTGCAGACTGGACGAAGGCTAAACAAGGAACCAGAGTTCATCAAGAAGTCAGGTAATGAATCTGAACTAGGGCAAGGTACAATGGATCAGGCAGGAGGATGGTCACTGGAAGCCGGGGTCGGGTACAGGCAGAAAGCAGGATAGTCTTTATGGCAAGCCGGGTCAAAGGAACAGGTATAACAGGATCAGGTTTCTTTTACTACACCACAACGCTGTAGAGCAGACAGCAAAGACCGTCTGCTCAAGTCAGGCTTAAATAGGCCGGCTGGTGCTAACTAGGGCGCGCGCCCGTCTCCCTGAGCGCGGTTGTGCACGTGCCCGCGCCCGGGCGCGCATGCGCATGCGCAATGGAATCTGAGGGCCAGGACGGCCCGGGTTTAGATTTCTGTCAGGATCTTCATGACATTGCCCCCCTCCTAGGGGCAACCTCCGGGTGCCCCTCTGGGCAAATCTCTCAGGATGAGCTCTTTTGAAGGCTTGAACTAGACTCTTAGCATGGATATTACACTCGGGCTCCCAGGAATTCTCTTCAGGACCATATCCTTTCCATTTGATCAAGAACTGATTCTGATTTCTCCTTTTTCTAACATTTAGTATGGCCTCTACCTCATATTCTTCCTCGCCATCTACCAAGACTGGGTCCGGGGGTACCGTCCTTCTGTTGGAAAAGGGGTTGGAAGTGGAGGGCTTTAACAGGGAAACATGAAAGACTGGATGGACCTTGAGGGAATCAGGAAGTTCCAACTCATAGGCTACTTCATTAATCTTTCGTTTGACTGGAAAGGGACCTAAGAACTTAGGGCCCAGTTTCTTTGAGGGACAAGCCAACTTCAGATTCAAGGTGGAGAGCCACACTGTGTCACCCGGTGCCAGTATCAATTCTCCACGCCTCTTTCGGTCAAAGACTGTTTTGTTATGTTCCTGGGTCCGGGCCATGGTGTCCTGCAGGAGTTGGTTATTGGAAGCAAAGAAGTCAATCTTCTCCTGGACTGCGGGCACAGTACATTCAGGAAGAGAATTGGGCAGGAATGAAGGATGAAAGCCATAGTTGGCGAAGAAAGGTGTCTGTTGGGTGGCCGAGTGGATAGCATTGTTATATGCAAACTCGGCAACTGGTAACAGGGAGATCCAATCGTCTTGGGAGAAGGAAGAAAAGCATCGAAGATATTGTTCCAGGGTCTGATTGGTTCTTTCGGTCTGCCCATTGGTTTGAGGGTGATAAGCGGAAGAAAACGATAGCTCAATGTTGAGGGCCTTGCAGAGTGATTTCCAGAACCGAGAGGTGAATTGTACCCCTCGGTCGGACACTATGTTGGCTGGTACCCCATGGAGTCTGATGACTTCTCGGATGAACACTTGTGCGGTTTCTGAGGCAGAAGGGGTGCCCTTCATGGGAACAAAGTGTGCCATTTTTGACAGACGATCAACTATCACGAAGATCGTAGTGTGGTCCCACAATGAAATCTATGGACAGCATTTTCCAGGGGCGATCTGGGACTGGTAATGGCTTGAGTAAGCCCCAGGCTTTGGTTCTGTGACTTTTGCTCCGAATACACACAGTGCATGTTTCCACAAATTTCCTGCAGTCTTCCCTTAGCTGAGGCCACCAGAAGGTACGTTGTACCAATTCAGTGGTCTTGGTGACACCAAAGTGTCCGGCAAGCTTGTGATCATGGCACAATTCCAGGACGGTTACCCGCAGACCCTCGGGAATGAAAATCTTATCCCCATGCCACAATAGCCCATCCTTGGCCTGCAACCCAGGACCGGGAGTGGGTATGAGGCCACTGGAAGCCCGCCTGAGCTGGGACCGTAGGTCTTCCTGTAGCAGGAGAAAGTTTCCAGGGGCAAGGATAGTGTCTGGAGGGGAACCATCCTGGGATTTGTGATACATACGAGACAGAGCGTCCGGCTTCGCGTTTTTGGAACCCGGACGGTATGTCACGTGAAAAGTAAAACGAGAGAAAAATAAGGCCCAACGGGCCTGTCTAGGTTTTAACCTCTTGGCAGTCTTTAAGTACTCTAGATTTTTGTGATCTGTGAAGATCAGGATTGGGTGAGTAGCCCCTTCTAGCAGGTAACGCCATTCCTCGAGGGTGGTCTTTATGGCCAGTAATTCCCGATCCCCCACATCGTAGTTCTTCTCGGCTGGGGACAATTTCCGTGAGAAGAATGCCACGGGGTGTAGCAGGGCTTTGATGCCCTGTCTCTGGGACAGGATGGCCCCTACAGCTATCTCTGAGGCATCCACTTCGAGGACAAAGGGCAGAGAAGGATCTGGATGCTTCAGGATAGGGGCTGAGGTAAAGAGCCCCTTGAGGGCCTCGAAGGCCCCTTGGGCCTCAGGGGACCAATGAAAACGGGTACCTTGTTTGGTGAGTTGAGTAATGGGTGCCACTATGGCCGAGAATCCCTTGATGAATTTGCGATAAAAATTGGCGAAGCCAATGAATCGCTGGATCCCCTTTTTATCTGCGGGAACTGGCCAGTCCAGGATAGCTGAGATTTTCTGGGGGTCCATCCGGATGCCTCTACTGGAGATGATCAAACCTAGGAAGGGTATGCTTTCCACCTCAAAGAGCCATTTTTCTGCCTTGGCATAGAGGCCATGTTGCCGGAGACGGCCCAACACACTTTTAACATGTCCACGATGCAGCTCTATGGAGGAAGAGAAAATTAGTATGTCATCAAGATAAACAACAGCAAAAACATCAAGGAAGTCCCGAAGCACATCATTTATGAAGGACTGGAAGGTAGCGGGGGCGTTACAGAGTCCAAACGGCATCACCAGGTACTCGAAGTGCCCAAATCGAGACCGAAATGCCGTCTTCCATTCGTCCCCATCCTTTATACGTATTAAATTGTATGCCCCTCTGAGGTCCAGTTTAGAAAAGATGGAGGCCGTGCCAAGCCTCTGAAACAGTTCAGGTACCAGGGGAAGCGGGTAGCGATTTTTGACTGTGACCTCGTTTAGGGCACGGTAGTCCACACAGGGTCTGAGAGAATGGTCCTTCTTCTCTACAAAAAATATTCCTGCACCTGCAGGAGACGTAGACGGGCGGATAAACCCTTTTTTCAGGTTATCATCAATATAGTCCTTTAGTTTTCCCTGCTCCACCTCTGTTAACGGAAAGACCCTACCGAAGGGAATCTTGGCTCCGGGAAGGAGTTCAATGGGACAGTCATAGGGCCTATGGGGTGGCAGCACATCTGCCTTTTGTTTACTAAACACATCCAGGTATGCATGGTAGACTTCAGGGATGGACTGACGTAGACCTGCCTCGTTTTCGAGGCAGAGCAGAGCAGAGGGTCCTGCGGGGGCCAAGGAGCCGCAGGACCTTTGGCAGTAGGGAGAAGAAAAGGCCACCTCTCCTGTGGACCAGTTGATGACCGGGTTGTGTGCTTGCAGCCAGGGGATCCCTAAAATGACTGGAAACAAGGGAGAAGAAATTATGTCCAAACATAACAGTTCTTGATGCGACTCTGAGATCACTGTGTGCAATGGGGCAGTCTCCTGAGTCACTGGGCCAGATTTGATGGTGGACCCATCTGCCAGGTGGACAGACAGGCCTTGTTTTCTCAGACGGAGAGGAATTCGATGCCGGGCAGCAAAAGCAGAGTCCATAAAGCAACTGCAGGCACCAGAGTCAATGATAGCTGTGGTTTGTAGGGTCCTTCCTGAGAACTGGAAGGAAACAGAAAGGGCAAGATGAGATGAAACCCCGGTCACAGGATCCACATAACTGGAGAGAATAGTGGGGAACTTACGGAGTTTAGCCGGGCAGTTCCGGACATAATGACCAGACTCTCCACAATACAGGCACAGATTGTTGCTGCGGCGTCTCTGGCGTTCTGCTGGGGTGAGAGAAGGCCGCAGGAGTCCAAGTTGCATGGGTTCTGATGCTGAAGAGGCATGAGTAGGTTTAACAGGGGGAGCAGTGCGGAAGTGACTTGGACCCCTGGGGAGCATCCAGGTAGGTTTTGGGGACCCCAAGGTTCGTTCGGCCCTACGCTCCCGTAGTCGCCGGTCAATTTGGATGCTTAGGTCTATGAGGGAATTCAGGGTCTGGGGTACCCCCACTCTGGCGAGCTCGTCCTTGAGTGCGTCTGAGAGGCCCATGCGGAATTGGTGACGGAGGGCAGCATCATTCCAGTCGGTGTCGGCACCCCAACGCCTGAACTCAGCCACATAGTCCTCTGCTGGTCTTCGACCCTGTTGGAGAGAACGTAAGGCGGCCTCCGCAGTGGTTGAGAGTTGGGGGTCCTCATAAAGCTGCGCCATGGCATCAAAAAAGGTGGAGAGACTGGTCAATGCTGCATCCTTTTGTTCCACGAGACGGTGGGCCCAGATTTGGGGATCCCCAGTCAGTAGGGCTACCACAAAACCCACCTTGGTGGTCTCTAAAGAGAAGGTCCTAGGTTGCAGGGCAAAATGGAGTTCACAAGAGTTACGGAAAGTTCTGAAGCTACCACGGGCACCCGTAAATTTCTCTGGAGTAGGTACCTTGGGCTCAGGTGGTAGCATCACTATAGTCTGGGTAGGTGCAGGCCCCGTTGGGGGTATTGCTGGGTGAGGAGTTCCTTGGGTACTGGATGGACCAGACAGGGCCAGTACCCGTTCCTCCAGCCGGGTGTAACCCTGCTGGAGGTTCTTCACCGCTTCGGTCAGACCTGCCAGGTGTTGGCATAGCCCCTCCATGGCGGGGGCTCCCTGCTCGGGCTCAGACATGGCTGTCTGCTACTGTCACGTACCTGGTGGTGCGAGCCCGAGATTGCAGGGAGAGGCCTCCCTTGCGTCTCCCACTCCTGGTCCCCTGGTGTGGGAACAGGAGAGCCAGGAGTGAGGAGGAGCACGGGTGCCTGGCAGGATCAACAGACCGGTGGGAAGGAAACAGGTTAGCTGAGCAGGCGGGATCTCTGGAAAGCAGGCTCACAGGTAAACTGGATAGCAGAGCTGGCAGGATCGCTGGGAAGCAGGCTCACAGGTAAACTGGATAGCAGAGCTGGCAGGATCACAGGAAAGCAGGCTCACAGGTAAACTGGATAGCAGAGCTGGCAGGATCGCTGGAAAGCAGGCTCACAGGTAAACTGGATAGCAGAGCTGGCAGGATCACTGGAAAGCAGGCTCACAGGTAAACTGGATAGCAGAGCTGGTAGGATCACAGGAAAGCAGGCTCACAGGTAAACTGGATAGCAGAGCTGGCAGGATCACAGGAAAGCAGGCTCACAGGTAAACTGGATAGCAGAGCTGGCAGGATCACTGGAAAGCAGGCTCACAGGTAAACTGGATAGCAGAGCTGGCAGGATCGCTGGAAAGCAGGCTCACAGGTAAACTGGATAGCAGAGCTGGCAGGATCGCTGGAAAGCAGGCTCACAGGTAAACTGGATAGCAGAGCTGGCAGGATCACTGGAAAGCAGGCTCACAGGTAAACTGGATAGCAGAGCTGGCAGGATCACAGGGAAGCAGGCTCACAGGTAAGCTGGATAGCAGAGCTGGCAGGATCACAGGAAAGCAGGCTCACAGGTAAACTGGATAGCGGAGCTGGCAGGATCACAGGAAAGCGGGCTCACAGGTAAACTGGATAGCAGAGCTGGCAGGATCACAGGAAAGCAGGCTCACAGGTAAACTGGATAGCAGAGCTGACAGGAACTGGACAACGGCTTGGCAAGCAGGTTCACAGGTAAACTTGGATAGCAGAGCTGACAGAAACTGGACAACGGCTTGGCAGGTAGGTTCACAGGTACACTTGGATAGCAGAGCTGACAGGAACTGGACAATGGCTTGGCGAACAGGTTCACAGGTACACTTGGATAGCAGAGCTGACAGGAACTGGACAATGGCTTGGCGAACAGGTTCACAGGTGAGCTTGGATAGCAGAGCTGACAGGAACTGAACACAGGAAACGGAACCACTGAATGGACTGGAACCAACAGGTGAACAGGCTCGTTTACAGAGGGTCAGACTGCAGACTGGACGAAGGCTAAACAAGGAACCAGAGTTCATCAAGAAGTCAGGTAATGAATCTGAACTAGGGCAAGGTACAATGGATCAGGCAGGAGGATGGTCACTGGAAGCCGGGGTCGGGTACAGGCAGAAAGCAGGATAGTCTTTATGGCAAGCCGGGTCAAAGGAACAGGTATAACAGGATCAGGTTTCTTTTACTACACCACAACGCTGTAGAGCAGACAGCAAAGACCGTCTGCTCAAGTCAGGCTTAAATAGGCCGGCTGGTGCTAACTAGGGCGCGCGCCCGTCTCCCTGAGCGCGGTTGTGCACGTGCCCGCGCCCGGGCGCGCATGCGCATGCGCAATGGAATCTGAGGGCCAGGACGGCCCGGGTTTAGATTTCTGGCAGGATCTTCATGACACAGAGTAGCACGAGCATCAGGAGCGTGCGGCATCGCCTCATACAATTACATGTTAACTGCGACTGCGCGGTGTAGAGTTCACTCAGAGCTGTTTAGGTTCTGCAATTTTCCGGGAGCTTCGTAGTCCTTCGTACTGCGCAAGCCCTGCGCCTGCGCAGTACAGGGGGTCCTTATCCGGCGGGGGAACTTTTTCGGCAGGACACCGGAATTACACTACTGCCATCTAGTGGCGGTAGATGTAATTGGGGTAACTAAGCCAAAGTAATGGGAACTGATTTACCATGAGGGGAAAAGTAATCAGTTAGATTACTCGTTACCCTCTAAAGTAACTGCGTTAGGTAACTCAGTTTATTTTAACTCAGTTACTTACATCACTGGTCCTAACTCACTTCTAGTCTTAGGGCGGAGGTCGGCAATCTGTCGATCGTGATCTACCCACTCACAATGGGCAGGTGACAGATAGATTGTGATCCCTGTCCCTGTGCACCGGAAATTCCTGATTGGCAGTACAGTCCAGAGAAGGGATGAGCCCAGGTGTCTTGCCGATCTGAGCTCTCAAACCTGGAAGCATAGGCAGAGGCATTCCCACCCCATAGCATGCCCCTTACATGTGCTACTTCGGGGTGGGGAATGCCTCTGTCGCATAGGATTTGCTAGCAGAAAGTTTGGGAAGATTACGTCCCACAGAGTGTAGTGCGCTGATCCCTCCTCCTCAGTTCATTCAGATGGATGTGCTTGTGGGGGACATTATGTGAGGAGAGAGGAGAACCAGCAGGGATCAACGCATTTCTCTGCATCAGGAAAACACTTGAACCCTCCTTGAACAATACCAGTACTATACCCTCCTGACCCCTCTTTGTGACCTCCTGAACCCCAGTACTACACCCTCTTGACCCTTTCTGTGTACCCTCTTGACCCCCAGTACCATACCCTCTTGGCACCTCTGTGTGCCCTTCTGACACCTCTGAGTGCCCTCCTGACCCCTAGTACCATGCCCTCCTGACACCTCTGTAGTGTGCCCTCCTGACCCTCCAGTACTATGCCCTCCAGACTTCCAGCCCTCCTGCCCCCCAGTTTTATACCCTCCAGAACCCCCTTCCGCTGTGCCCCCCAGACCTCCTTGTACCAGGCTCTTCTGACCCCCCCCCCACCATACCAGGCCCTCCTGACCCCTCTGTACTGTACCTCCATAACCCCCCCCCCCTCTTTACACTGCCTTGCTAACCTGTTCTTTGCCATGTTTTCTGTCTGGCTAACCCCTGTCCTGCTCCCCCCTGTCATCTGCCCTGCTGACCTCTGTACACTGCTCTTCACACTACTGACCTCTATACACTGTCTTACCTACTACTAACCTCTGTACACTGCCCTACTTAATACTGACCTATGTACACTGCCCTACATAATACTGACCTCTGTACACTGCCCTACATAATACTGACCTCTGTACACTGCCCTACATAATACTGACCTCTGTACATTGCGCTACCTACTACTGACCTCTGTACACTACTCTACATACAACTGACCTTTGTACACTGTAATATATCTTTCTGAAATCTGTACATTGCCCTACCTACTACTGACCACAGTACACTGCAAACCATCTTACTGACATCTGTACACTGCCCTACCTACTACTGCCTTCTGTACACTGCGTTACCTACTACTGACCTCTGTATACTGCCCTATCCACTACTGACTTATGGGGGCTTGCTAGTTAACCTAGAAAAAAAAAGAAAGATCTTATATGCTGTCTTCCATATTGTTAGCATTGATCTATCGCCCCCCCCCCCCCCCCTGGACCAGTATCAGCCTTTCTTGATGACTTCTCTGCCTGGCTCCCCTACTTTCTCTCTTCTGAAATCCCCACAATCATTCTCGGTGACTTTAACATCCTTGTTAATATTAACACTTCTGCTACTTCCAAACTTCTCAGTCTAACCTCCTCCTTTTACCTGAAGCAATGGATACACAGTTCTACACACTCTGACGGAAACACCCTTGACCTTGTTTTCTCCCACCTATGCACTCCGTGCAACCTCTCCAACTATCCTTTTCCCTCTCTCTAAACACCACCTTATTCGTTTCTCTCTCTCCCTCTCTACCACCTCCTCTCCCTCCAACCACCTAACAGTTACAACAGTGGCGGATCCAGAGTCTAGTCTCAGGAGGGGCACTGCCAGAAAATAAGGTGTTGCTTACAAAACTGTATTTAACGTATCATACGGTCCTAACTTTGTTAAAACAGTGACATGTTTATCATTCCAGATTAGATTATTACCTTAAAAACAGACAGGATAGGTTTAACCACATATAACTGTATTATTACAAAGATCATAAGCAGTTTGTCTACTTATAACAGAATATTCCCAGACAAAATATATACAAACAATATAAAATTATGTGTAAAAAAACATATAGCAGAACCCAAACATTATCACTCTCCATTGTCGCCAAACACACACAACAAGAAACATTTTATTTGTACGTTACATAACATGAAAAATTCACAGAATTAGCTCAAGTCTTCATTTTCCTTGTTTGACAAACAGCTCGATAACTCAGTCAGTATTCACAGGAATATCTTTTTAAGTGTAAAGTAAACACAAGCCATTTAACCGGTCCTCCACCATTCGTGACTGAAGCCATGTTTTAACACACCGGAGGGTTAAGAAAGATCTCTCTGCTGAGGCCACACTTACAGGGAGAGTTGCTAAGATCAGAAGTAGGGATGGGCCCGGTGTTCGATTCAAACCCATGTTCGAATCGAACATCGGGCGTTCGCCCGTTCGGCGAGCCCAGAACTATTTGGGCCGTTCGCATCAAATTCGTAGATGCGAACGGCCCGCAATGCACTGCGCCAGTCACAGTGCATTGCTGGCTGATGATTGGCCAAGCATGCACTGTGACCCGCATGCTTGGCCAATCATAGAGCCAGCGGCGAGGAGAGCAATAATTGGCCACAGGCAGGATGCAGGATCCATACCAGACCCTTATCCGAGCATGCAACCTGGCAGGCCGCAGGAAAAGAGGGGGGGACGAGAGCGGCCCCTCTCCCTCCTGAACCGTACCAGGTCACATGCCCTCAACATTGGGAGGGTGCTTTGGGGTCCCCCCCAAAGCACCTTGTCTCCATGTTGATGAGAACAAGGGCCTCTTCCCCACAACCCTGGCCATTGGTTGTGGGGGTCTGCGGGCGGGGGGCTTATCGCAATCTGGAAGCCCCCATTAACAAGGGGACCCCCAGATCCTGGCCCCCCCCTGTGTGAAATGATAAGGGGGTACAAAAGTACCCCTACCATTTCACCAAAAAAGTGTCAAAAATAGTAAAAAAGACAGGGGACGGTCTTTGACAATTCCTTTATTTTCTTCTTTCTTCTGGTCTTCCTTCTTCCTTTCTTCATCCTTCGGTTTCTTCATCTTCTCCTTCCGGCATCTTCTTCCATCTTCTTCTTCCATCATCTTCTTCCTCCGATCACCAGGTGGCCCCGCCCTCCGTTATAAAAGACCTGTCAGACACAGCGAAGCCTCACACAGCGGGAACCACCAATTGCGCGGAGGGGCCCAGAAGAGACACCGACGACATGGAAGAAGATGCCGGACGAGAAGACCAGAGCAAGAAGAAGCGGATCGGAGGAAGAAGATGATGGAAGAAGAAGATGGAAAAAGATGCCGGAAGGAGAAGATGAAGAAACCGAAGGATGAAGAAAGGAAGACCAGAAGAAAGAAGATTTTAATAAAGGAATTGTCAAAGACCGTCTCCTGTCATTTTAACAATTTTTTACACTTTTTTGGTGAAATGGTAGGGGTACTTTTTTACCCCCTTACCATTTCACACAGGGGGGGGCCGGGATCTGGGGGTCCCCTTGTTAAAGGGGGCTTCCAGATTCCGATAAGCCCCCCGCCCGCAGACCCCCACAACCAATGGCCAGGGTTGTGGGGAAGAGGCCCTTGTCCTCATCAACATGGGGACAAGATGCTTTGGGGGGGACCCCAAAGCACCCTCCCAATGTTGAGGGCATGTGGCCTGGTACGGTTCAGGAGGGGGAACGCTCTCGTCCCCCCCTTTCCCTGCGGCCTGTCAGGTTGTGTGCTCGGATAAGGGTCTGGTATGGATTTTGAGGGGGACCCCACGCCATTTTTTTTTTGGCCGGGGTTCCCCTTAAAATCCATCCTAGACCTCAAGGGTCTGGTATGGATTTTGAGGGGGACCCCACGCCATTTTTTTTTTGGCTGGGATTCCCCTTAATATCCATAGCAGACCTGAAGGGCCTGGTTATTGAATTTGGGGGGACCCCCACGCTTTTATTTTTTTTATTTTATTTTTTTTAATCAATGACTTTCAATGAATGACTGTTCTCTGTGTTACGAGAGCCGTCAATTCATTATCCGCGAGTGATTTTAAATAGCTTTTTTTCCTGCAAAAATGACACTTTGTTCAGGGACAGTTCTAAGCACAGGAAACATGCGCCCCTTCACAGGCATACTATAGACACCCCCCAGGTACGAAATTTAAAGGAATATTACACTTTTATTGTTTCACTTTAAGCATTATTAAAATCACTGCTCCTATAAAAACAGCAGTTTTTAAAAAAAAAAATTTGCATTGATACATGTCCCCTGGGGCAAGACCCAGGTCCCCACAAACTTTTTATGACAATAACATGCATATTAGCCTTTAAAATTAGCACTTTTGATTTTGAACGTTCGCATTAATTGTAACTAATAGGGTTCTTTTGTTCGCACGGACTTTAGGTCCGTTCGCAGGTTATGGTGTGAACCGAACCTGGGGGTGTTCTGCTCATCCCTAATCAGAAGTAAACTTCTAAAGGTTGGGAAGAGGTCCTGGTCACACAAGTCCAACACTTCAAGAACTGTTTTTGGAATTTCCTTATGTTGTGATAACTCTCGTTTCCACTTTGTAAGCCAGAGACTTAGTTCTCCCTGTCTTACCATCAGCTAATATAGGGTGGAAACACTTTAATAATGATTGCACAGCAACAGGAACCATGGTTTCTTTTCCAAAAAAGTACTGCTGGCATCAAGATTTGAATCTGGAAACACTGTATCAAGTTTTCTGGAAAACTAGTTTTTAAATCATTTATAATGTTGTCCAGCAAGGGAATATACAACGATTTCCTGTAGTATTCTTTTATGAATGAATGACTTGTATAGCGCTGCAACTGCGAACTAAATCGCCTTGAGGCGCTTGACCTGCGTTGATTCCTTCTTAGAAGAGGTGGGTCTTGAGTTTTTTCCTGAAGGCCCGATAGTTTCCTTCCAAGCGGATGTTCGTAGGAAGAGGTATAGCCGTGGTCCTTGGACTGCAAATCTTTGTTCTCCCCTTGATTTGTACCGGGACTTGGGGATGAGGAGGAGATTTTGGTTAGTTGATCGGAGGTTGTGATTGGGTGTGTAGTGTTTTATTTTTTCACATAAGTATTAAGGAGCATCTCCTTGTGTGCATTTGTGGGTCAGACAGAGGGTCTTGAATGTGATCCGATCCTTTACGGTTAGCCAGTGTAGGATCCTCAGGCAGGGGGAAATGGATTCTCACGTTTTTTTTCCCGTGACTAGTCTTGCTGCAGTGTTCTGCACGTTTGTAGGCATGCAATCTGGAATTTAGGTAGTCCTATGTAGAGGGAGTTTGCGTAGTCGAGTCGAGAGTTGATGATTGTTCCTACCACTATCGCTTTTTCCTTTTCTGGAATGAAGGGGATGAGTCTACGTAGCAGGCGTAGAAGATGGTAGGATCCGCTGACTACTGATCCTATTTGTGCATCCATTGACATTTCTGAATCGAAGATGACTCCGAAACTTTTGGCTTTTATGCTTAGGGGGATGGTCTGTCCAAGTTGATTCTACATTGTAATTGAATCTGTGAACTTTTCTGCCTACAAGACGTGGCAATTTTAGTTCCACTCCAAGTTCTGATGCCAATTCTGTAGCCTCCATTTGCAAAGTGGAAAAAGTGCCATCAGCGTTAAATCACATATTCTCCAGGGTTGCCATGGTATCAGTCAAACAGTCAGACGCGCTTGTTAAATCAATTGTTGGGGATTGAAGGAAGCGACTCAGAGGAAGGGTTACTTTCAGAACACTGATGAGTGAAACCAAGGAAAATATGAATTCTGCACTGCACAGAGAATGGGTGAGAGTAAATGCTGTTGAGCTAGTGCTTGAGCATTTCCATTGAGATATTGCAGATAGTACACTCATCACTTTTACAAGTCCATCTCGAAATCTTATGAGAGAATCATGGCGCTCTACTCATCTAGTTTCACAATGACCGGTAAGCTGAGAGCCTAAACCCTGCTTTAAAATAAAACAACGCTTTGCTCATTGGTTAAAGAATGAAATGGTTGATTTGACTACTGCAATTGCATTGCGGACTGCTGACACTTGTGAGGACTTTGAAATTGAATTGTTTAGAGAATGATTGTAGCAAGGACATCTGCAACTGTTGGGTGCTACACAGAGAATCTCTAATACAGCACCAGCCACCTCTGAAGACATAACACTGCAACTGTCTGTTCCAATGCCAACACAATGAGTGATGTCCAGTGAGAGGTCTTTAATTAGTTGGATAAACATCTGGCCTAAAACCTTTCCTGTAAGCCTTGGTTCTGAACTTGTACTATCAATTTCTGATTCCTCTTGGGTTGCAAATTCATAAGCATCAACAAATTTTATGAAATTGTCACGAATAGATCCATTGTAGACATATCTATAGTTGAGTGTAAATTGTTCTGTATGGGAAGTGTCTGTAGTTTCATTAAATATTATACTAAAATAGCAAGCCTCTTTAATTCTAGATACAATGACATCTCTATCCAAAACTACATACACTTAAATTTAGTGCAAAATTTATTTAGCATATGGAGCAGGGCCTCTTACATCAACCTGCACTTTAAGATCCCTGGGAGATGAGAGATCTGATGATGGGAGAACATGGGAGATCCGATCAAGTCTGCCGGTCAGTTTTTCAGGGGGACCTGACCGGAAAGGTCCATGCATTCCTATAGACAGGCAGGTGTAAAAAGTCCATTTATACCTGCCTACCTCCTATCCGATTTGCTATAAAAAAAAGCAGAAGGGGATCTGTCCTTTTTTGTGTACGCAAATCGGATCAGAAGGATCAGACAACGGAGTCCGTTTACACCCAGCTGCCCATAGCGTAGAGCAGGCTTAAACCTCATACACACGATCGGATTGTTGGCCAACAAAACCGTGGGCTTTTGTTTAGAAGGGCGTTGGCCCAAACTTGTCTTGCATACACACGGCACACAATTGTTGGCCAACAATCACGAATGTAGTGATGTACTACGTTGTTTTTCAGCTCTTTAGTGCCACCCTTTGGGCTCCTTCTGCTAATTTTGTGTTGGTAGAAGTTTGGTGAGTGTTGATTCGCGCTTTTCATTTAGCGCTTTTCAGTTCGTTTCTGAACGGCCGTTCGTCAACCAGACATGTTGTGGAATCGGAGGAGATAACGTGTTATTTATTATTGGCCTTGGAGTTATTGATTTGACATTGTTTTTTTGGTTGAATAATAATTATTTGATTTGGTATATTTTCTATATTTTTGGATGCATAGAATGTACTTTTTGGTTAAGTTCTATTGGCAGATAGCATGTCTAATTTTATTTGTTTTCTTTTTTAATGCACAATAAAAAAATTGTGGAGAATAATACTTGGCTATGTGTTTTACTTCAAATGACAGTTTGGGAGTCGGCAGTTACATTTTAAAAAATACAATGTCAAATTGACAAGGGACACCAACATAGTTGTATCTTTAAAAACTATGGGATAATGGTGTTGTGGTAACTTGCCCAAATAAAAATTAAAAACAACATAATAATATTATTCTTGATATCACTAGAAAAAAAAGCCTTTGAAAATTTGTAATAACTCCATCAGTATCACCAGCAAAGCAGCTTCATTATTATCCCATTAAAGAAGAAGAGAATTGTGCGCTGCATTTCGAGATTTCATAATTTGCATCACGAATGTTAATTCTCCATTACTAAGGCTAGTTTACAAGACCAACCGTTTCTGGCTCGTCCCTGCTTCCGAGCATGCGTGTTTGTACTTTGGACTTTTGTCCGACGGACTTGTGTACACACGCTTGGAAAATCCGACAACAGACATTTGTCCGCGGAAAATTTAAAAACCTGCCATCCAACATTTGTCCATGGAAAATCCGACAACAATTGTCCTATGGAGCGTACAAACGGTCGGATTTTCCACCAACAGCCTGTCATCACACATTTCCCATGTGTAGGAGGCTTAAGTCTGTGTTTGCTCTTCAGAAACTTGGCGGATACAGATGTGTCATCCGCCCGCTCTGCTTTGATCAACAGGGGATCTGTCAGCTGATCCCCTGCTGATTGAAACAGAATCTGCTTCATGTGAAAAGGGCCAAAGGTTCTTCCTAAAATAACAGCAACTTTGGTTACAATGTTTTTCTTATAAACTCACCTGTTATCTTTTCTTTAGGCTATAAATTAGTTTTATCATGAAATATCACAAATATTGCATGCAAACCCTGAAAATTTTTTGCTCAATTGCTATTAAAATTCAGTGTTAGATTTATGGATTTAACACGTTTCAAAAATGTATATTCAAAAATAAATTCAGGTGGCCAGATTAAAGCGCTGTTTGCTCTTCTGCAGCTCCGAATTTAAATCAATATATTGCATTATAATTAGATTAACCACTTGCTGACCAGCTGCAGTACATATACTGCAGCAGGTTGGCTCTATTGCGCAAGACCTGTATGCCATTTTCTGCAATAGCCAGCGAAGGCACGCACGCTGATTGGCCAGAGGGGGAGCCAATCAGAGAATCTGGCGGAAGTGATGTCTGTCGGCCACCCGCAATCGCTCCCCACAGAGATAGAACAGCGGTCTGCCGATGTAAACAAGGCAGAGCGCCGTTCTGTCAGAGATGAACAGAGTGATCTTGTGTTCCTGTTAACCAGGACCACGGATCACTCTGTTCATCTAGTGAATCTACCCCCGACAGAGTTAGCAAAGCACCCCCTAGGGACACAGTTAACCCTTTGCTCACCCCTGATGTTAACCCCTTGCCAGCCAATGTCATTAGTACAGTGACAGTACATATTTTTAACACTGATCAATGTATTAGTGTCACTGGTCCCCAAAAAGTGCCAAAAGCACTCCAGCCGAGTGCTGGCAAACGGGGGGAGGAGTTAGGTCTGGCGTCACCCGTGGCCATCTTCCTGATTTGAAACCAGTTGTATCCAGTACACACTTGTTTGCCAGCACTCGGCCAGAGTGCTTTTCTTGTAAGTGGTTTTCTCTTTTATCTTATAATTAAAATTTCCAAACGGAGAGCACTAGATTGTCCCCTTCTTTTTCATGCTTAAGTGTGATGTGATTACCGACTGGATCCTTAAATGATCGGTACCCCTGGTGTGGGTCAAATACTGTGTGACCTTTACAGGTCGAGTCTATGAGGTGCGAGGCTGGAGTATCTGTGGTGAAAGGGCTACAATCACAGCTTTACTGTCTTTGTCCATCATTGCACCTTAGGAGGCTCTTCATATATGTTTACTCACAGGACCTTTTTACCATCAATCAGATGATGTTATGGACTGTTTTGTTTAATCCAATTTGATTGCGTTGCACTGTATTCTTTTTTATTATCTGATTGAGGCGTTTTGAATTACCCTTAAGTGTCAGCTTGCATTCCTCTATTTTTATTTTATTTTATTGTTACAATAAGTTTCTACTTTATCTGTGCAGAATATCTGTCGTTTACTTACTGGTAAGACTACCAGGTTATAATAATAGTAAAAAATCCACACAAAAAATCTAAGTTTGGCTACCTAATGCCTGGCCACCTTTCTTGTGTATGGGCCATAACCCCAAGGGGCGGCCTTGACGTTCTGGGCTTACCAGTTACCTCCTCGTGGCTTGTCGGTTGTTGTCTAGGGGTTCCCAGGGTTAGTACCCAGTGACTTCAGATGCTGACACATAAAAGTCCTTTTCAAGGTTTTTATTTTGCAGTGGCAACATCCAACATAACATAGTCTCTGATGGGAATAGAGGCCACGGGTGATGAAACTCAGGCACCTTGAACTGCTGACTTCCACTGAATGTCTCTAATTTACCCAGAGAGTAGCCACTCGCAGCTGGGTGCTTCACTGCCGGATAAACCTCTAGCCAGAGATCTAGCAGCCAATATGTGATACGGAAACTTTGAAAAGTCTCTGCCACAGACTAAATTGTAACTGAAGATAGATAGGAACCTTTCTCACAGTACCTGGGTCTCTCAACCTTCTTGGCGATACTGCGGGAAGTGTGGATTCTTTAGTGTCCATACAACTCAGCTCCCAGGCTCTTACTGAGCAGCCAGCTTGTTGGCCCTCCTCCAAAGAGTCCTCCTCTGGTCACTGCCGTGTCCCTCCAATACCGAGAGCACACAGGGACGCCTTTGAATCCTCCTTCAGTTACTGGGCCTCGGACCAGCCAGTTCCGAGACTCGGGAACAGACGGATCCCCACCCCAGACCATGAGGGCCTCTGGGGTTGGTCTTATTGACCATGCTTGCAGGACGGCAAACGCTTCTAGGCCCGGGACCCCTCGCGGGGCTGCCCCAGACCAGAACCAGGAATCAAAGCCACAACCGAACACGTGACTTCAGCACCTTAAATACCCCTTCCCAGGCCCCATAGCGGGGCCAGGCGCGCCCACTGATTGGTTTTGGGAAAGATCGGTACCTAAGACGTCCAACCAGGCCTGGTTCTCAGCCTGTCATGCACCCATGACCAGGTGGAACCCTAGTACAGCCCAACCAGACTGATGCCAAAGCAAAACCTGTACAATTAACCCCCAGAACTCCATAAGGCCCCTTTCACACTGGGGCGGGAGCCGCGGTGACGGTAAAGCAGCGCTATATTTAGCGCTGCTTTACCGTCGTTTTAGCCGCGGTATTCGGCCGCTCGCGGTGCGCTTTTACCCCCGCAAGCGGCCGAAAAAGGGTTAAAGACCCCCGCAGAGCTTAGCGGCGGTATTGCCACGGTTTCCCATTCAAACCAATGGGAAGGAGCGGTATAGGAGCGGTGAATACACCGCTCCTATACCGCTCCAAAGATGCTGCTAGCAGGACTTTTTTTGCCGTCCTGCTAGCGCACCGCTCCAGTGTGAAAGCCCGCCGGCTTTCACACTGGAGTGAATGGGGCCGGATTTTTTCAGGCGGTATACAGGCGCTATTTTTATCGCTATACCGCTTGAAAAACGCCCCAGTGTGAAAGGGGCCTTACAGTTCGGAGGAAAAACTAAATTTGCACCGATATCGCACACTTAGTCAAAGTGTGACCGCTACACTTGTAACATGTATGACTCAGCTTGACCATTTGTCATTGTCCATTGTACTGGCAAAATCAATAAAAGTCAGTTAAAAAAAAAAAAAAAAAAAGGCTAAAAAAAAAGAAAACAATATGTTCTTGGATAGATACACTTTAACGTTCAAAATGCAAATACATTTAAATGCCATATCAACTATGAAATCTAAAGGTCACTCAAGTGTTCCCTTGCACAATTGGTATCTACTTCAGCTTGCCAACAATGGGTTATCCCTTGTTTAGAGCATACCAAAATAAAATAACCAAAGCCATAAAATGTATTCAAATGAGGAGCTGTCGGGGATCAGAAACAGCAAAGCTGTCAGGAGCCTAGACATATGTCAACATTATATCTTCATTACAGTTTCTTGCAGGAGGCACCAGAGCGTCCTGAGACACAAAGATAGTCCTTTATTCCTTTCTCACTGCTTGAGTTTACTGCAAAATGTTGGCTTTATATCATGAAGAGAGCAAGTTGTATAATACACTGGGCCTTCTGCAGAGCATATCCTACACACAGCAGGCTGGCAGATATATATTGGCCCGCAGCACGCCTCCTGAAGAATGCATACACTTTTACTCTCATACAGTGTTGAATGTTACATCAGTAAATAACATAACAGCATAACTAGACAGTATCCAGGCCCCTTTTTTTAATAGAAAGCCTTATTTTAGTGGCGATTATCACGATCTTCCCAGGGATTCATTTACAGCTTTTGACGCCCGCAATATTCCCGTAGTAAACTTTGTAATTGTGTGCAGTCCATCATCCCGCCTTTCAAGATCACCTCCTCTACTGTATAGTATTAACAAAAGAAATAGGGCGTTTAAAGGAAACCTGTCATAAGAAATAAGCTTGTGGACTGCCAAGAAATTTTCCCTTTGTCTGTAATTTCAGCTGAAAAATAGCAGTGCACTTCCTCGTATAATATGAGTATGCCCAGCCACTCCAGGGAGTCCCGGAGCCAGCAGCCGCAGGTGGTAGGTGTAGGGACGGCATGACATGTGCTGGACTGCACAGTCGCCGCCTTAACCAGCGACGCCTTAAGAGAAAGGGTGGGCGGAGTCACGGCGCTCAGATGTGAGAGCACCGTGGATCGCCGCCATTCTAAAAGCGGAGGAGGAAGCAATCCCCACCCACCCTCCCAGTTTTTAGGGGGGTAGGGGTCAAGTTGTTCAGAGTAGGATACGTTGGCGGTTCTTGGGGTTTTAAAAGAGGACGTTTGGTACAGGAAAAAAACTGTTGTACCCATCCATGGGATGGGAGGGGTTTAATGTACTTCAAGGTTACGAAGGGTTAACCTCGAAGGGTTTAATAAGGGTAGGTCACTGCTACAGTGGGTTATAGCCTCAGAGACAGGGGTTGCCGTCTGGAGGTCAAGAGGTTAAAAAGTTATTTCGCAGTGACCAGTATGTTGTTATGCTACGTACCCATGACCCTTTGAAAGGCTGGGAATGTTTACAGTAATAAAAGTTTATTGAAACGAATTTAAATATATTTTGTTTGATTAAGTTTAGGCCTGATGGCCATTTACTCCAAATCTAGTCCAGTTGTGGTTAATGGGGTTTGGAGAGGGTTACCTGTTATGGGAAGGTTTATTTGGTTTGTCATAGATATGTATATATATATCTATGCATGTATTCAGGCAACTGAGGTAAGTCCTACAGATGTCATGTACTTGCATCCCCATTGATGTATATCTGCAGTGTGAGATCTCAGGCATAAGTCAGTAATGGAGAAAAAGTTAGCTGGGAGAACAGAGGCTATGTCAAGAAAACCAAGCCAGCCTACCTAGCTGGGATCCAACATGTTTATGTGCATGTGCATAGTTTTGCTTATAGAATCGTGCATGGCCATGTGTCATGTGTGCGTCTTGCAGTGTGCACACGGGTGTGTAGACTCTCAATGCTAACTGTGGCAACAGCCAGGCTATTTTAGGCTGAGACCAGCAAGCCTGCAGTGCTGAAAGTTCTTCATGTGTACGTCTGAGCCCAGCAATTACACAGTGGATCCTAATTTTGTTACCAATTTAGCTTGTGTCTTGACTCCCCCTTGGCTCTCCCCTGGCTGCTCATCAGCCCCTGTACTGACCTGGACTTGTTTTCCAACTACAAATCCTGTATGCCATTCTTGTACTTCACTGCCCTTAAGTTGCTGACTCCATCTTTGCCTGTCAAATTGTTATCTCTTGTCTGACTGTTGCTGATCCTGGTCTGTTCTTGACCTCTTCCCATAGGTGAATCTCATCTTCTGTTACCTCTAGCCACTTGTTGACAGCACTCTTGAGTTCCATTGGCATCACTGTCCACTTTCACTTGTGCCACTCTTTCACCCCTGACACCCTCATCTCCTCCTACCCAGGGGTGCTTGAACTGGAGTAGTAAGAGAGGCTGTCCTTGTCATCTCAGACTTTCCATCAAGGTACATAACAGGCAATACTGGTGACTAGTTATTTGCCCTCTGTCTGCCTTTTTTTTTTGTTGCAAAGCTCCAAAGTTTAGTTACTCTTTAAATACATAATGAGTGTTGTGAGTACCTGAGTATTGGGAGTACCTGAGTATTGTGAGTACCTGAGTATTGTGGGTACCTGAGTATTGGGAGTACCTGAGTATTGCAGGTACCTGAGTATTGGGAGTACCTGAGTATTTGGAGTACCTGAGTATTGTGGGTACCTGAGTATTGGGAGTACCTGAGTATTGTGGGTACCTGAGTATTGGGAGTACCTGAGTATTGCGGGTACCTGAGTATTGGGAGTACCTGAGTATTGGGAGTACCTGAGTATTGCGGGTACCTGAGTATTGGGAGTACCTGAGTATTGGGAGTACCTGAGTATTGTGGGTACCTGAGTATTGGGAGTACCTGAGTATTGGGAGTACCTGAGTACTGGGAGTACCTGAGTATTGTGTGTACCTGTGTATTGATTTGTGAGTACCTGGGTAGAGTGAATGCATGTGGGTCTGCAAGTGCATGGAGGTCTGCGAGTGCACGTGGGTCTGCGAGTGCACGTGGGTCTGCGGGTGTATGTGGGTCTGCGAGTGCACGTGGGTCTGCGGGTGTACGTGGGTCTGCGAGTGCACGTGGGTCTGCGAGTGCACGTGGGTCAGCTAATGCACGTGGGTCAGTGAGTGCACGTGGTCTGCGAGTGCAAGTGGGTTTGTGAGTGCATGTGGTTCTGTGAGTGCATGTGGTCTGCAAGTATCTGTGTATTGTCTTGTTGAGTACCTGTGTAGTGTATTGTTGAGTATTAGTGTCAGGAAGCTGGATTGTCCTCGGAAAATCAGGACTGTTGGCAAGTATGAAGTTGAAATAGGCAGTTGTCCCAAAGATAACCTGTCAGGACTGCCACTGTTGATGCCATGGTATACCTAATACTCACTGATTCACTGATCCAAAGTCATTACACAAACCAGGACTTGTGAATTTGCCCTGACTTTTCGGATATACATACAGGTTATACTGTAGATTAGTGACTTGGAAAACCAAAGAGCTGAATCCTGAGGATTGCCAAAGACCCATAATATAAAGTGGGGATGTTCTATAGCAGAGGAGAACTGACAGGGCTGATAACTCTACCCAAGACTTCAGTGCAGCAGAGGCAGAATTTAGGAACTCACTGGATTTTTTGTAACAATTCCTCATATAATCATACTTCTTAGTAGATACGGTTGAAAAAAGACACATTCAGTTCAACCAATAGAAGAAAACGTTAAATAATCTAAAAGCCCTCATACACATCGGATTGGAGGTAAGCGGGTGTAAATGGAAAAATTTTTGTTTACACCCACTGGTTCATAGGGATACATGGACCATCCAATCAGGTCTGCCTGAAAATTGGACAGGTGAAGTGGACCTGATCAGATCGCTCGTATGAAAGAGGCCTTAAAGCATGGTCCAATTTGCTCAACCAGAGGAAAAAAAACTCCTTCTTGATCTCTTAAGGCATATTTCCTGGATCAACAATCTCTGGTCACATGTAGTAGTTTAAGGTTTATGTTTCACAAATCTATTAAAATGTGTACTCTTTGTTGGAGACCATTGTTTATTGAGTACAGTGGCAGCCCGAATTGCAGGAAGCACGGGTGCCGCCCCCCCATCCATGCAGGGTGCTGAACGCATGGTTTCCAATCGTTATTTTCTGTTTTTTGAAGCACGTGTATAGAGCCAGTTGTGGGACAATAGTGAATATATATTTGCTATCGTCACACTGATTCTCCTTCCGACCCATTTCCCGATTGGCCGAAAGGAGAAGCGTTCCAATTGTCCTAGAAGGAGGAGGGAGGAGGAGGGAGGAGACGCATGGCGGAAGCGCCATAGACGGGGTAAGTGCCAGTATAAGTGACCGGAGGGGATGTGCAGATGACCTGACCGACCGGACCGGGGGGGGGGGGGGGGGGGTTGTGGTGCTGGTGACCGGGGGGGTAGCTGTGGGTGCACTGTTTGCCGCTCCCCCCCAAATTTTTTTTTAACACCAGCCACCACTGATTGAGTACCTAGAATGGGTTGCCTAATTTCAAGTACCATAACTATGTTACTAGTACCCCTAATAAACGTTTTTCTAACAATTTGTTGTCTAAACACTGAAACTGGGTCATGAAATTTGGGCACATATATCTGCAGTGTTATCTTATCTCTGTTCAAAGCACTAAGTCCCCTAGCTGTCTCCTGCTCTGTTCTTCTGTTATCAGCCTGATAACTTCTGCCAAGTTCTCTGTCAACTGAGATAAAAGCAGCCTGAGTTTTGTGTTGGGAAGGATGCTATGAATAGATTAGCACAAAGCTGAACGATTCAACAAACAGCTCTGAAAGTCTCTACATATGAGGAGAGGGGGTGTGTGCCTTGCTTTCAATCAGCTGTCTTGGCTGTATGCCCAGGCTTCACTGTTGTGCTGAACAGGAAGAGAAAATCTCCTAACACAATCTGAACTTTCTAAAGAATATATAAAGATGAAGACAGCAGATATACATGTAAAACTTATGTTCGGAGATTTGTTTCATCCCTGTGTATCATCTGAGGCTGTTAACTTCACTGGGTATATGTGAGGGTTTACATCCACTTTAACAACAAATAATCTTTCATGCAATGTACGCACTTGTTAACCACTTCCCTACCGGGCCATAGTAAAATGAAGTCCTTGACTTTGTCAGGGGATATATGAATGATGCCTGTAGCTACAGGCATCATTCAGATATCATTCTTTCCAGCCGGCGATTTTGTGCACCATAAGAAGGATGATAGCAGCAGTTCCGCCGCTTGATCATTCTTATAGGCGACGGGAGGGGGGCGTCCCCTCCCGTCGCCTATAAGAACGATCAAGCCGCCATCCAGTGCTTCTCCGGGCTCTCCCGTGCTATCGGGGGCCGGGATAAAGAATTGGCCTGCGCCGGATGACGACGATAGAGATTTTCAGTGACCAGATGGTCACCAGTCATCTCTATGACCTTCGTGACGTTATGACATCATGCCCGGGTGCCCGGATGTAAACAAAGCCGTGATCACGGCTGTCAGCATGAGATCAGTGAATTTTTTTTCTCGATTTCATGCTTTCCAGCCTGGAGGAGAGATGTGGGGTCTCAAGAATTAAAGTATAAATACCTGATATGATCAAATATATATTTATTAGTACTTTCAATAATATCGATTTTAAACAATAAGAAAACATGCTATAAATCAAGGACTAACTAAAACAAAGGGCAGTGTACAGGGCGGGAGAGGGGGACAGAAGGGATCAGTATGGGGGGAAATGGGCAGAAGGGCATAATACTGGGATCAGGCGGGCACAGTACAGGTTCCAGAACGCTGCCTGCCCATCCCAGGACAGCTTAGAAAAAAAGCATGACTGTCCCAGAAAATCCAGGACAGTTGGCAAATATGATGTAATGCAAGATTATCATGGGGCCCCCATGCACTGCCCAGGGGTGACCATGCATTAAGAAGGCCTTGCCTCAGGATGCCAGCAACATATGTAGTGAAGGAAAAGAGCACCACAAGTGTAGTTGAAAGCCCAGTTGATTTTACTAGTTACAAAAGTATCAACAGGAGGCCAATGTGTTTTGGGAGCTTTACTATTTCCTCTTTCCCACCCGCAGCTGTCAGAGTATCTGAACAGTGCATGCAGCTGATCTGATAGAGTCACTGTTCGGCTGATAATTTTCCATCTAGGTCTTTCAACAAAAGTTGTTTGAAAAATCCACTTTTGTTGAGCTACAAAGGTTGATTAAACAATACAGTTTTGTAGAGCTGGCAAGGGCACCTCTGGCTCAAATTTAGACAATTTAGCAGGAATCAGGTTAGATATCCTAGGGATAGTTTAGCACAGATCAGTGTTAGTATGCTACGTAGATATGTGCAATTCGTTTATTTTTTTTGTTTTTTTCGTTATTTTCGTTCATTCGTTTTCGTACGAATGAACGAATCGTTCGAATCGTACGAATCCGAATAACAAATCATTCGAATCGTACGAATCCGATTAACGAATCATTTCGAATCGAACGAATCCGAAAAACAACGAAAATCCGAAAAAACTAATTAGAAACAACGAATGTACTAATGAAGAAAATCCGAAAAAACGAAAACGAACGAAAAAAATTCGTACATTCGTAACTTTTTTTTTTTTGAATTGGTAATTTTCCGTGTCCCTTACAATGGTGCTGCTAAACGTACTTAGAATGGATTGAACAAAAAAATTCGTACATTCGTAACTTTTTTTTCGATTCGTAACTTTTTTTTTCGAATCGTAACTTTTTTTTTTTTTTTTTTTTTCGATTTGTAGTTTTCTGTGTCTCTATTGAACAAAAAAATTCGTACATTCGTAACTTTTTTTTCCATTCGTAACTTTTTTTTTTGGACTCGTAACTTTTTTTTTCGATTCGTAAATTATTAAAATGTAATAATAGCATACACATTACATAAAATTATGAATTATGCTCCGATTACGAATGTTAAGAATGTTACGAATGTACGAATAAATACGAATGCGTCCGAAAATTAAACTAACGAAAAAACTAATCAACGAAAAAAATAACTCTTACGAATGTACGAATCGTTACGAATCCGAACACCGGCGACTTACAAATGTACGAATCGTTACGAATCCGAACACCGACGACTTACGAATGTACGAATCGTTACGAATCAATGGAAACTAAAAAAACGAAATGAAAAAAACGATTTTTTTTCAAAAACGAAAAAAACGAAACGAAAAAAATAACAAATTTTTTTGTTGTGCACATGTCTAATGCTACGCGTTTTTTTTTACAAAACAGGAATATATATATATATTGTACATTGTATTTGTAACAGATCTGTTGGAGTTTCTGGAGATGGCAGTCTTAACTTAACTTAAAAACAGGCATTCAGGAGTTGGCACTATTATTAAATGTCTGGCAGATGCTCCTGTGCGACTCCCTGAATATTGATATGCCATGCCCATAGAGCTTTAAAGTTTATATGTAGCCAAGACATTTTTAGTTTTTATAAAATAGGGAAGGACTAAAACAAGTTAATTTTTCTGTCTGTGTCCCATTTGTAAGATTCCACTTCACTTCCTATACCAAAGATGCAATAGGATGCAAGAGGAAATCTCAGTAAAGCGAGTGGAATCTCCTCTTAAACAGCTGTTACAGGAACGTGTCTCTATTGGAATATGTACCCTCTCATTTTTTTCTTGTGACAACTCTGATGCCGCGTACACATGAGCGGATTTTCCATCAGAAAAATCTTGGATGTTTTTTCCAACGGAATTCCGCTCAAGCTTGGCTTGCATACACACGGTCACACAAAAGTTTGTTGAACTTTCGACCATCAAGAACGCGGTGGTGTACAACACTACAACGAGCTGAGAAAATTAAGTTCAATGCTTCCGAGCATGCATCGAATTGTTTCCTAGCATGCGTAAGAATTTTGCACGTCGGAATTGCATACAAACGAACGGAATTTTCGAAACTTTTTCCGTCTGCAAAAATGGAGAACATGCTCTCAATCTTTTGCTGGCGGAAATTCGGCCAGCAAAAGTCCGATGGAGCATACACACGGTCGCATTTTACAACCAAAGCTCTCATTTTTTCTGGCCGAATTTCCGATCGTGTGTACGCCGCATTAAATGTTGAATTTCTAAGCTTTTGTCTCAGTGGCAATGGCCACCAGGACAAATAGAGAAAATTAATCAACCTACCAGGGACACAGACAGCAATAAAAAATTGACAGAAGGACAAACCACTTTAAAGTCAAAAGCATGTGTTGAATGTCTCAACTCGTAGGGAAAGACAAAAGCACAAGTCAGTAGAGTTGCTTGTAGACAATACATGGAGATTTTTATACTGGTGTGGGATCACTAAAAGATGATTTACGAATGTGGACATTATAGACACTTTATGCATTTAACTTACATATGTAGCACTTTTTGTCCTATATGCACTTTGTAGGTGTTTGTTAAATGTTTTAGACATTTGCATTTAGAAGGTAGCACTGTATTTTGTATATATATTCAAAAAAGAAAGCACAGGTTTACTTATGTTGCACAACACTAAGGAGCCACTGGTTAACGCAGTCCTATTTTCCCATTTAGAGCACACACAGCCAGGCACACAGCATTTTCTTTATTCTTCTATTGACTCAGGAAACAGTCTAGGGCAGGGGTACGATATTAAAATTCACGGGGTACCAGTCAGAAAAAAATTCTTCCAGCGGAGGTCTGAGTGTAATATTGGTGCTATGACTCCACTTGATATCCTCCTCATGGCAGCCTCCCGTGCACGTCACAGACTCCCCATCACAGACTCCCCATCACAGACCCCTATCACAGACTGACCCATCACAGACTGACCCATCACAGACCCCTATCATAGACTGTCCCATTACAGACCCCCAGACTCCCCATCACAGACCCACATCACAGACTGATCCATCACAGACCCCCATCACAGACTGACCGATCACAGACTCCCCATCACAGACCCCCAGACTCCCTATCACAGACCCCCATCACAGACTGACCCATCACAGACTCCCCATCACAGACCCCCATCCCCAACTGACCCATCACAGACCCCCCATCACATACTGACCCATCACAGACCCCCCATCACAGACTGACCCATCACAGACCCCCATCACAGACTGACGACTAACTCACCACAGACTGACCCATTACAGACCCACCATCACAGACTGACCCATCACAGACCCCCGATCATAGACTGACAATCACAGACCCCCCATAATAGACTGGCCCATTACAGAACCCCATCACAGACCCCCCATATCAGACTGACCCATCACAGACGGCCATCACAGACTGACTCATCACAGACCCCCATCACAGACTGACCCATCACAGACCCCCATCACAGAACCCCCCATCACAGACCCTCCATCACAGACCCCCATCACAGACTGACCCATCACAGACTGACCCATCACAGACACCCCCCATCACAGACTGACCCATCACAGACTGACCCATCACAGACCCCTCATTACAGTCTGATCCATCACAGACCCCCCATCACATTACAGGAGGTCTCCAATTTACAAGCCGACATCAATGCACTGTCTAATTGGGCGACTATGTGGCAGATGAGGTTTAATGTTGATAAATGTAAAGTTATGCACTTGGGGGCTAAGAATATGCATGCATCATACATGCTAGGGGGAGTACAACTGGGGGAATCCGTAGTGGAGAAGGATCTGGGGGTTTTGGTAGATCATAAGCTCAATAATAGCATGCAGTGCCAAGCTGCGGTTTCCAAAGCAAGCAAAGTCCTTTCTTGTATTAAGAGAAGTATGGACTCCAGAGATAGAGATATAATTTTGCCCCTGTCCAAATCATTAGTAAGACCTCATCTGGAATACGCAGTTCAGTTTTGGGCACCAGTTCTCAAAAAGGATATCGGGAAACTGGAGAAAGTGCAGAGAAGGGCAACCAAACTGATAAGAGGCATGGAGGAGCTCAGCTATGAGGAAAGATTAGAGGAACTGAATTTATTCACTCTTGAGAAGAGGAGAATAAGGGAGGGATATGATCAACATGTTCAAATATATAAGGGGTCCATATAGTGAACTTGGTGTTGAGTTATTCACTTTACGGTCAACACAGAGGACAAGGGGGCACTCTTTACGTCTAGAGGAAAAGAGATTTTATCTCCAAATACGGAAAGGTTTCTTCACAGTAAGAGCTGTGAAAATGTAGAATAGACTCCCTCCAGAGGTGGTTCTGGCTAACTCAGTAGATTGCTTTAAGAAAGGCCTGGATACTTTCCTAAATGTACATAATTATTTTTTTGCCTTCCTCTGGATCAACTTTGGGTATAGAATTGCGTATATTGAATTGTACAATATATTTTTTTAGGGTTGAACTGGATGGACTTGTGTCTTTTTTCAGCCTAGCTAACTATGTAACTATGTAACAGACCCCCCATCATAGACTGACCCATCACAGGCTCCCTATCGCAGACTGACCTATTACAGACCCCCCATCGCAGACTGACCCATCACAGACCCCCATCACAGACCTCCATCTCAGACTGACCCATCTCAGACTGACCCATCACAGACCCCCATCTCAGACCCCCGTCTCAGACCCCCATCTCAGACTGACCCATCACAGACTGACCCATCACAGACCCCCCAATCACAGACTGATCCATCACAGACTGAACCATCACAGATCTCTATCACAGTTCTGTCTTGATAGTAGACTCCTGTCCTTTCCATAACCGCACAGCACTCCCCTATCCCCACAGAGCCCTGCCTTATTCACACAAGACGGAAAGCACGGCAGCCCTGGACAATGGGTGGGACTTTTCACATTAAAGGTGGGTGATTGATTGCTGCGACCGCCCCGCTGTGTAGCAACCAATCACCCACTTCTTAACCTAAAAAGTCCCGTTATTTGTCCAGAGCGGCTTGTGTGAATAAGAAAGGTATTGTGGGGAGGGGGTAGTGCAGTGCATTCCACTGACTACTGACTGTGCCGCCCAAACAACTGAATGTCCCATAGGATCTCTTATGCTGTAGGTGATCCAGAGTTAAACAAAGCTACACACAGTCACTTTTCCTCCAGCACTGAGGATCAACTACTCACTTAGCCACAGGATCATCGGTTGCCTCTGGCCGGTATCTATCAGGCTTTTCCTAGTGAGGGAGATGTAGACTCACACCATTATAAGACAGCTGGACTCTTCCCACCAACTTCCTTCTGGCTCTCTCCCATGAGCTTCTCCAGACCCAACGTGTTCCCTGGATTAGAACTTGCAAATAGGCCCCCACCCTAAGCCTTGCTGGGACTTCTAAGTCTTCACAAAGGCTTCTCTACCATTCCTGCCCCAAGGGCAGAGCCCCCACACAGGGACCTCCTCTTGCAGGACTGGACCCATGAACACTGCTTTCTCAGGCCTCAGACTACTTAAGGCTCTCCCACCACCTTCTGTGCACACCTCCCCAGGGATTGGCTGGAGTTCCATAAATATTCAGGCTGCCTACTCTGTTCTTCCTCCCACTATAATTCTAGAATCCTCTAGAAGACAGAAGGAAGCAACAGAAAATTAGCCTGTAAAACACTGAGCGGCCCTAACTAATCAACCCCTGCTCCTTTGATTACAGGGGAGCCAAACTAAAATTTTCCTAACAGCCTACTCTATATCAGGAGGGTGCGACACTTAACATTTCCTCCACGACTGCTGAGGTTCAGTATGTATAGCTATGCTTTTTTTACGTGACTAAGGTTACATTCACATCTCTCCATTTTGTGCATTTAAAAATTCCTTCTTGCTGCATCATTGATGAATATTTCAGCAAAATACACCTTCCGTGGGAAAGAATGGCAACACATTTACAGTATAATTCCTATAAAGAGCACCTTGAAGGCACCACACTGGAACTGCCCTGCATGCAAAATGTGAGGGTGTAAATTTACTCAGTATCTTGTATTACTCATTACAATGGGACACTGATATTTACTGTGCTCATTATATGGTACAGTATTAGCACATTAGTTACTGAGGATTAAGAGCTGATGCTAGAGTAGTCTTTGTATTGTATCTTGGTTGACATTATCCGATAGTGTGTTTGTTCTTCTGCAAAAGGTTAGCTACAAGATTTGTCTGATTTGTGTATTAGTCTATACCTCGCACACCAACCAACTACCGTATAAAAAGGAGTCATTTTTCATACACTGGCCAGTCAAGACGGCAACAGATTTCATAATGAAGTTTTGCAGCAGCATTATTTATTGGTCGTTCAATTTCTGCAATTCTGGAGCAATGTATTGTCTCTGAATATATACAGATTTTTTTGCACCCTTCTGTTATTTTTCAGTATTTCTATTTAAAAACCTCACACCTTTTAGACGAGCAACGCTTTCCAGTGTACAAAAAAAAAAAAATACACGGCATTACAATCTTGTTTATTTCAAGGCACTGCACGAATTTCTAGAGGCCCGTCACTCTAATGAAAAAAGAAATCAATAAAAATGTAACACCGTAAAGATCACCTGAGATAAACTGAATTCTTGTGTCCTATGTATATATATTCACAAAGCATCAAAGTAAGGTCTTAGAATAGAAATTAAGCTTTAAGGAGATTTGATTGAGATCCACAGTGTAGTAATGTGGAGTTCTAACATCCCAACCCCTTGAAAAACAAAAAGTGAAATATGTTAGACATGTGCAATTCGTTTAGTTACAAATTCGTTTTCCGTTCAAATTCGTTATATTCGTTCATTCGTATCGTACGAATGAACGAATGGTTTAGTAAAAATTCTAACGAATAACGAATTATCGAAACGAACGAATATGAAAACTAATGAAAATACAAAATAATTAAATTAGAAACAACGAAACTACGAATGAATGAAAATCCGAAAAACGAAAACAAACAACGAAAATACCGAACAAAGATTCAAAAATAACGAAAATCAAAATGAACGAAAAAATTCGTACATTCATAACTTTTTTTTTTGTTTGTTGATTCGTAATTTTCCGTGTCTCGACTTACAATGGCGCTTCTTAGCGTGCTTCGAATGGATTGGTAAATTCGTTACTTTTTTTTGTTAGTTGATAAACGTGGTTGGGTCGGTGGCACTGTTTTGGTAGATTTTTGAGTTAAGTTCTGACTTGTGAGAGAGAAATTCTTTGTTTCTTAAACATGTAATAGCATACACATTACATAAAATTATGAATTATGCTCCGATTATGAATCTACGAAAACAATGTTACGAAAGTACGAATAAATCAATCTTACGAAAGTACGGATGTAACTAAATCTACGAAAATACGAATGCGTCCGAATACAAAATATAACGAAAATACGAATTTCAAATAAACGAAAATTAGACTAACGGAAAAACGAATCAACGAAAAAATAACTCTTACGAAAATACGAACGAGTCCGAATACGAACACCGACAACTTACGAAAATACGAACGAGTCTGAATACGAACACCGACGACTTACGAAAATACGAACGAGTCCGAATACGAACACTGGCGACTTACGAAATTACGAATCGTTACGAATCAATGTAAATGAACAGAAACGAAACGAAACTAAACTAAACAAATTTTTCTATTGTGCACATGTCTAAAATATGTCACATTAATCAGATTAATTAATGTTTGGTTCACATTGAATTTCTATTATAATATAAAATACTTCAATTTGGTCCTCCCTGATGACACCCTTAAAATATAAACCCTAATGTCACGTACACACGATCGGAAATTCGGCCAGCAAAAGACAGATGAGAGCTTTTCATCGAAAAATGCAACCGTGTGTAGGCTCCACCGGACTTTTGCTGGCAGAATTTCGGCCAGCAAAAGATTGAGAGCGTGTTCTGTGGCAATTCTGACACAATTCCTATGCATGCTCGGAAACAATTCAACGCATGCTCGGAAGCATTGAACTTGATTTTTGCGGCTCGTCATAGTGTTGTACGTCATCGCGTTCTTGACGGTCGGAAATTTGGTGTGACCGTGTGTAGGCAACACAAACTTGAGCGGAATTCCGTGGAATTCCTTCGGAAAAAACATCCAAGGCTTTTCCGACGAGAATTCCGATCGTGTGTACGTGGCATAAATGGATGACATTTGGTTTGCTCTGTGCATAAACAACCACTTGGTTTTCTATTTCTTATAAACTCCTTTTTATCCATTTTTTCATCTCCATCTCTTTTAGCCTCTTTCAGCGACTTCCTGTCTAAATGCAATTTCTCCAATTTAGACTACAAATCATTGCTTTGGATTGGCCTTCTGACATTGGTGGCTTCTAAGTTGAGTAAGGGTAAAGAGGAACCTGGCATGAAATTAACTAGAATAGGATGATTCTTGTTTCTGGTTCCCAAATTGTGAAATTATCAGAATATTATTGGTTGATGAACAACATCCAATGCCCTATCAACCAATGGTACTTGCTTTGGACTGGAGACTGCGGGAGGGGGTGCAAAGACCACAAGCAGCCCCTGGTGACCCAAATCCCCAATGCATGCAGTCAGGGCTGCTGTAGGCAAGGCAAAGTCAGTCCTCCTACGCCAGGGCCCAGGTCCTATCAGTTTAGCAGGGGCCCTGGGGGCAAAGTGCGGATTCTTTAAATATGTTTGGGTGCATGCACAGCAATCCAGCAGTCCTGTAGACCTTGGCTCTCACCAATTAAATTAAAGTTCCCTGGGCCTCATCAGTTCAGCAGCAGAGGTCAAGGACAGACAGGGGACTATTTACTTATTTTTGTGCCACGGCTCCCACCAGTAGGGATGGGCACGGTGTTCGATTCGAACCCATGTCGAATAGAGCACCGGGCGTTCGCTCGCTCGGCGAGCCCAGAACTATGGGGGCCGCTCGCATCAAATTCGTGTGATGCGAGCGGCCCCACAATGCATTGCGCTAGTCACAGTGCAATGCTGGCTGATGATTGGCCAAGCATGCACTGTGACCCCGCATGCTTGGCCAATCACAGCGCCGGCAGAGAGGAGAGCCATAATTGGCTACAGGCAGGATGCCTGTAGCCAATTATATCTCAGGGGCTTTAGTACACGCCCCACGGTATAAGAGCCCGCCGCGCCGGCGGCCTCGCATATTATGTTTCAGTCAGTGTCAGCGTGTCAGTGTGCTGCTGACAATATGTGCTCTATTTCTGGGGATATGTGTGTGCGTGCTGTTAGAACAGCATTGCAGTATCACATCTGGGGGGTGTCTATAGGTGGCCTGTGAAGGGGGGCAGGTTTCCTGTGCTTAGAACTTTCCCTGAAAAAAAGTGTCATTTTTGCAGGAAAAAAGCTATTTAAAAGCACTCGCGGCTAATGAATTGATGGCTCCCGTAACACAGAGAACTGTCATTCATTAATAAAAACCAAAAAAAAAAGCGTAGGGGTCCCCCTAATTCAATAACCAGGCCCTTTAGGTCTGGGATGGATATTAAGGGGAACCCCAGCCAAAAAAAAATGGTGTAGGGTCCCCTCAAAATCCATACCAGACCCTTATCCGAGCACACAACCTGGCAGGCCGCAGGAAAAGAGGGGGGGACGAGAGCGCCCCCCCTCCCGCCTGAACCGTACCAGGCCACATGCCCTCAACATTGGGAGGATGCTTTGGGGTTCTAAGACCCCCAAAGCACCTTGTCCCCATGTTGATGAGGACAAGGGCCTCTTCCCCACAACCCTGGCCATTGGTTGTGGGGGTCTGCGGGCGGGGGGCTTATCGGAATCTGGAAGCCCCCTTAAACAAGGGGACCCCCAGATCCCGCCCCCCCTGTGTGAAATGGTAAGGGGGTACAAAAGTACCCCTACCATTTCACCAAAAAAGTGGCAAAAATGGTAAAAATGACAGGAGACGGTCTTTGACAATTCCTTTATTAAAATCTTCTTTCTTCTTTCTTCATCCTTCGGTTTCTTCATCTTCTCCTTCCGTCATCTTCTTCCATCTTCTTCTTCCTCCGATCCGCTTCTTCTTGCGCTGGTCTTCTCGTCCTTCTCGTCCGGCATCTTCTTCCGTCGGCGTCGGTGTCGGTGTCCGTGTCTCTTCTTGGGCCGCTCCGCGCAATGGGAGGCTCCCGCTGTGTGAGGCTCCGCTCCGTCTGACAGGTCTTTTATAACGGAGGGCACCTGGTGACCCCGCCCCCTCTGACGCACGGGGACGTCATGGGGAATTCCATGATGGCTTTCCCCATGACGTGAGAGGGGGGCGGGGTCACCAGGTGCCCTCCGTTATAAAAGACCTGTCAGACGGAGCGGAGCCTCACACAGCGGGAGCCTCCCATTGCGCGGAGCGGCCCAAGAAGAGACAGAGACACCGACGCCGACGCAGACGGAAGAAGATGCCGGACGAGAAGACCAGCGCAAGAAGAAGCGGATCGGAGGAAGAAGAAGATGGAAGAAGATGGAAGAAGATGACGGAAGGAGAAGATGAAGAAACCGAAGGATGAAGAAAGAAGATTTTAATAAAGGAATTGTCAAAGACCGTCTCCTGTCATTTTTACCATTTTTGCCACTTTTTTGGTGAAATGGTAGGGGTACTTTTGTACCCCCTTACCATTTCACACAGGGGGGGGCGGGATCTGGGGGTCCCCTTGTTAAAGGGGGCTTCCAGATTCCGATAAGCCCCCCGCCCGCAGACCCCCACAACCAATGGCCAGGGTTGTGGGGAAGAGGCCCTTGTCCTCATCAACATGGGGACAAGGTGCTTTAGGGGTCTTAGACCCCCAAAGCATCCTCCCAATGTTGAGGGCATGTGGCCTGGTACGGTTCAGGTGGGAGGGGGGGCCGCTCTAGTCCCCCCCTCTTTTCCTGCGGCCTGCCAGGTTGCGTGCTCGGATAAGGGTCTGGTATGGATTTTGAGGGGGACCCTACGCCATTTTTTTTTTTTTTTGGCTGGGGTTCCCTTAATATCCATCCCAGACCTGAAGGGCCTGGTTATTGAATTAGGGGGGACCCCTACGCTTTTTTTTTTTCATTTTTTTTATTTTTTATCAATGACTTTGTTTTTTTATGAATGAGTTTCAATGAATGACTGTTCTCTGTATTACGGGAGCCGTCAATACACATTAGCCGCGAGTGATTTTAAATAGCTTTTTTACTTTCAAAAATGACACTTTTTGCAGAGACAGTTCTAAACACGGGAAACATGCGCCCCTTCACATGCATACTATAGACCCCCCCCCCCAGGTACGAAATTTAAAGGAATATTACACTTTTATTGTTTCAATTAAGGCATTATTAAAATCACTGCTCCTGAAAAAACGGCCGTTTTTAAAACTTCTTTTTGCATTGATACATGTCCCCTGGGGCAGGACCCAGGTCCCCAAACACTTTTTATGACATTAACATGCATATTAGCCTTTAAAATTAGCACTTTTAATTTCGAATGTTCGCATCCATTATAACTAATAGGGTTCTAAAGTTTGCACGGACTTTAGGTCCGTTCGCGGGTTCTGGTGCGAGCCGAACGGGGGGGGTGTTCGGCTCATCCCTACCCACCAGTTACATTTCTGGTCTTTTCCTTTATATCAATCTATAGGGGCAGGCAGGGACTTAAATGTAATTGTTGGGAACTACAGTGCAGAGGTTTACTCTGCCTGATCCCAAAAATTAATAAGTATTAATATTAATCCTCTATCCTTGGTCCCTGCTGCTGAACTGATGGGACCCAGGGAACTTTTATTTAATTGCTGAGAGGCGTGGCTAGCAGGATTACTATGCATGCACAATAGGGTAAAAGTTTAAAGACTTTTCTCTGTATGGGGTGGAGTAGGCGGTAAGGGAGACCCTATCAGGCAGGTTGTTTGGGGAGGCCTTATTATGCAGGCTGCAAGAGGCACCCCCATTTCTAATAGTGACCCTGTATGTAGTCAGTGAGTGCAGAGTGGGCCCCATCCCCCCTTCCACACATACATTGATGATACGATGTGATTTATAACTATATAGGGGAAGGCTATAACAATAAGGAGGGACATCTGTTCATGCTCTGAGAATTGCTGAGCTGGGGAAACAAATACGTTAATAATTAATTTATAATAAATAACATTATGGAAGGGAAACCAATTAAAATACTGTAATTGATGTGCTGCTCACAAAGTGAAGTGAGTGTGTATATGTACAGATAGAGATGGATTAGGGCAGAAATGGGGCCCTAAGCAAAGTAAAAGCTTTGTTCCACCCTACCCCATGCATTCATATGACATTAATAAGGATTACAATAGGCAGAGAGAGAAGCCACCCCATTGTCTATACTGGCATGACCTGCCCTATAAGACAACAGTTAAGCCCCATACACACGGTCGGACAATCCGCGGACCAGGTCCGTCGGACCATGTCCGTCATACTTTGTCCGATGTTGGTTTTGCGTACACACGGTCGGACAAAGTTGTCGGAAAATCCGATCATTCTGAACGTGGTGACGTTTGTTGCCTACGACGGGACTACGTAGAGGCTAGTAGCCAATAGCTTTGGTCTTGTAATGTGATCTGAGCATGCGTAGCACTTTGTCCGGTCGGACAACCGTACACACGATCGGATTTGGTGTGATCGGACCGGGTTGACGGCAAATCTTTCCAGCAGGAGATAAGACTTTGTCCGACGGACAAACCGACGAACACTGTCCGATGGTGCATACACACGGTCTGATTTTTCAACAACCTTGTCCGATCGGACCAAATTGATGAAAAAGTCCGACCGTGTGTATGGGGCTTTATAGTTGGGCCACTGGATATTCACAGGGCCCTAAGCCCCCATTGGTTACATAGTTACATAGTTAGTTAGGTTGAAAAAAGACACAAGTCCATCTAGTTCAACAATAAAAAAAATTAAAAAAAATAAAATAAAATAAAAATAAAATAAAAAATATCATACAATCCCATATACCCAATCCTATACCCACAGTTGATGCAGAGGAAGGTGAAAAAAAAACAGAAAGGGAAAGAGGAAAGAATCCAGGTCTTTCTTAAAGCAATCTACTGAGCTGGCCAGAACCACCTCTGGAGGGAGTCTATTCCACATTTTCACAGCTCTTACTGTGAAGAAACCTTTCTGTATTTGGAAATTAAATCTCTTTTCCTTTAGGCGTAAAGAGTGCCCCCTTGTCCTCTGTGTTGACCGTAAAGTGAATAACTCAACACCAAGTTTTGGACTCACTTTTTGGACTTTTACCTATAGGTAAGCCTAGAATAAGGCTTACCTATAGGTAGTGGAGATATCTCATAAACGTGCGCCGTTTAGGAGATATTTCACTTGTAGTCCGCCGGAAATTGCTACGGCGCATGCGCAGGGAAGAAACAAAACTAAAGGCAGTTTCTTCCCTAGCATATGCCGCAGGTTGTGTCTCCCGTGTGCATGCGCGGGAGTGACGTCACGCGGCTCCGGCAAATCACAGAGCCGGAGTCCGCAGCCCCGAAGGAAGAGGGCAAGAAGATAGACGATGCCCACACAGGGGACGTCACTGGATTCTTTTGTAGGTAAGTGGTACATAATGGGCTAGTATGCGATGCATACTAGCCCATTATGCTTTTCATTTGCAGGCTATACAGGGAGCATAAGAGGAAGTAAAACCCATCAGGGTTTACTTCCTCTTTAATCTCCTCTACTCTAGAGTGAATAAATTCAGTTCCTCTAATCCTTCCTCATAGCTGAGCTCCTCCATGCCTCTTATCAGTTTGGTTGCTCTTCTCTGAACTTTCTCCAGTTCCCTGATATCCCCGGTTGCCTTGTGGCAACTATGTATACAAAGTCCCAGGGCGATCTATCCTTTTTTCCACTATGTATACACAGCTCAGCGCAATGGCAACTACTAGCATGTGCACACCAATGGACAATAAGCAAATACATCAAAGAAATTCCTTACAGCTGGTGTGCCCTTCATGCACTTGTACTGTAAATACAAAATAACTGCATGTAAGAAATATGTTGCGTAGGTGAGACAGGCAAATCTTTGCTATTGGAGAGTGATGCTTAGTTAGTACAAGTATTCAGAAAACTCTCTCATTGCCTATTATGAAGTAAGCTTTGGTAGGAGTTGGCTATGACCATGACGGAATTTTGAAATTCCTTGTGGGAACACGTTTTCTCATAAGGGCATTTTTACTTCTAGTACAGATGGTGGGTTTCAATTGTTCTCTGCAGATTTTTATATTTTCTTTTCACTTTTTATGATTTCCTTGACCTTGCATTCTAAAAAAGCATTTACTCCAGACAGCCTTGGTCAATTTGGATTATTTTATTTTAATTTTTTATGTGCTTTTATTATGAACCATTATGGCTTTTATTCACATTAGTCCACAGGCTAAAACATGTACATTGTGTAGGGGTAGTGCAATGCATTGTTTCCTTTTTTTTTACTTTATTGAAGTGTCACAGAATAATGCCGCGTACACACGAGCGGATTTTCCACCCAAGCTTGGCCTGCATACACAAGGTCACGTAAAAGTTTGCTGAACTTTCGACCGTCACGAACGCGGTGACATACAACAAGCCGAGAAAGCCGCGAAAACAATCAGAATTTCCAGAAGGGTTGAGAACCTGCTCTCAAACTTTTGTTGGTGGAAATTCAGCCAGCAAAAGTCCGATGGAGCATACACACGGTCGCATTTTCCGACGAAAAGCTCTCATCTGTCTTTTGCTGGCCGAAATTCTGTTTGTGTGTACGCGGTATTACACATTGTTCAACTCTATACACTGCAGCGGGCAAGACACTGTAGTGATGCATAGCTCCCAACTGTCCCTGATTTCAAAGCAACTGTCCCTGATTTGGAGCAATGTCCCTCTGTCGCTCTTTCCTCCTCATTTGTCCCTCATTTTGGTCTGATCTATATAGTTGTATATAAAATGCACTTTTTATCTTTCAAAAAGTGCTTCTCAGTGCTAAATCTTATATCCAATTTCAAATTTTCTGTATTTGTAAATTTGAGAAGCCAGTATAAAGAAATAGTGGTAAAAAGCACTTGTGGGATTAACCACTTCAGCTCCCGCTTCATGACCAGGCCCTTTTTTGCGATATGACACTGCGTTACTTTAATTTCATGGTCGTGCGACACTGTACCCAAATACATTTTTCCCCCAATAGCGCTTTCTTTTGGTGGTATTTGATCACCTCTGCGGTTTTAAAAAGACCGACAATTTTGAATAAAAAAACAATATTTTTACTATCTGCTATAAAACATATCCAATAAAAAAAATTAAAAAAATCTAATTTCTTCATCAATTTAGGACAATATGTATTCTGCTACATATGTTTGTTAAAAAAATATCCCAATAAGCATATATTGATTGGTTTGTGCAAAAGTTATAGCGTCTGCAAACTATGGGTTATTTTTATTAATTAATGAATACATTTTTACTAGTAATGGCGGCGATCAGCAACTTAAAGTGGGACTGCGATATTGTGGCGGACAAGTCAGACACTAAAGCCTCGTACACGCGGTACAATTGTTGGCAGGGTATTGTCTGTTAACAGATTGTTGTCCTAAAATCTTACCGTTAGTACACTACTTTTGACAATTGTTGTCTAACATTCGGCCAACAAATGTTGGATGGCAGGCTAGTAAATTTTCGGCAGACAATGGTTTAACGTAAGATTTTCGTATGGTCAGGACCTAAATTCGTCACACAAAAGTCGAAAGTACAAACACGTGCACATGCTCGGAATCAATGCTCACCAAACACGTAATTAGCAGAAGGGTGGTGCTCAAGGGCTGAAATTCCTCATAGTAAGTCAACAACATTTGTGTTTGTGGCACGTCAATTGTGTAACGTTAGTATGCAAGACAAGATCCTGGCACACGCTCTTAAGATAAAAATCTGCCGCTCGGTTGGCCAACAATCGTACCGTGTGTACAAGGCTTAACTGACCCTTTTTTGCTAAGAAATATGCACTGTCACTGTACTTATGACACTGGCTGGGAAGGGGTTAACATCAGGGGCGATCAAAGGGTTAACTGTGTGCCTAACCTGTGCTTTCTCACTGTGTGGGAGGCGCTTTTACTATGGGAAGGCATTGATCCATGTTCCTGCTTTGCAGAGACACAGGATCAATACCTTCCCCATTGACAGAACGGTAATCTGCCTTGTTTACATAGGCAGATTGCTGTTCTGCCTGTGCATTGTACAACTGGCGAGTGTCAGCAGACATCGAGTCTGTGGTACCCGCCGCTGGGCTCCCACTGTGTGTGATCATGGCATGAGCGGATCGCCGGCGGTGTTCATGCGTGCCCTAGACCCGGAAGTGTCAGATCACGTACTAGGTATGTGATCTGGCTCAGAGCGGCCATCCTGCGGCAGTATATCTGCAGCGGGTGGTCGGGAAGAGGTTAACTAATCTATTTTTTGTATAATTATCCTTTTAAGGGAGCGTGGCAGGGGGTGTGTCCTATGCCTACATACTTTTGCTGATTGGTGTCCCTCGTTCCCATCTCAAAAAGTTGGGCTGTATGAGTGGTGCATAGTGTGGTGAATTACATTGTGTAGAAATGCATACATGCTGCATTTGATGTAACACATGACACCACATGTATGGTAACAGGGCTCGAAGAAAACAATCGTTTTTTTTCTTGTTTTTTTTTTTTTTGCTCCTTATAGTTTGGCATGGGCAGAACAAAACCAGTAAATCTTGTTAATGTGGATTGTAACTGCTTGAAGTAAGCACAGTACTGTATCATCACTTTACTTTCTATAATCTACTCCATTGTATGGGGGATTATACATACTGAGCCTGTCTGTGTTAGGGGATATCCAGTGTAAAGCTGTTTTATTTTTTTTTGTCTAAAACCATAGAAGGAAGGAATGTATTGTAAAGTCAAACCATTTGAGATATACCATGTCCATTTTGAAAGCAGATCTTTTGAAACTTTTTTTGTATTAGAGTACAGAACTATATTTTGGAGCAAGCATTTGTTTCAAATAAACTTGGAAAGGCTCAAAAAGTCCCTAGCGTAACAATACTGCTAAAATGTGCTGCTCAGTTTACGTTCCTAGCAAGGTTCCTGTGAGGTGGTATAACTGAACTTTTAGGCAATCATGGAAGTCATGTCATCCTGCAAAATGGTCAAAGACCAACACCCTAAAGAGGCTGGAAAAAAGATGCCACAGTTGGCGCCTCTTGTATCACGGTCACGGGATAGTTTACATTTTTGGGCTTTTATTCAATATGTGCAAAAAAGAGATCACACGAAAAAAAATAAAAAATTCATACTCTTTATTGCATATCAAAAACATACATAATAAAAATTTAATTTACAATTTTCTACATTAAGCATTCTATTCATCTACACTATCTCTCACTAGTCCCTTCCATACTATACCATTTACTCCAAATTTTCTGATATTTCTGTAGGTTTCCCCTACTTTCATACATAACTTTTTCATATGCTATGATATGATTAACTGCATTCATCAATTCTCTTATAGGGGGAGTTTTAACTTGCAACCATCTCTTATGCTAAGAATTTTCGTTCGTATTTTGCACCATTAGTGGGCTGCAGCAACAGCCAATTTTCGGCCATCGAATTTGAGTAATTGGACATGTTGGAAATTTTTTGAAAGACAAACTATTTTTTAATCAATGATGGGAGAATCGTTGAGAAATGTAATCGAAAAATGTAATCGAAAAATGAATGCGCATGTGCAAGAAATTAGTGTAGCAAATAGCACCTGTATAGCGCTTGAAAAAAGCGTCTCCTTTCACTCCATTGTGAAATCCGGAGGGCTTTCACACTGGAGCGGTGCGCTAGCAGGACGGTAAAAAAAAGTCCTGCTAGCAGCACCTTTGGAGCGGTGAAGGAGCGATGTATTCACTGCTTCTAAACCGTTCCTACCCATTGAAATCAACGGAGCAGCGCGGGAAGTTTAGCGCCGTATATTTCATTGCATTACTGCAAGTTTAATGCCGTATATTTTGCGTTACTGCAAGTTTAAAACCATATATTTCATTGTGTTACTGCAAGTTTAACACTGTATAGTTCTATGCGTTACTGCAAGTTTAACGCTGTACATTTCATTGAGTTACTGCAAGTTTAATGCTGTATATTTCATTGCATTACTGCAAGTTTAACGCCGTATATTTCATTGCATTACTGCAAGTTTAACGCTTTATATCTCACTGCATTACTGCAAGTTTAACGCCATACAGTTCTGTGCATTACTGCAAGTTTAACGCCATATAGTTCTGTGCATTACTGCGAGTTTAACACTGTATATTTCATTGCGTTACTGCAAGTTTAACTGTATATTTCATTGCGTTACTGCAAGTTTAACGCCATATAGTTACATAGTAGACGAGGTTGAAAAAAGACACAAGTCCATCAAGTCCAACCTGTGTGTGATTATATGTCAGTATTACATTATATATCCCTGTATGTTGTGGTAGTTTAGTGCTTTACTGCAAGTTTAATGTGGTAAAGTTCTGTGTGTTACTGCAAGTTTAACGTTATATATTTCATTGCGTTACTGTAAGTTTAATGCTGTATAGTTCTGTGTGTTACTGCAAGTTTAACGCCATATATTTCATTGCGTTACTGCAAGTTTAACGCTGCATACAGTTAAAACTCGGATTATGAGTAATGTGGTTTACAAGCGTTTTTTTTTTTTTTTTTAGATCCTCACTCGATTTGCGAGCATTCTCTCGCAAGACAAGCAGGATTCAAGCCTCTGGGGTGTGCAGTACTGCATGTGGCCAGAGATGCGGGGTGCCGGTGACGCGTGGAGACGCTCAGAGACAGTCGGAGACACTCAGTTCCCAAGTGTCTATGGCGCCCCTCCACCTCTGGCCACATGCGGTACTGCATATACATAGCAGTGACACTGGAACGAATTATGAGTTTCCATTGATTCGAATCAGAGTTTCCATCGATTCCTATGGAGAAACTTGCTTTGATATGCGAGTGCTTTGGATTACAAGCATGCTTCTGGAATGACTTATGCTCGTAATCCAAGGTACTACTATATTTCATTGCGTTACTGAAAGTTTAACGCTGTATAGTTCTGTGCGTTACTGCAAGTTTAACGCTGTGTATTTCATTGCATTATTGCAAGTTTAACGCTGTATATTTCATTGCGTTACTGCAAGTTTAATGCCATATAGTTCTGTGTGTTACTGCAAGTTTAACGCTGTATATTTCATTGCATTACTGCAAGTTTAACGCTGTATAAAGTAAAACCTCAGATTGGGAAAAAAAATTCCCATACTTCTCTTTTAAGCCCTGTCCTCTTTGTCAAATTCCAGAACCCCAGTGAGCAGTAGATAATTTTGCATGTGACAATTGGATGTCAAGGTTGGGGTTTAGTAAAGGAAAGAGGGCAAGGGTTGATCTCAACATGGAGAGACGTTGAGGTTCTTTGAAAAATCTGTGTTGAGGATCCAAGGAACCTAGTTTTTTAAAAGGTTAATTATCTTTAGCGACTGACTAATTAGTGGATAAAGGTCTTAAACCTTGTTGGAGCTATTGTAGGTATAGTGTTCTTTTCATAATCGCTATTCATGTTGTTGGCCATCCGTTACATCTAATCCCATAACTGGCTTAATTATTTTCCTAAGTGCCACTGTGAATTTCCGCACAACACTTTGTACCTTTGTTTCTCTAATTTATACCTCTATATGGGAGTATGAGTGTCAGTTTGATAGGTCAGCACCACTTTAACTGTAATACCAAGTGGCTGTGTTAATAAGGCAATTATATTACAAAGATTTCATTTATGGTAGATTATTACACAAGTGTGTCACATATACAGTACACTTTGTATTTTTATTATGGAAGGGCCATGTCTTAAGCTGGAGTGTCCCTTTCCAAAATGTAGTGCTGTTTGTAGCTAGGGTGTAGCATGCCTGGGCTCTTTTTATCTTTTCTGTGTTCAATGTCTTTGTCATAAGCTTTAGAAATTGATTATTTCTGCCTGCTGACTCTAGTGTGAGAGATAACAATGTATCCAGTTAAGAACATTTTTGTGCCTTGGTCATTCACTGAGGGTTTTATTTCAGAAATGTGAGCTGAGGGAAAAGGATAGATATGTATGTAGCGGGGTCGTACCCCTTTTAGGGGAAGAGACTACATCCCCCATAATTCCCCAGGCTCCCGGGCTGCTTGTTTCCGCCCGAGAGGCTGCTGGGGGAGGTGATAAAAAGGAGGAGGAGAGACCGCCTCTTCCTCTTCTGATGCCGCGTCTGACTGGGACGCCTCTTCTGACTGAGCTGGTGACGCGGAGACTTGTTCCTGAGGGGACACCTGTGCGGACCGGGACTGCTGAGGGCCTGAAGCCTGGGCCTTGCAGCAGACGGAGTGAGACTCTCATCCCTCAGAGTCAACAGCAGCGGAGCGGAGACTTTTCCCTACAGCCGGTCGGTCGGAGTTGAGGACCGGAACGCAGGGGCTGTGACTGAGGAGACCGGACGCCGCCATTGGAGGGACCGGAGCTGAGGACGGTACCCCAGGATTGGTGAGAGAGCTGAAAGGCTCATCCTGCATTGATACACACATTTTCATGCCTATTGAACTGCCAAGGCACAATTTACCTCAGAGCAGCAAATGTTACTTTCTGTGGATTACAAATACACCATTTAAAGCTACATGTGCACCACCTTTACAGATCTATTGCCGGTGAAGAATACTGTACTATTTCAAGGACTGAGCTCTATTGCTAGGGATCAGGCCTGGTCCGTTAGGTAGGCGCAGATAGATTTATTGCACCTCAGGGGTGCATAGCAGACGGTCGCTACACTTGGCGCTCCGTTCCCCACTTGCCAGTTTGATACATATATGTGTACATGTTAAAGTGCATATTGCAGGGACCTGCTAAAGTATTGTAAGTCATATGTTTAAATGCCTGTTACTATTTCTTTTCCTTACTGCCAAAGTAAAGCCAGTTATTCTTATCTCAGCAGTCTGCTTGTGAGTTCATACCCATTACACTTAGAGTATAAGTGATATTTATATGTGCATAGATACATACCCCTTTACTAACTGTGCCAGGGCGGGTAGAGCAAATTGCCGGGGGTTGGTGGAGCTGTACTCAGGGACCCAAAACAAACCAGCGGCCCTCTTAACTGGGGGTATCGCTACACGTGGGGGCTCGTAATCCGGGATCCTGAGTCAGCGGGAAAAGCCGCCAGAAGGTACCGGCATGGACCCGATAGAAGTGGGACGGTGGTCCGCAACATGGGCCACTGATCCAGCCGCAGCAGCAGTCATTGAAAAAGAAACGGAAACCGCGCCACCTAACACTTGGCTGTGTCGCCAGCTAGAGAAGATTCAAACTATAAAAACATAACGTGCCATGAAATCCGTTAATCTTTTATCCTGGTACATGTGGATAGAAAGTGCTAATGTGCTGTGTGATCCAAAAAATATATATTTCTTAGATAAATATATATAAAGTGCTTCTTTGTTTTACCCCTAAAGTTGCTATCCCCTGCGTGAATCTCTAATTATCATGCACAGTGATTGTTTACCATTAAGCCATATATCTAACAATAAAAAATAAACTTAAATAAATAAAGTTTCCACATAAGCCAGTATGTATTAATACATCTAAAACCAAATGAAGTAAGTGCAAATAGGTGCAAGTAGACTTGCACGTGCTGGTAAAAACGATATAATCAACCAAGAAATACCAAAGTTGATATTCATAACATATGAACCAAATGAAGTAGGTGCAAATAGGTGCCAGTAGACTTGCACGTGCTGATAGAAACAATGAAATCAACAGAAAATACCAAAAATAATAATCATAACTTATAGTCCATTTGTGACATAGGAAATGCTTCTAGATATAAAGTGCTTGTGTTCAAATAAGGTACACCGTGCAGTTCCTATTTTTCTCTGTGCAGCCGCCACCAGTTAGGTAATGGATCACTTACCAAATTTAGGCAAGTGCAGGGCATATGGTTTAATTAAGGATAACCAGTCCTCTCTCTGGTCTCCCTCCAAGACTCAACCTTCTGAATTTGGATGTACCTTGATCTCCAGTGATAGGTAATGTAAAGAAAAAGGGGGGCTCCAATAGTGAAGTATGTTTTGTCCAAACAATTTTTATTAAAAATCAAGTGTTTAAAAAACTCACATTTATCAGTGCCTTTGGCCGGCACTGAGCATATCCAGCCTGGTAGGTAGTGTGATGCGTGCTGTTTAGTATGCGTCCCAGGTCCCTTCCTAGTGCGAGCCGCCTCCCCGGAAGTGACGTAATCGCGTTATCTCCCAGCAGCCTCTACGCGTTTCGCAAGACCTTTTGCGTCATCAGGAAGCTGCCGGGTGTCTGTTGAATTACGTTTATATAGTCCCCATACCTATCTGTTAGCGCAGTGATTGGTTTAGCCCCTTTCTCCCTCCCGGAAGTATAGCGGCGGCCATCTTTAATATGGGCTTTCCGTTTGTTTAGTGCCCTTCTTGCCCTTTTGTCTGTTATATGTCCATTCTAATCAATGTTCCTACGCTTCGTTCTCCTTTGCTGTTTATCTCTACTTTGTTTTTGTGTGATATTGTACGTAATTGGCTGTGGTTCACTCCTCTAGTTTATCTTTATATGTTGTTGTTTCTAATTGGCTATAATCTGCTCCAGAGAGTAGGAGATACTGTGTTGGTTTCAGTTGTTCCCCATTTCTGACCCGCTTAATGGTTGTTGCCACCCACAAGCCTGGATTGCTCTCACATTCCGACATTTTACATTTTATAGCATTCATACTTTAATCGTAACATGCCTGGTACAATGCAAAATATTATGTATTTCTATTCATATTCGTTTATTTCTTTCCTATTAACCCTAGCCCCATGTTGCCATTTTAACATATCCTGTGAAAGCCTTTTGGCTGTATTAGTGTTAATATTACCAATTGTTCCCATACTGTGCATTGGAAACGTTTGTGTTTCAGTGAAATATGTATGTGTGATACTGAGGTTTAAAAAACCCCATTTTAAGTGAAAGAATTTCGTGAACAAAAAAACCCTAAAAAAAATTGGAATTTCAAATAGGAATAAAAATATGAATAAAAATATGAATAAAAATAATTAAAATAAAAAAATGAACAGAATGCAAAATAAAAATAATAATAAAAATAAATGTAAAAATAAATATAAATAATAAAAAAATAAAAATAAAAATAAAAATAAAAATAAAAATATAAATAAAAATAAAAATAATACTAAAAATAATAGGAATGAAAATAAAAATGAAAATAATGAAAATAAAAATAATAATAAAAATAATAATAGTAAAAATATCAAAATCAAAATAAAAATAAAAATAATAATGGGAATAAAAATAAATACATAATAAAAATATATAATATATAAAAAAGTAATGATAAATAGAATTGGGAATCAATGTGATTGTCGTGTTGGCTGCAATCTATACCAAAATAATGTTTTATGTGTTATAATGTAAATGGGAACGTGGGGTTAGGTCAATAGTCTTCTAAATAACAGTTAACATCAATCTCTACATTTAACCCCTTTTTCTTCATTGTGTCTAATTTGTATATCCAGTAAGTTTCATTCTTAGATATTTCTCTTTTTAAATTCTTATTCCTCCAGTCTTGTTCTATTCTGTCTATACCGTAGAATTTTAAATGTTTGGGGTTCTTATTATGGACTTCTTTGAAATGCTTGGATAAACTGTGATATATATATCCCTTTTTTATATTCCTTATATGTTCGCCTATCCTAGTGGAAAGTGTTCTAGTCGTTCGTCCCACATATTGCAACCCACAGTCACATTCGATCACGTATGTGACGTGGGTGCTTTGGCATGTGATCAATTTTTTTATTTTGAATTTCTGTTTATTAGAGTGGGATTCGAATTCTACTACTTTCCTTGCTTTCCCATTAGATGTTTTACATGGTTTACATTTCCCGCATCTATAAAAACCCTTCTGTTCAAAAAAGGTGGTCATTTTGCTCGGTGGGTCAGGCACATTTTTAACCAGTTGGTCTCGGATCCTTTTGGCCCTTCTGTATATGAACTTGGGTCTTATTGGCAAAATGTTGCCTAGGTGTGGGTCGTTCCTAATGATCGGCCAGTATTTAGTAATTACCCCTTCCAAGGCTTTGTACTGGCTATTATATCCAGTTATGAATGGTATACTCCTTTCCTGTGTCACCTTTCTTTTTTTCTTTTCATTGTTATTCAAGATAGTGTTTTCTCTGTTCTTTCGTCCCACCCTCTCTCTAGTTTTTTCCAGTATTTCTAGGTTGTACCCTTTCTCTCTAAATCGATCTATCAAGATGTTGGTTTGTGTGTAGTAATCTTCCAATCTATTACAGTTTCGTCTAATACGGACGAACTGTCCCATGGGGATTGCTTTTTTCCACTTAGGGTGGTGGCAGCTGTTATATGGGATATACCCATTCCTGTCTGTTTCCTTAAAGAATGTTCTGGTTTCCAGGTGTAGTTCCTTCTTATATATTTCAAGGTCCAGAAAGTTTACTTTCTTTGTATTGGTCTCTACTGTGAATTTTATGTTGTACTTATTGTTGCCAATGTGTTCCACAAATAGTGCTAAATCCTCCTTGGAGCCCTCCCAAATAATCAGTATGTCGTCAATAAATCGTTTGTACGACACAATTTGTGGCCAGCATCTTCCAAACACCTCCTCGTGTTCCCATTTGTTGAGGAAGATGTTGGCCACACTGGGGGCATATTTATTCCCCATTCCTACACCTTTTATTTGTTTGAAGAAATCATGCTGGTGCCAAAAGAAATTCTTCCCCATGGCCAGCCTTAGGCCTTCGAGTATGAACCGCCTCTGTTTAAGTTTTAACTCAGAAAAATTCTTCATGGCCCATGCTACTGCCCCTAGGGCGTCGGCCTGTTTGATATTGGTGTACAGTGACTCCACGTCTATCGTCACCAATAGAGTTTCGTCATTTATTTTGAGTGGTTTAATCATCTTAATAATGTCTGTACTATCCTTGATAAAGGCTTGTCCCTTACTTGCCAGGGGTTGTAGGAAAATGTCAAGGTATTCCCCTAGTCTGGAAAAAATGGATCCGATCCCACTTATTATGGGCCTGCCCGGGGGCTTTTGCTTATCCTTGTGCACCTTGGGCACCTGATAGATTACTGGTACCCTTGGAGCTTCTGGTAATAAGTACCTCCCCTCTTTTTTGTTTAGAATTTTGTCCGAGATGCCCCTATTCAAGTATTCTTTTAATTTCACTTTGTACTCTTTATTGGGATTTTTCCTTAATTTTTCATAGGTAGTTTCATCCTTCACCAGTTTGTTCAATTCTAGTCCATAATGTTCTTTGGTCATAATGACTAATCCCCCTCCCTTGTCAGCCGGTCTTATTACTATATTTTTCCTTTTTTCTAATTTCCTAATTCCTTGCCAAATCCTATCAGTTTTTTCATTAACTGGTTTAATATTTCTTATCTCCATTTCCACCATCTTTCTGAAGACCTCTATATGGTGGTTGGTACTGGATTTAGGGTTAAACGTGGATTTATTTTTTAAACCAGAGTGTGTGTAAACGGTTTCTTCCCGTCTTTGGGTATCAGATTCTTTCCCTATGAAATGTTTTTTTAGATTAAGTTTCCTTGTGAATTTTTGTAGATCGATAAATGCTTCAAACGGGTTGAATGCTTTACTGGGGGCATATTTTATCCCCTTGTCTAATACTAAAAGTTCTTCTTGGGTGAATGTTGTATCTGTAAGGTTGAACAGTCCTTCTCCTAGTTTTCTCTTTTTCTTTTTAGTTCCCCCTCTGCATCCCCTCCTCCTCCAGGTTTTCTGTTTGGTGCCATATACTGGTTCTCCTGTGGATATTGGTTCCAGCCCCCCCTGCTTGTTTGGAATACCGGCATTGGGGGTTTGTATGGTTCCCTCCAATCTCTCCATTCCCCCTGCCCCTGTTGGTATCCGTAGTTTTGGTTGTAATACCCCCTCCCTCTTCCTCTAAAACCACCCCTCCATGGTCTAGGGTAGTACCCCATCGGGGGTTGGTAGGGTGGGTTTTGGGTTGGTGGTCCCTGCTCTGTTCTATTCTGAGTGGTTTTGATCTGGGTACTGTTGTTGGTAAGGGGTTTCACCTTACTGGCAGTACTGGGGACTGGTTTGGGGGTGCCCCTTGTTGGTGGATTTTGTTGCTCTAAACTCCATTCATCCCCTTCATCATTCAGGGATGTGTTATTGGAACTTATAGCTATTTCTTCCTCCTGCCATTTGTATACATTTCCAGCCATGTAATCCTTTTTGTCCCTCTGGTATTTTTTTACTTTTTTATTTTTCACTTCATTGTCTATTTTGACCAGGGTTTCCTGTAATTTAGCTGCCCTTGTTTTGTAATCCTGGCTTTCTATGTGGGGTAACATATTTTCCCTAATGTGGTTAATGTTGGCCTCTATTTTCGCCAATTTTATTTTTCTTCTGTCAATGATAATATCAAGTAACTTGTTCTCACAACCATTGAAGAAGCTAAACCATGATTTAGACAGGTTTTCATCTGTTAACCCATCATTGGGTCCCACGTCCCATCTTAATCTTCTTGGGGTGATTTTTGCATCTCTGTACTGTTCTAGGGTCATGATGTCCCACCACACCCTGATTTGCTTATCCATGGCACTTCTTAGATGTTTAAACCCCTGTTCTAAGTTTACCGCTGTGGTATTATCAGATTGTCCAAATATGCTACCCACATCAAGTTGGCGATTCGCCAAAAATGAAAAGACCTCCATAATGTTGCTGCCCGTACAGAAAGAACCTCTTACACTGCCCTAAATTAGGGATGTGGCATGAGGTAAAAAATGGGGAAATATGGGGTACCGGCGCTACTGTTTCACTCACAGCAGTCTGCTTGTGAGTTCATACCCATTACACTTAGAGTATAAGTGATATTTATATGTGCATAGATACATACCCCTTTACTAACTGTGCCAGGGCGGGTAGAGCAAATTGCCGGGGGTTGGTGGAGCTGTACTCAGGGACCCAAAACAAACCAGCGGCCCTCTTAACTGGGGGTATCGCTACACGTGGGGGCTCGTAATCCGGGATCCTGAGTCAGCGGGAAAAGCCGCCAGAAGGTACCGGCATGGACCCGATAGAAGTGGGACGGTGGTCCGCAACATGGGCCACTGATCCAGCCGCAGCAGCAGTCATTGAACTGCCGGGGATATGGCAGAGAGAGGCAGTCAAGCAGCTCATAGTGTCCCTATCCCCATGCCACAAGTCATGGATAATGGACATGAGAAATGATGTCGGGTATACATACGCCTTAATAGAATGGAAGGAAGAGACTCCAGAGCAGTTCAGGAGCCAAAGCATACGGGCACCGGATGGTCAGACCTATCAATTGCTGCATACGCTGCCGCGTAAGGGAGACTATTCTCCTGTGAAAACTATGCTATCCCCAAAGCAGGAAGAGCAGAAGGGCGCGGAAAGTCCCGCACCCGCACAACCTACTCTTAGTGCAGAACTGTGTGCTGTCCTAGGGGAGATTGTGACTCAGTGCAGAACAGACCCCGGGGACTACCCAATGTCGGGATACAGGAAACTCCGGATGTTCTCAGGGAGGACACCTGTACCCTCGGGAGAAGAGAGATTTGAAGAGTGGTTAGATGGTGCCACGCAGGCCCTAGAAGAATGGGAGGTCCCAGAAAGTAGGAAGAAGCAAAGGATTGTTGAGAGCCTAAAAGGACCTGCCTTATAGGCCATACGCAATCTGAAGACAAGCAAAAAGGATTGCACTGCCCAGGACTACATAGACATCCTGGAAAGTGTGTTTGGTGGGACAGAAAAAGTCACAGAACTTACCTATCAACTGGAACACTGTTACCAGAAGACAGGGGAGAAGCTGTCGGAGTATATGGGACGCATAGACAAGATCCTGCATAGGATTATCCTGAAGAAGGGGATAGATCCGGGGAAGGTAGATGAAGCCCGTGCCAGCAGGTGATGAGGGGAGCCCAACCCCTGGACCCTGTCGCACTAATTCTACGCACCCGGCAGGATGGGAAGAGCCTGGACTACCCTGATCTCATTCGAATGGTCAGAGAAGAAGAGGCCATGTTGGAAGAGAAACGGGAAAAGCAAGTGATGGGGTCTACAAAACTTCCAGTGGCCACGGTCAGGTCTGCCTTAACCCCTGAAAGAGAGACAGAGGTAGATGCCCTGAAGTTGCAGATGTCCCAGATGATGGAGATACTGACGTCTCTAGTGGCGAAAGAGACGCCCAGTCCCAAGAAAGAAACAAGCAGGAGGGAATTGTTTCCAGCTGTTTCAGCACCAGCATCCCCACCTGACTACGGTGAGATGATCTGTTTTAACTGCGGGGGAGTGGGCCATATTGCAGCTGTATGTGCCAGTCCCAAAAAGAAGAAAACAGATAGCCGCCAGCCGGCGGGAAACGCCAAAGGGCCACGGTGAAGGAGTCAACCGGGTGCCCATCGCCTTCAGTGAGCTCCAAGAAGAATAACGGAAAGAGAAGAGGAGATCAGACCCCTCGGAAGGAACCCAGGGATCCTCAACCAAGGTACACTCCAGAGAAAGGGGGCAAGACCCCTCCGAAGAGACACAGTACCCCTAAACGAGAACCCTTAAAAGTGAGAGATAACAATGTCCCTCAACGGGTTCACACTCCCAGCAAGAGGGAGAAAATTAATGCATACCAGGCTCAAGAAAGGATCAAGTGCAGCTCAAGTGAGAAGGAAAAGAGTCCACAGAAGAGGACAGCATCAACTCGGCTCTACCCAGAAAAGCTAGTTGGTCCATCCCCTACTGTACCCATCCAGGTGGAAGGAGTGTACACCAAGGCCCTCCTAGACACTGGAGCACAAGTGACCCTATTGTATAGGGACTTCTATGACAGATACCTGAGCCATCTGCCAATACAGAAGATAGAAGAGTTGGAGATAAGGGGATTGGGAACTCAGAGTTTCCCCTATGATGGATACCTACCCATACGGTTGACCTTTGACCCATCCGTAGCTGGGAAGACTGAAGTGTTTGACACCTTAGCAGTGGTGTGCCCTCGTCCACCTGGAACCAGCAAGACTTCCCTGATTATAGGGACGAACACGGACCTAGTCAGAAGGCTTCTGACCCCCCTGGTGAAGAAAGAGAATCTTTCAGCCCCCAAGATCCACCCCATGCTGAAGGCAGCCTACCAGCGGTTGGTCCTAGAGCAGAAGACCCCAAGTGAGGGGATAGGAAGGGTATGGAGGCTTGGAAAAGAAGGAGCGGTGTTACAGCCTGGAGAGGTGACCTGCATGAGGGCCACGGTGAAACTTAATTGGGAGCAGCCTGGCCCCTTTGTAATGTTGGAACCCGACCCAATGGAGGGTCACTCAGGTCTGGAAGTGATACCAGAAGTGATCTCATTGAAGGACCTGAAGAAGGCTAGAAGAAGAGTCCCTGTCAGTGTGAGGAACTCCACGGAGCGGCCCGTGGAGATCCCTGCCAGGATGCTTCTGGGACAGGTGAGCCCTGCTGTCCCAGTTGGCTGGTCAGAAGTGAAGGGGACGGGTGAAGGAGAAGATGTTTGGAAGAAACTCTCCATGGAAAACCCAAACCTACCTGGAGCTTGGAAAGAGAGAGCCAAGGCCCAGCTGACCAGATGGGAGAAGATTTTCTCTAAAGATGAGTTTGATGTGGGGTGTGCGAGGAGTGCCACCCACCGAATCCGCATGCAAGAGGACAAGCCATTCAGAGAGAGAGTGAGACGAGTCCCGCTAGCAGATCTGGAGGATCTGAGGGAGCAGCTTGCAGAATTGAAGAAGACGGGAGTGATTCGGGAGTCCAGAAGCCCCTATGCCTCCCCAATTGTGGTAGTCAGGAAGAAGAATGGGTCATTGAGGCTCTGCATTGACTACAGAACTCTCAACAGGAGGACCATTCCTGACCAGTACACCACGCCAAGGATAGAAGATGCCTTACAGAGTTTATCTGGAGCTAAGTGGTTCAGTGTGATGGACCTCAAGAGTGGGTATTACCAGATCCCCATGCATCCAGAAGACAGAGAAAAGACTGCCTTCATAACCCCAGTAGGATTCTTTGAGTTCAACAGGATGCCTCAGGGCCTATCTGGAGCTCCTGTTACATTTCAACGCCTTATGGAAAGGACAGTTGGAGACATGAACCTCATAGAAGTCCTTGTGTACCTGGACGATGTCATTGTCTTTGGAAAGACTTTGGAAGAACATGAAGCCAGATTGGAGAAAGTACTGAAGAGGCTCAGTGAAGAGGGACTCAAACTTTCCCCGAGAAGTGTCGGTTCTATCAGTCTTCTGTGAACTATCTGGGACACATAGTGTCTGAAAAAGGAGTGGCTACAGACCCTGAGAAGTTGGAGGCAGTTACTTCGTGGCCAAGGCCCACAACAGTTACAGAACTTCGGTCTTTCTTGGGGTTCTGCTCCTACTACCGCAGGTTTGTGGATGGGTTTGCCCGCATTGCAAAACCCCTAAACGAACTGCTCAAGACAGAAGGAGAGGAAGATGGGTTGGGGCCTAGGAGGCCCGGTGAGTCGGTCAAAGACCAGTGGAACTCAAGGTGTGAAGAGGCTTTCAGAACCTTGAAGAGAAGTCTCACCACAGCCCCAGTTTTGGCCTACGCTGACCCCACTAGACCATATGAGCTACATGTTGATGCCAGCCATGAGGGCCTAGGTGGAGTACTCTACCAGGAGTACGAAGACCAGCTACGACCAGTGGCTTATGTGAGCCGGAGCCTGACCCCCTCCGAGAAGAACTATCCCACTCACAAGTTGGAGTTCTTAGCCCTCAAATGGGCAGTTGTTGACAAACTGAGAGACTATCTGTATGGGGCCGAGTTTACTGTAAAGACAGATAACAACCCCTTGACCTACCTATTCACCACCGCCAAGCTGGATGCAACTGGACACAGATGGTTGGCGGCGTTGTCTGGATTCAATTTCAGCCTCAAGTACAGGCCAGGGGCTGGAAATAGGGATGCAGATGCCCTGTCCCGAAGATCCCATGTCATGGTCGATGACTGGGAAGACTGGACTCAAGTGGCACCAGATAGAGTGCGAGCCCTTTGTCAGGGGGCTGAACTCCAAGCCAGAGGAGGATCCAGAGTGGAAGAGATAGGAGTTACCACAGTGGGAGTCCCAAAGTGTTACTGTGGGGTAACTCAACTAGCAGAAGAGTGTCTACCGAAGCTGTCCAAGAAGGAGTTAAGGTGTGACCAATTGGAAGACCCCATGGGGAGATTGGTCCTGGAAGCCCTGGAAGACAAGAGTCTAGAGGGACTTCGCCTTCACCCTTCCAAAGAAGCCCGCCTACTGAGGAGAGAGTTGGACAAATTACAGGTGCATCAGGGGGTAGTCTACCGAAGGGGCCCTCTGATGGCCCAGAAGACAAGTGGCAGTTGTTTCTCCCCGAGAAGCATCGAGAGACTGTGCTGATTGCCTTACATGACCAGCATGGTCACTTGGGAGCAGAGAGAACCTTCCAACTTGTCAGAGACCGGTTTTATTGGCCCTGCATGAGGGCCGAAGTGGAGGAGTATTGCCATTCCTGTGCAAGATGCATTCAGAGAAAGACTTTACCCCATCAAGCTGCCCCAATGGGCCATCTACAGAGTCAAGGCCCAATGGATCTGGTATGCATTGATTTTCTCTGCCTCGAACCCGATTTGAGTGGATTGGGAAATGTTCTGGTGGTAACCGACCATTTCACCCGTTATGCTCAGGCTTTTCCAACCAAGGACCAGAAGGCCTCTACAGTAGCCAAGGTACTTCTGGAGAAGTACTTTGTTCACTATGGACTACCACAGAGAATCCATTCAGACCAAGGAAGGGACTTTGAGAGTCGCCTGATCAGGAAGCTACTAGATTCTCTGGGAGTAGAGAAGACTAGAACCACACCATATCACCCTCAAGGTGATGCCCAGCCTGAAAGGTTCAACAGGACCCTATTGAACATGTTGGGAACTTTGGAAACAGAGAAGAAGCAACATTGGAGCCAACACATTTCAGCTCTGGTGCATGCTTACAACTGTACAACCAGTGATGTGACAGGGTTTTCCCCCTACCGACTTATGTTTGGGAGAGAAGCAAGATTGCCAGTGGATTTGGCCTTCGGCATATCCTTAGACCATGCCTCTGCTGCCCTTTACAAAGGATATGTGGACAGACTGAGGCACAGTTTGAAGATAGCTTATGAGAAAGCTCAAGCGGCCTCCGACCAGAGGGGGGCCCGAAACAAGAGGAACTTTGATTTGAAGGTTCGAGTACAGGACCTACAGCCTGGGGACCGTGTACTGTTACGCAATCTAGGGATCCCTGGAAAACACAAGATTGCTGATAGATGGAGATCAGAGCCATATATCATCTGTAGAAAACTTCCAGGATTGCCTGTCTACAAGTTGAAGCCAGAAGGAAGAGTGGGGCCTTTGAAGACCTGGCATAGGAATCACTTGCTCCCACTCACTGAAGCAGTCAGAATGCCTCCAGCAAGAGACGTACCTGAATCTGTTTCCATTCTGGATACCCCCAGGCCTAATACTAGGTCTCAGACATCCCAAGTTAGGGGTGGACAGGACCCCCAACCAGAGGAAGAAAGAGGAGAACTTGAATGGCTATGGCCTTCCTCAACTCCAGGAAATTCTGCCATAGACCTTCCACCTACTGAAGATGTGGAAGATGGAACATTGAACCCAGAAGCCACAGAGTTTGTGCCATTCAGTGTTGTGCCTGAGTGCTGGGAAGATATCCCTGGTCTCTACTCAGAAGAAGAAGTAGATGTTCCAGAACCAGAGATGTTGCCGGAATGTGTTCCTGAAGAAGTCCCAAGAGAACAGAGAGCTCGCAGAGTTGTGAAGCCTCCCAAGAAGTTAACTTACCCAAGATGGGAGAAAGTTCAGAGGACTCTGTTACCACAGCAAGGAGAAGTGCTGAACGCCCTGACCCATCCACTGTTCATTTGGTGGAGGGCAACCCCAGCTCACTCTCTGGCACAGTTAAACAGGTCGCCCACACTGAAGTGACCTGTAGACAGGACAGCTCCCCATCTTATACTAATTGGTGGGAAGCTCCCCTGTCTAAATTACGTGAACGTGTTGTTTCCGAGAAAGCTTGTAATTTGAACACTGTCTTTGGGGACCAAAGATTCAAAGTGGGGGGAGTGTGTAGCGGGGTCGTACCCCTTTTAGGGGAAGAGACTACATCCCCCATAATTCCCCAGGCTCCCGGGCTGCTTGTTTCCGCCCGAGAGGCTGCTGGGGGAGGTGATAAAAAGGAGGAGGAGAGACCGCCTCTTCCTCTTCTGATGCCGCGTCTGACTGGGACGCCTCTTCTGACTGAGCTGGTGACGCGGAGACTTGTTCCTGAGGGGACACCTGTGCGGACCGGGACTGCTGAGGGCCTGAAGCCTGGGCCTTGCAGCAGACGGAGTGAGACTCTCATCCCTCAGAGTCAACAGCAGCGGAGCGGAGACTTTTCCCTACAGCCGGTCGGTCGGAGTTGAGGACCGGAACGCAGGGGCTGTGACTGAGGAGACCGGACGCCGCCATTGGAGGGACCGGAGCTGAGGACGGTACCCCAGGATTGGTGAGAGAGCTGAAAGGCTCATCCTGCATTGATACACACATTTTCATGCCTATTGAACTGCCAAGGCACAATTTACCTCAGAGCAGCAAATGTTACTTTCTGTGGATTACAAATACACCATTTAAAGCTACATGTGCACCACCTTTACAGATCTATTGCCGGTGAAGAATACTGTACTATTTCAAGGACTGAGCTCTATTGCTAGGGATCAGGCCTGGTCCGTAGATAGATTTATTGCACCTCAGGGGTGCATAGCAGACGGTCGCTACACTTGGCGCTCCGTTCCCCACTTCCCAGTTTGATACATATATGTGTACATGTTAAAGTGCATATTGCAGGGACCTGCTAAAGTATTGTAAGTCATATGTTTAAATGCCTGTTACTATTTCTTTTCCTTACTGCCAAAGTAAAGCCAGTTATTCTTATCTCAGCAGTCTGCTTGTGAGTTCATACCCATTACACTTAGAGAATAAGTGATATTTATATGTGCATAGATACATACCCCTTTACTAACTGTGCCAGGGCGGGTAGAGCAAATTGCCGGGGGTTGGTGGAGCTGTACTCAGGGACCCAAAACAAACCAGCGGCCCTCTTAACTGGGGGTATCGCTACATGTAGAACAACAATCTAGGTTGCTGCTGATACCTGAACAGGATGCCACAGTAAGGAGGCCTTTCTTATAGGCCTAGCCCCAGCCAGGGAGGTCTAAGCCAAGGCCTAAGGTATCTACATCATACATTGAGAGATGAAAAGGCCTTTATGGTAAGGTGACCAGATTTTTAAAATGAAATACGGGGACATATTTTTTTTTTTTTTTACTAGTAATGGCGGCAATCAGCGACTCTCTCTGCCCATGGCCGCCGCCGCTCGCCTCACAGCCTGTCACTACTCTTCGGGCCCCAGGTACTACTGGGTGTGGAGTGGAGGAAGATCACTCCGCCAGGGAAGGCAAGGAGATAAGCAGGCAGGCGGCTGGCTGGGACTTGAGCCAAGGCAGAAGAAAATGAGAGCGTAGCTGGATGGGCATGCACCTGAAACTGAAGAAATATTCCCTCTGCCCGACCAGCACATGATCATCAGAAAGGGGCACAGATAATGGAAAGAAATACACCCCCCTAAGCTAGTAGGAACGACGGAGTGGAGAGGGTGTAATTCAGAATTTTTTTTTTTTAATTATGCACTGGCTGTCTTGGAAATTGCCCAAGCCCCTGTTCAAATACAATCCAGGGACAAAACCGGGGACAGACTTGGTCCAGGGACAGTCTCCTCAATCCGGGGACTGTCCCCGGAAACAGGGGATGTCTGGTCACCCTACTTTATGGGTGGCATTTAAGACTAGAAAGTTTCAAAACCCAAGAGAGTGTATACGAAAGTCCAAAAATGTAATCAGGTTATTTCAGATAGAAATATCAGAGAATAATAAAAACAAAGACATGATGTCCATAACATATGATATGCAATCATTTGAACCATACAAGTAACACATAAAAATAACATTTGAAAGACCCCTGACAATTTGTTTTGTAGCATTACACTTCTTCGGGACTGGGTCTTCTGATGCAAGTGAAAAATATGTTATACAATGGTCCTAAAATCCCTCCAAGGATAAAAAATATATAGTATAATCAGATTGGAAACCCCCTTACTCAGGTCTTTAACCACTTCAATACCAGGCACTTTCATCCCCTTCCTGCCCAGGCCGATTTTCAGCTTTCAGTGCTGTCGCAATTTGAATGACGATTATGCGGCCATGCAACAATGTACCCAAATTACATTTTAATAATTTTTTGTTAGAGACAGATGGAGCTTTCTTTTGGTGGTATTTAACCACTTAAGCCCCAGACCATTTGGCTGCCCAAAGACCAGTGCACTTTTTGCGATTCGGCACTGCGTCGCTTTAACTGGCAATTGCGCCGTCGTACGACGTGGCTCCCAAACAAAATTGACGTCCTTTTTTCCCCACAAATAGAGCTTTCTTTTGGTGGTATTTGATCACCTCTGCAGTTTTTATTTTTTGTGCTATAAACCAAAAGATAGCGACAATTTTGAAAAAATGCTTCCTATAATTACTTGCTATAATTAATATCCCCAAAAAATATATAAAAAATAAAAAAAATTTCCTCAGTTTAGGCCGATACGTATTCTTCTACATATTTTTGGTAAATAAGCGTTTATTGATTGGTTTGCGCAAAAGTTATAGCATCTACAAAATAGGGGTTAGTTTTATGCATTTTTAATTATTATTATTTTTTTTACTAGTAATGGCGGTGATCAGCAATTTTTATCGTGACTGCAACATTATGGAGGACACATCGGACACTTTTGGCGTGATTTTGAGACCATTCACATTTATACAAAGATCAGTGCAATTAAAAATGCATTGATTACTGTGTAAATGTGTCAGGCAGTGAAGGGGTTAACCACTAGGTGGCGCTTTAGGGGTTAAGTGTGTCCTAGGGAGTGATTCTAACTGTGGGGGGGGGGCTATGTGTGACATGACACTGATCACCGCTCCTGATTACAGGGAGTTGTGATCAACTAGGCAGAACGGGGAAATGCTTGTTTACATCAGCCTTTCCCCGTACTTCCTTGCCGTGAGATGATCGCGGGTAGCCCCGCAGACATCGAGTCCGCGGGACCCGCGATCACACTCACGGAGGTCCCCCGCAAACCGCTTCTTAAAGGGCAATGTACAGGTACGTTAATCTGCCTGTATGTGCCCTTCTTTTGACATATATCAGCGTGAGCCGGTCGGCAAGCGGTTAAAGTGGTTGTAAAGGCAGAAGGTTTTTCTATCTTAATGCATTCTATGCATTAAGATAAAAAACCTTCTGTGTGCAGCAGCCCCCCCCCCCCTCAACCCCCCTAATGCTTACCTGAGCCCCATCTCTCTCCAGCGATGTACTTGAGTGCCTCTCCCTCCTGATTGGCTGAGACACAGCCGCTGCTGTCAATCAAAGTCAGTTAGCCAATCAGGAGCAAGAGGAGGCAGGGCAAAAACGTGGCTCCGTGTCTGAAGAGACACAGGGAGCTGCGGCTCGGTTCGAGTGCCTCCATAGCAAGCTTCTTGCTGTGGGGACATTCAACAGGAGGGAAGGGCCAGGTGCATACCCACTACGCAGAGCAGGTAAGTATAACATGTTTGTTATTTTTAAAGAAATAAAATGAGTCTTTAGTATCACTTTAATAGAGACAGAAAAAGTTTTTCTTAATTTCTGTTATATAATTTTTCAAATAAGTAATTTTTCTCCTTCACTGATGGGCATTGATGAGGCGGCACTAATGGCCACTTATGAGAAGGTACTAATGAGGCTGCACTGATAGGTGGCGCTGATGGGCACTGATAGATGGCAATGACGGGGACTGATAGGTGACACTGACAGGCATTGAGAAGCTGCACTGATGGGCTCTGATTGGCACTGATGGGGCTGCACTGATGATCAGTGCCCCGATTATAAGTTTAAACAATGTGCTGACAGGCTTGCCTTTTAACAGCAATCCTTTCCTCACACAGACATCTGTGATCGGTCACAAAACACGCCAAACGGGCACTGCAGGGGGTGTGTGGGGGGTGTGGTTCTGGGAAGACGTGTATGGACACCCTCCCAGAACTGGACGACCATGCTGTAGCCATCTTTTGGCTATAGCATGGTCAGGAAAGTGTTAAGGTACTTGTGACTTCTTGCATGGGGTCAGAGGATTAATCTCTATTGGTAGGAGGCTACTAAAATATTTGGGCCACCAATATTTGCTCCTAAGGGATCTAATGTAACTTGGTGGGAGGGGGGAGAAACTTCTTAAAAATTAGAGCCACCATCCCCTTGCTGACATGAGAAAGCCAAATACATTTTGTTGTTTGGGGCATCATGTACCCCTAACCATCTCTTCCCAAGTTAAATTTTTAACCACGCAGATATACTGTGGCAGTGTGTCCCTCCTACGCGATATCACATACAGGTACGCAATTTCATACAGTGGGTCTGCGCACCGCCAGCGACCCGCTCCTGCGGTAAATGGACAAAGCGGGAGCCAATCATCATTCGCAGGAGAGGCAGAACGGCGGTCTGCCTATGTAAACAAGGCAGACTGCCGTTCTATGAGGGAGGAAGATGGAGATCTTGTATTTCTGCTAAGCAGGAACATAGAACTCTGTCTTCCTCCAGTCACAGCATTCCCTTCCACAGTTAAAAAAGCATTCCCCAGGAGCACACTTAACCCTTTGATTGAAAGCCGCTCTCACAGTAGTCCATTAGTCCATTATGCTTTACCTTTGCAGGGAAACAAAGAGGAAGTATACCCATTAGGGTTTACTTCCTCTGTAATATTTTGTAATACTCACCTGAGATCGAAGCCCCCGCTGCGGTGCCCGTACACAGCACCGGCTGGCGACATTTCTCACTGGAGCTACTCCGGGTCCAATCACAGCACTGGTAATGGCTGGTAATGGCACACTCACTGAAGCAAACAGCACGTACGTGCCATTGCTTCAGTGCGCATGTACCGATGACGTCAGCACATGCAGATACAGAAACAGAACCGTGCAGGTTTAGGAGATATCCAGGGTTGCTACAGGTAAGCCTTAAGCCCCATATATCGGATTTGGTCTGACGGATTTAGTCCGACACTGGTGTTGCATACACACGGTCGGACAAAGTTGTCGGAAAATCCGATCATTCTGAACGTGGTGACGTTTGTTGCCTACGACGGGACTACGTAGAGGCTAGTAGCCAATAGCTTTGGTCTTGTAATGTGATCTGAGCATGCGTGGCACTTTGTCCGTCAGAATTCGCTACACACGATCGGCATTGGTGTGATCGGACTTTGTTGTCGAAAAATGTATAGAGCAGGAGATACAACTTTGTCCGTCGGACAATCCGATGGAAAATGTCCGATGGTGCCTACACACGGTCGGAATTTCCGACAACATTGTCCGATAGGACAGAATTAATCGGAAAATCCGACCGTGTGTATGGGGCTTTATTATAGGCTTACCTGTAGCAAAAAGTGGATTGTAAGGCCGCGTACACACGATCGGACTTTCCGGGAGACTAGGTCCACCAGTCCGTCGGACAATCCGATCGTGTGTGGGCTAAACCGATAGTTTTTCGTTTTAAAAATCAGATGGACCTAGAAATAGAACATGTTTCAAATCTGTCCGACGCACTCAATTCCTATTGGGAAAACCGTTCGTCTGTATGTTGGTCCGACGGACCAAATACGACGCAAGGGAAGCTACTGCACTTCCTTTTTTAGTCCCGTTTATGTCATCACGTTCAAAACGAACAGACTTTTCGAACGGACTTAGTCCGTTCGTGTGTGGCCAAGTCCGTTCATTTGGAAAGTCTGCCAAAAGTCCGTCGGGAAGACAGTTGGACCTAGTCTGCCAGAAAGTCCGGTCGTGTGTATGCGGCATAAGGGTTTACAACCACTTTAATAAAATCTATCTATCTAATCTAATGGCTGTTGCCATGCACCCTTTTCTCTTTGTGTTGTGCACGAAAAAAGAAGAAACAATGTTCGCAAAGATAATGTAAAAAGAACACAATGGGACTAATTGGAACTAATTTATGAAAAGTGAAAAGATGAAGATCTTGCCAATTAGGTTTTATTGTTCAACACGGAATCTGAAAGGCTGCTTTGGTTATTAGCTTCCCTTTTACCTCAGGTTTCATAAATCTTTCCCCGTGTATAAAATAGAAGGGATAAAATCTTACCCCGGCTATTCCAAGGTTCAATGCTTCATGCTATCACCATAAATTAACTGATTTACAGCTTCACCAAATCTGATCATTCTATGCCTTCGTCACTGCTGTATCGCCTGTCCTCGGAGGTGAAGCTACCTCAAACAGGGCAGTGAAAATGCCATTTACTAGCTGCTATACTATTAGTGAACAATTACTACACAAAGGGAAAGGGTGGCTGACATGGGCTACTACTGGAAGTCAAATTGTATCTGACAACTAGTTTGGTTATGGCAAGGAAGCATAGCAAATCATTGTCACATACGGAGCTCAGAAAGTGGTAATCAGCCTTTTCATTTAAAGATGAATTCTAGGTAGATATTTAAAAAAAACTCATAGATTTCAGCCATGTATTTATTTTAATGAAGAAAAAATAAACTCAATGGTGCTCAAAAGTGATAAACTCCCAAAAGTATATACACTATATTGCCAGAAGTATTGGGACGCCTGCCTTAACACGCACATGAACTTTAATGGCATCCCGGTCTTGGTCTGGAGGGTTCAATATTGAGTTGGCCCACCCGTTGCACCTATAACAGCTTCAACTCTTCTGGGAAGGCTGTCCACAAGGTATAGGAGTGTGTCTATGGGAATGTTTGACTATTCTTCCAGAAGCGCATTTGTGAGGTCAGGCACTATTGTGGACGAGAAGGCCTGGCTCGCTGGCTCCGCTTTAATTCATCCCAAAAGTGTTCTATCGGGTTGAAGTGCAGGCCAGTCAAGTTCCTCCACCCCAAACTCCCTCATCAATATCTTTATGGACCTTGCTTTGTGCACTGGTCCAAATCATTTGGTGGAGGGGGGATTATGGTGTGGGGTTGTTTTTCAGGGGTTGGGCTTGGACCCGTAGTTCCAATGAAGGAAACTATTAAGGCGTCAGCATACCAAGACATTTTGGACAATTCTGCGGCGTACACACGCTCAGACTTTCCCGCGGGATTGTCTGCCGGACCTAGTCCAGCGGACAAACCGCTGGACTTTGAAGCGGAAGTCAATTTTTTTGACGGAAGTCCGCAGGACTTTTGAAATGAACGGACTTGCCTCGCACACGGAGGAAAGTCCGTTCATTTAGAACGTGACTACAGGTAGACGGGACTAGCAAAGGGAGTGAATGCCGCCGCGCTAGCCCTCACCTGGTATGGATTTAAAGGGGAATCCCTACGCCGAAAAAACTGCGTGGGGGTCCCCCCAAATCCATCTCAGACCCTTAGCCGAGCACGCAGCCCAGAGGGTCAGGAAAGGGGGTGGGGATGAGCGAGCGCCCCCCTTCCTGAGCCGTACCAGGCTGCGTGCCCTCAACATGGGGGGTGCCCTGGGGAAAGGGGGGCCCTGCGCCCCCCCCACCCAAAGCACCTTGTCCCCATGTTGATGAGGATAAGGGGCTCTTCCCGACATCCCTGGCCGTTGGTTGTCGGGGTCTGCGGGCGGGGGCTTATCGGAATCCGGGAGCCCCCTTTAATAAGGAGGCCCCCAGATACCGGCCCCCCCACCCTATGTGAATGACTATGGGGTACGATGTACCCCTACCCATTCACCTAAGGAAAAAAGTGTAAATAAAAAAAAAAACGACACAATTTTTTAAAAATATTTTATTGCACAGCTCCGGGGGTCTTCTTCCGTCTTGGGGGGTCTTCTTGCCGGACTCCTCCGCTATCTTCTGCTCTTTTACCTAGCAGGGGAGCCCGGCTTTCTTCTTCGTCGTCGCCGCCGTCGTCTGGGGGTCTTGTTCCGACTACGGGGTCTCTTCTGTTCTTGCCGGTGGCCGGGGCTTCTGTTGCCGTCGTCGCCGCCGCCGCCTTCTGCTTCTGCTTGTTGTTCTTCTTTCTTCATCCGATGTTGACAAGACGCTCTCTCTGGCCGTAATGGCTCAGACACGCGGTGCTGTGACTTATATAGGGACAAGGGGCGGGTCACATGCTCATGTCACTGGGTGACCCCGCCCCCATATGATGTCACAGTCCCAGAGGATGCTGGGACTGTGACATCATATGTGGGCGGGGTCACCATGTGACATCAGCCAGTGGCCCCGCCCCTTGTCCCTATATAAGTCACAACACCGCGTGTCTCTGCCATTCCGGCCAGAGAGAGCGACGAGTCAACATCGGAATTAGAAGAAGAAGAAGACGACGACGCAGAAGGCGGCGGCGGCGACAAGAAGAAGAGAAGAGCGCGACAAGACCCCCGAAGGCGGAACGAGACCCCCAGACGACCGCTGCGACGAAGGAGAAAGCCGGGCTCCTCCGCTCGTGAAAGAGCTAGGTAAAAGAGCAGGAGATATCGGAGGAGTCCAGCGAGAAGACCCCCCAAGACGGAAGAAGACCCCCGGAGCTGTGCAATAAAATATTTGGAGGGGCATTTTCAGCACAAAAAAATGTGCTGAAAAACTTGGCTTATACTCGAGTATATATGGTAAGTCTCTTCGTTTATGAGGGGGCTGGGCAGCTGTGTTTTTGCTGTAGTTAACCCTGTCTGTACTGTGCAGGCAGGTTTTCATGATCAAATATAACTAGATTAGAACATTGTCTGTGCTAACAAATAATTAAAGGTGTAGAGGCTGGGCTTCTTGCATTATATGTTGATGAGGATAGACTTGGGACAGGCTTAAGTCTCGTACACACGATGAGAATATTGGATGAATGATCGTCTGTTTTTTTTTTTTTTGCATGCTAGTCTCTTATCAAAAACCAATAGGTTACTAAAGTTACAAAAATTCTCACACAACAGAATACAACTTTTGAAGTGATGTAATATGTTGTATTATATTGTAATGTATTCTTTTGTTTCTGAGCTTGCGCGGTCTTGGTCTTTCGTTTTTTTTTTCAGATGAATACTGCACTGATTAATCGAAAATCGCTCGTTCTGTTATCATATGAGAAAAAATGTAGTGTTTGTTTCTTCAGATAATTTTGCATGAACAATCGTGATTGGCTCTCGAAAGCTTTGTACTAATGATCAGATTGATGTACGATCACTTAAAAAAATGTATTTTTCATCTGGGTTTCTCATTGTGTGTATTAGGCATTACTCTAACATTGTTCAAAAAAATGTGTAGTGAGCCATATAATCTCCTCCTGAGATACATCCAAAAGGTAAGAAATAATAAACGTGTGAATTGGAACACACAATATGTGTGGGGTTTTCTCACATTTGACTGCAAAAGTGGAAATAGGCTTTAAGTGTGAATAAAAAATGCTGCGCTATTAATCAATCACATATAATATAGTGCTGTAAAATGAAAAGTGCAATCCATAAATCAACACATCAATAATAAAAGTAATAGTTCCAAAAAGGGTGAAAATAGTGCCAAGTGATGAATAGTAAGTGAAGAGTATTGCTTCATATAGATGAAATCGGTGCTCCGAACATCTCAAGTGTCCCACCCACCACCATAGGTGTAAAAGGACTCTTACCATAGACAGTGGACTCTTTGTGAGTAAAAAGAGTCATACGCTTGTGTATCTATGAACTCTCTGCTGGGAGCATGAATCGCCTCCAGGTCTTCAGTTATGGTCTCAAGAGCACCTCATCCGGAAGGATATTCCACCATAGCATGAAAAGAGAGCCACGAACACCAACATAGCGGAAAACCGTATAAAAGATTTCCCTAAAAATACTAACCACTTACATGCTTAAAAACATATAGCGCTTATCCCTACGAAAATTTGGTCCCAGGATACAAACTGATCACTTCCTTGTTGTGGTGATGTCACGAGCAATGGCTCCGCCCTATGCGTTTCATCACAAATTACATCATTGAGAGCGTCCTCTGTACATTAATACTGAAACTAGAAGAGGGAATGGCAGCACAAGGAGCCAGATTTACATCTGCTGACAAGGAACAGGCTGTTAAGTGGAAAGAGCAGAGATATAAAACCATTAGCCTCTTGGTTCATCTTTCTGTCCAATCAAAGACTGGGAACAAGGAGGTCAACCAACAGGGTTGATTCACTGCAGCACAAATAGTCGGGTCACCATCCTGGATATACTAAGTGATAGGGCTGTGTAAATTTCAGGAATGGATGGGCAGAATTACAAATATTTTGGTGGCTAATACAGCCCCCATATTTGAATTTAATTTGTGTGTTTAGTTGTTTGCCTGGAGTTCCGCTTTTAAGTATAAGGACAAAAAAGGGGGGGGGGGATACTAAACCAGTAAACCTTGGTCGGACTTTAGAGGCATAGGAAACAACAAAGAAGTATGAAAAATAACAATGTTTATTGAAAATTACATAGTATGAATAGAGCATTCAAAGAGTTAAAAATCATGTATACTATTACATAATATACAGTGAGCCCTTGTGCATCAACGCGTTTCACCGTTAGGCTTCTTCAAAGACACTATCAAGGTTCTACAGATAGCAAATAAAGAGAACGGATCTCACTGTCTTGGAGGAAAATATATCTCAGATATAAGTATCCAGGTGAGATTACTCAAGGATACCGTCCCAATGGAGACTGATTCGTCAAGATCTGTATATAGGTAAATATAGCCAGCCCAATCTGCTAGCATGAAAAAGGCAAAAATAGCCAAAAAATTACAAGAGACAGGGGCAAACTGATGCCAAAATTATGACCCAATAATGATGAGGGCGGGGTTGTTAGAGCTTCAGAGCCCACCAAACAATGTGGTAGGCGACCAGGAAAACTCATATGCCTAGACAGAGTGCCAAAGAGCTGTCCACAATATACGGCAGAGTCTTTCCAGAATGAAAAGATGGCAAATGGTCCCTGGGAGACAGCACTCTGTCTAGGCATATGAGTTTTCCTGGTCAGCTACCACATTGTTTGGTGGACTCTGAAGCTCTAACAACCCCCCCCCCCCCCCCTATCGGTATTGGGTCATCATTTTTGGCATCAGTTTTCCCCTGTCTCTTGGAATTTTTTGGCTATTTTTGCCTTTTTCATGCTAGCAGATTGGGCTTGCTATATTTACCTATATACAGATCTTGACAAACCAGTCTTCATTGGGATGGTATCCTTGAGTAATCTCACCTGGATACTTATATCTGAGATGTATTTTCCTGCAAGACAGTGAGATCCGTTCTCTTTATTTGCTATCTGTAGAACCTTGATTCCGTCCTGAAGAAGCCTAGCGGTGAAACGCGTTTGATGCACAAGGGCTCACTGTATATTATATATGATTTTTAACTCTTTGAATTCTCTATTCATACTATGTATTTTTTAATAAACATTGTTATTTTTCATACTTCTTTGTTGTTTCCTATGCCTCTAAAGTCCGACCAAGGTTAGTATTCCTCCCCTCTTTTTTTGTATTCCTCTAATTTACGGATGTGGCTATGTGAGTGCGTTTTTTTTTTTCATATTAAGTATAAGGACAGTTGTTCCAGTGATAATTGAGGGTTGATTCCAGTCACTTTGTAGAATTTTCTACAGGACAGAAAATAAAGAGAAATCTCCCTAATGTGGCATAGATGAAAACAAAAAGAACCAGAGGTTTTAATTAGACCCTGCTCTATCAAAATATAAAAAAATTAAAAGAACAGTTTGGGCTTAAAGCGGTTCTGCACTCGTTTTGACGAGGATCAACGCAGAGACCCCGCCCACCGCCGCAGACACAGAGGACAGGAAGTCATCAATTACAAGGTAAGTAAAAAAAAAGAACAAAAAAACACATTAAAAAAAAAAAAAACACATCATTTAGTACTCTTTGCCTGATTTCGAAGGCAAAGAGATTTACTAAATGAAATGTGTGCCGAACCGCTTTAAAGAGGTGTATCCCTTAAAAAAAAAAAAAAATTAAAAGTCAGCAGCTACAAATACTGCAGCTGCTGACTTTTAATAATCGGACACTTACCTGTTCCAGGTCGAAGCTCCGCTAGCCCCCCGATCCGCTCGGCGGCGCCGGCATTGCAACTGTGGGCACCCGGCTGTGGCGATTGGCCGCACAGTCTTCTGGGACATGTGACAGGTCCCAGATGACTGAGGAGTCCTTCCTGCGCAGAGGGGAAGTGATGTCACCAGCCTAGGCTAGGCAGAAGGCAGACTACGAGGGACCCCCTAGCAACAGGCATTTAGAGGTATGTAAAATTTTAATTTTTTTCCAATTATTTTTTTTTTCTTTTTATTCTGATTTTTAAGACTTTTTTATTTTTTAGGGGGAAACACCACTTTAAGATAAACTGTAAGGACTAGTTCAATTAATTGCTAGTGCAATTAACACACCTTATACATAACAAGCATTATATTAAGTCTCATTACAGATAATGCATGTTACAGTAAAAAACAGCAGCTTGCTGTGTATGTATGTTGCACTACCATTGCAATTTTTTACTAATTGCACCACAATCCACATATAGTGCAGTACTCCACAGTACACAGATGCAGTTGGTTTGTGAGTTGCACTGCAACGTGTATTGCAAAAATAAATCACAACCTCACTTCCTGCAACTTCTTATTGGACACTGAGGCTTCTCAAAACGAGGGCCCAATTAAAATTTGGAAGAGGAGGGCTGGTCTACTGTATTAACGCACACATCTTTTATCCCTTTTAGTTTTAAGAAACGATTCTTTTAAACCGTGGTAGAGATTTACAGCATTAAAAATCTCCATGTGCAATAATGAGCACTTTTATTGTTTGCCCATTATCGCCCATTGGTTAATCCCTACACGGTTCAATTATCCCTAACAATGCCCAGAACACATCATTTGTAAAAAATCAGGCCATTTATGGCCAGCCGCAGAGAATTAGAGAGAATTTCCAAAAATTATGTAATTGGTTATATATTCTACATGCTGCCTGACCCAATTGAGGCTTAGCAGCTTTGTCTATCCTTAGATATGCTAAATAAAACTGATCTGGAACTTTTGGAATCTTTAATTTAAAGTGTATGTCGAGGCGATTGAAAAAAAAAAAAAAAAATACATGTTTAGTACATTCCTGCAATACATGCATACAGTATCTCAAAAAAGTGAGTACACCCCCTTACAATTTTGTAAATATTTTATTATATCTTTTCATGTAACAACACTGAAGAAATGACACTTTGCTACAATGTAAAGTAGTGAGTGTACAGCTTGTATAACAGTGTAAATTTGCTGTCCCCTCAAAATAACTCAACACACAGCCATTAATGTCGCTGGCAACAAAAGTGAGTACACCCTTAAGTGAACATTTCCAAATTGGGTCCAATTAGCCATTTTCCCTCCCCGGTGTCATGTGACTCATTAGTGTTACAAAGTCTCAGGTATGAATGGGGAGGAGGTGTGTTAAATTTGGTGTTATCGCTCTCACTCTCCCATATTGGTCACTGGAAGTTCAACATGGCACCTCATGGCAAAGAACTCTCTGAGGATCTGAAAAAAAGAATTGGTGCTCTACATAAAGATGGCCTAGGCTATAAGGAGTTTGCCAAGACCCTGAAACTTAGCTGAAGCACGGTGTCCAAGACCATACAGCGGTTTAACAGGACAAGTCCCACTCAGGACAGGCCTCCTCATTGTCGACCAAAGGAGTTGAGTACACGTGCTCAGCGTCATATCCAGTGGTTGTCTTTGGGAAATAGACGTATAAGTGCTGCCAGCATTGCTGCAGAGGTTAAGGGGTGGGGGGGTCAGCCTGTCAGTGCTCAGACCATACGCCGCACACTGCATCAAATTGGTCTGCTTGGCTGTCGTCCCAGAAGGAAGCCTCTTCTAAAGATGATGCACAAGAAAGCCTGCAAACAGTTTGCCGAAGACAAGCAAACTAAGGACATGGATTACTGGAACCATGTCCTGTGGTCTGATGAGACCAAGATAAACATATTTTGTTCACTCCCATGCGTGCGGGAGCCACCGTTTACGGCACAGGGCTCTGAAGTAACTGCACGGGTGAATGGTGCCGTTGCTTCAGTTCGCATTCGCCAGTGATGTCACTGGCTGCATGTACAGTAAATATCTCTGAAACGGCGCACGTTTAGGAGATAATTACACTACCTATAGGTAAGCCTTATCATAGAATTACTTATAGGTAAATGTCAGAGATTGAAGTTTACTTCCACTTTAAAAAAGGCCAGAGATCTGGACTTTCAGAGAGGTGAGGAAAATGGCTCTTCTCTCGCAGGGAATTGTGAGTATGATTTGTTTTAGAACCTGTATGAAATATCTGCATGAAATGGTATTATTTTATATATTTTCCTAGAACCCTGATGCCCATTAGACATGTGCAATTCGTTTCGTTTTTTTTTAGTTTTTAGTTTTTTTTCGTTATTTTCGTTCATTCGTTATCGTACGAATGAGCGAACGATTCGTTAAAAATTTTAACGAATAATGAATCGTTCGAATCGAACGAATCCGAAAATAACGACAATCCGAAAAAAACAAATTAGAAACAACGAATGTACGAATGAAGAAAATCCGAAAAACAAAAAAAAAAAAAAAAAAAAAAAAAAAAAAAAAAAAAAAAAAAAAAAAAAAAAAAAAAAAAAAAAAAAAGAAAAAAAAACGAAAACAGGAACAAGGAAAATGAAAATGAACGAAAAAATTCGTACATTCGTAACTCTTTTTTTTTTTTCTTTAATTGGTAATTTTCCGTGTCCCTTACAATGGCGCTGCTTAACGTGCTTCGAATAGATTGAACGAAAAAAATTCGTACATTCGTAACTTTTTTTTTTTTTTTTCGATTCGTAATTTTCCGTGTCTCTTACAATGGCGCTTCTTAACGTGCTTCGAATGGATTGAACGAAAAAATTCGTACATTCGTAACTTTTTTTTTCGATTCGTCATTTTCCGTGTCTCTTAAAATGTAATAATAGCATACACATTACATAAAATTATGAATTATGCTCCGATTAAGAATCTACGAATGTTACGAATGTACGAATAAATACGAATGCGTCCGAATTTCGAATAAACAAAAATTAAACTAACGGAAAAAACGAATCAACGAAAAAATAACTCTTCCGAAAATACGAATCGTTACGAATACGAATACTGACGACTTACGAATGTACGAATCGTTACGAATCAACGGAAACGAAAAAAACGAAACGAAAATAAACAAATTTTTTGGTTGTGCACATGTCTAATGCCCATCCTGCAGTCCAGAGAGTTCACGTACTTGTGTGGCTTTAATATAGTCTATATTTTTCCTCATCTATGTGCTTACTTATTCTTTGAACTGGTTTTTAATAGTTAAATGATTTGGTTTATTTCTATCAGAACATCTTACGTCTTTCTGTGCTGCCCATTCCTTTTCTCTCAATGTGTTTGTTCCCTCTGATCTCTTATAATGGATCTTTCTGAAAGATCAGATATGGCACAAGTAGTTATTAAGGGAGGGCTGCAGGGAGCAAAGATGTGGGAGCATTGATTTGCAGTCCCGTCCATTAGGAGTGCCTGGGCACCGCCTCCTCCCTCCACACCACCCCCCTATATGCAATGGATAGATGCATAGCATGAATCTATCTACGGTCGCCACAGCCACCCCCTATTCATACATCTGGCCCCTTTCAGGACACCAAGTTTTTTTTTGACGCCCCAGAGGCTGTAATAGGCTTCAAAATCGGGGTGGACTCGGGTCGCAGGGAATGCGCTCCAATCCCACCCAGGTGTGTTACAACAGCGAATGAAAATTCACTGTTGAAACACTGATCCTCAATCCGGACAATCAGAAGCGCGTGTGAGGCCGAAAATAGACATGTGCACAACAAAAAAAAAAATCGTTTTTTTTATTTCGTTTTTTCGTTTCCGAAAAAAAATCGTTTTTTTTTTTTCGTTTTTTTTTTTTCGTTTCCGTTGATTCGTAACGATTCGTACATTCGTAAGTCGTCGGTGTTAGTATTCGTAACGATTCGTACATTCGTAAGAGTTATTTTTTCGTTGATTAGTTTTTTCGTTAGTTTAATTTTCGGACGCATTCGTATTTATTCGTACATTCGTAACATTCGTAGATTCATAATCGGAGCATAATTCATAATTTTATGTAATGTGTATGCTATTATTACATTTTAATAATTTACGAATCGAAAAAAAAAGTTACGAATCGAAAAAAAAAAGTTACGAATCGAAAAAAAAGTTACAAATGTACGAATTTTTTTGTTCAATAGAGACACAGAAAACTACAAATCGAAAAAAAAAAAAAAAAAAAAAAAGTTACGAATCGAAAAAAAAAGTTACGAATCGAAAAAAAAAAAAGTTACGAATTGAAAAAAAAGTTACGAATGTACGAATTTTTTTGTTCAATCCATTCTAAGTACGTTTAGCAGCACCATTGAAAGGGACATGGAAAATTACCAATTTAAAAAAAAAAAAAAGTTACGAATGTACAAATTTTTTCGTTCGGTTTCGTTTTTTCTTCATTAGTACATTCGTTGTTTCTAATTTGTTTTTTTCGGATTTTCGTTGTTTTTCGGATTCGTTCGGTTCGAATGATTCGTTAATCGGATTCGTACGATTCGAACGATTCGTTATTCAGATTCGTACGATTCGAACGATTTGTTCATTCGTACGAAAACGGACGAACGAAAATACCGAAAAAAAAAAAAACGAAACGAATTGCACATGTCTAGCCGAAAAGAGAAGACTCAATTGGCCACAGAGGAGGAGGGGAGAAATAGAAGCCGCCCATGACCCATGGAGAGCAGGAGAACAGGAGGCCACCACCGCGGAGCAGGGGAAGCCTCTGGTGATGGGGTAAGTGCCACCGATGGACAGACCGACCAACCAGGGATGGGGGGTGGGTGGCATACTATTTGCCACCCCCCAAAAAAAAATTCCACTGGCCGCCACTGTTGATTTGTGAATGAATGAATGAATAATTTGTATAGCGCTACAATGCGAACTGAATCGTCTCAAGGCGTTGTTATTATGCTTTGTTGTCAGGCTTCTTAGAAGAGGAAGGTCTTGAGTTTTTTCCTGAGACTGTAAAGAGACTGTAATGTCCATGATCTCTAGTAGGCTCATGGGATGTATCCAGTCTACATATCTCTTAAAATATTTCTCCAGTCTCCAAAAAATCATATATCATGTTTGCAGTCTCGGACCATCTCGGACTCACAGCTTTCTGTAACATAACATTCACTGAAGATAATATATAGCTCCTTGGTACAGGGGGTCCCCGAGTTACGAACTCGTTAGGGACTGGCCCCGTGTACGGAAGTCGGAAATGTTCGTAAGTCGGCGCGCATGCGCAGACCGACAAATACGGAGATTTCCGGACATTTCCGATGTTCCGTCTGTTGCCGTTCTGCGCATGCGCGGCAAATTACGGACATTTCCGGCATTTTCCGGCGCTCCGTATGGCCGCGCATGCGCAGAACGGCCGAAAGACGGCGAAAACCACAGAAAAATGGCGGAGGGTCCCCGCAGCACCCCGTTCGTAAGTAGGGGTTGTTCGTAGGTCGGGTGTTCGTAAGTCGGGGACCCCCTGTAATGTCAGGGGCCACACTTGAGGATCTCCTATATCAAGTAAGTTGACCACCATTGGCCTAGGGGGCCTATCTCTAAAGCTGTGTGACAGTATAGCAATAACGGGTGTCAGAGGAAAAAAAAATGTAAAAAACATATATATAGAAAGAAGAAATTGCAATCATATAATACAGAAATCGGCTTCATGATATAAGGAGGAAAAAAACATCCAAAAGAAAACCGATACAGAAGTCATATAGGAAAAAAGCAATCAGGAGGGAATACTTGGGGAAAAAAAGCCAAACAACATGAAAAGGGATTAATGAAGAAAGGAGAATGTGACACGAGAGTAAGCCGGCAGAGGATATGTGTGATCATTCTGCATGGGTTAAACGCAAGACATTTGAGCATTAGAGCTTCTAAGGAAGGACGTGTCCCATGGTTCTAATTGCCTTCCTCTCCTCACGTGGTCGGCAAGAGGTAATGAACTTGGGGCTGTAGAAATGAGCCAGGGCCCCTCGCTGTCTACTGTTTAGAGGGAATAAATGCTAATTAGACCAGGATTGAAGAGGCTCAGGCGGGGGAGGGAGTTGGGAGATTTGTTTTCCTGCGTCTTTGGGAAATACCAGATCATTAATTTGCTTTATGATTAGTGTAAAAGGAATGACACACTAACCTCTTTTTATAGGATCCCAGAGGGATACGTGGGTGAGAGACAGCATTCGATCCTCATTTGAACGCTGACGGTACCATTTACCCCCTTTAATAAAGAATTGCAGGCAATGTTGTGTGTGTACCGGAACGTTAAATGCACAATGTATAGGAACATTATTAAAGAGGACCCAGCACTAAAATGCAAAGTCTGCTTATTATTACATCAGGCCTTCCCACCAATTCAATTTGCCATGTGATAACTAAAAAAGATACTGTATATACTCGAGTATAAGTCGAGTTTTTCAGCACATTTTTTGTGCTGAAAGTGCCCCCCCCTGGCTTATACTCGAGTCAAGCACTTTTCTGCAGCAAAAAATGAAATTTTCCGACCCGACTTTGGGGCCCCTTATCTCGGGGCCACTTGGTGCTAGGAACCCCAAATCTGGCCTGCAAACCCAGTGGAACTAGCACTACAACGTATCCAATTTGGGGTTCCTAGCACCAAGTAGCCCAGAGATACGGGGCCGCAAAATCGGGTTGGAAAATGTCATTCTCTGCTGCAGAAAAGTGCTTGACATTTTCCGACCCAATTTTGGGGTCCCGTATCTCGGGCCATTTGGTGCTATGGACCCCAAATTTGGTGTGCAAACGCAGTGGAACTAACATTACAACATATCTAAATTTGGGGTTCCTAGCACCAAGTGGCCCCGAGATACCAAGGGGCCGCAAAATCAAGTTGGAAAATGTCATTCTCTGCTGCAGAAAAGTGCTTGACATTTTCCGACCCGATTTTGCACCTGCAGCAATGTCATTTTGGGACCCTTTGGGTCCAGAGACCCCAAATTTTGGCTGCAGATAGGGGGCATCTAAGAAACCCTTAACTACCAAGTTTGAAGTTCAGGGGACCTATGGCTGCAAATGGGCATTGTTGACCCTTTTTTCTCACTTACAGTAGCTGCGCATTTCTCACCCTAGGCTTATACTCGAGTCAATACATTTTCCCAGGTTTTTTGTGGTAAAATTAGGTGCCTCGGCTTATATTCGGGTCGGCTTATACTCGAGTATATACGGTAGTTGGAAATATTTACAAAATGTATGTATGTGCCTTAGGAGAAGGTAGCATTACATTTCTTTGAAGAAGATTCTAGGAGCGCTGAGGATTCCAGCTGTCATAAGAAGACCATCCTGCACTGTGCTGGAGATTTTCTCACTAGATTTGGGATCCTCAGCATTCCCAGAATCTTGATGGAAGAACTGTAAAGTGCAATGAAAAAGCCTGCTATAAGAGAAGTATTTTTTTTTTTTTACTTTTTAAACCCACTTTTTTTTTTTTTTTTTTATCTCTACATCTGCAATGCGCCAAATAAAGTTGCGAAAGAAAGGGACTTGTTATAATAAGCAGACAGATGTCCACCCACATATGGTCGCTTTGGGATGATTTTTAACATTTAGACCACAGTGCTTATATTCTGCTTCATGTAGATGTGAGTATGCACTTTATTTTTATTTAAAATTTAAGTCAAATGGTTTTAAGCTGTGGGGTTGCCCTGTGTCTTTCTTTGCATGTTCCTACTTTAGAGGTTCATTGGTGAATTAGAGTGGATGTTAAAACCTGGTCGGGATGCATTAACCCTTAAAGCGTTATTGACTATTTTTAATATAATAGTCAAAACTATCTGGTAAAAGGCTGGAGTGTATGTGTAGGTGCACTATCACATGCTTACTATGCATTGGGGTTCCCTGAGTGAAGAAACACTATTATATGTGGACTTTTTGTGGAGACTGTGTTGGTACAGGTAATCAGTTACTAATTGCTAGACATGTGCATTTGTTTTCGTCCGAATGCATTTTCGTCCAAATTTCGGGTATTTTTGTTATCGTTTTAACAAACGATAACAAACGTGCAGAATCCGAAAACCGAAAGATCTGACATAAACAAATGCTTTATTTTCTTTGCAACAGTTCGATATAGATAGGAGATTCGACATGACGCTGACAATAGCAATCTGTGTCCATCAAACCTGTGGTCGAATGTGCCTAACCTTAGCTCTATTAGTTCAAGATTATTCTACATAGAGAGAAAAGATCCGACATAAAGAGAAAAGATTCGACATAGAGAGAAAAGATTCGACATTATAGAGACAGTTGGAAAAAAGGTTGAATGTGCCCAACCTAACTCTATTAGTCCAAGATTATTCTACATAGAGAGAAAAGATTTGACATGAAGATTTGACGAAGCAGTTGCCCCGAGTGGACATTTATGGTCAAATGCTCCGCCCATAGGCTATAGAAGAATTCTAATGTTGGTTGACTAGTAATAATATTTAATAAATATAATTATTACTAGTGTCATACAACATTAGAATTCTACTATAGCTTGTAGGCGGAACAATTAGACCAAAAATTAAAAATGATTAATACCGCTCAAATGCCCCAATCTCTTATCCCAGCCAACTGGCCACAATGTTTGCAGGTGCAGGTTGGGTAAAATACTGGCTCGTCACATTGAGGACTACAACAAAATAGCACCCGTCTGCACACTGCCTCAGCATATAGTGAACACCTCTTAATAACAGATGGCTTCAGCTTGGCTTCTATAATTAAGACCCTATGGCAAAACGTATTAGAGGGGATTCTTCCCATGGGTAGGAGACAAAGCTGAAGCCTTTTTTGATAGGGTATGTTCCCGACATTCATTAGTACTAAAGAAACTACTTGGATAAACAGTGAAACATGTTCAACATTACAAATGGTATATAAATAAAAAATAAATATATATATATATATATATATATATATATATATATATATATATATATATATATATATGTGTATATATATATGTGTATATACAGTGGTGTGAAAAAGTGTTTGCCCCCTTCCTCATTTCCTGTTCCTTTGCATGTTTGTCACACTTAAGTGTTTCGGAAAATCAAACCAATTTAAACAATAGTCAAGGACAACACAAGTAAACACAAAATGCAATTTGTAAATGAAGGTGTTTATTATTAAAGGTGAAAAAAAATCCAAACCATCATGGCCCTGTGTGAAAAAGTGATTGCCCCCCTTGTTAAAACATACTATAACTGTGGTTGTCCACACCTGAGTTCAATTTCTCTAGCCACACCCAGGCCTGATTATTGCCACACCTGTTCACAATCAAGGCATCACTTAAATAGGAGCTGCTTGACACAGTAAGGTCCACCAGAAGATCCTTAAAAGCTACACATCATGACGAGACCCAAAGAAATTCAGGAACAATTGAGAAAGAAAGTAATTGAGATCTATCAGTCTGGAAAGGGTTATAAAGCCATTTCCAAAGCTTTGGGAATCCAGCGAACCACAGTGAGAGCCATTATCCACAAATGGCGAAGACATGGAACAGTGGTGAACCTTCCCAGGAGTGGCCGGCCGCCCAAAATTACCCCAAGAGCGCAGCGACGACTCATCCAAGAGGTCACAAAAGACCCCACAACAACGTCCAAGGAACTGCAGGCCTCACTTGCCTCAGTTAAGGTCAGCGTTCATGCCTCCACCATCAGGAAAAGACTGGGCAAAAATGGCCTGCGTGGCAGAGTTCCAAGGAGAAAACCACTGCTGAGCAAAAAGAACATCAAAGCTCGTCTCAATTTCTCCACAACACATCTTGATGATCCCCAAGACTTTTGGGACAACATTCTGTGGACCGATGAGACAAAAGTGGAACTCTTTGGAAGGTGTGTGTCCAAGTATATCTGGCGTAGAAGGAACACTGCATTTCAGAAAAAGAACATTATACCAACAGTAAAATATGGTGGTGGTAGTGTGATGGTCTGGGGCTGTTTTGCTGCTTCAGGACCTGGAAGACTTGCCGTGATAAAAGGAACTATGAATTCTGCTGTCTACCAAGAGATCCTGAAGGAGAATGTCCGACCATCTGTTCGTGTACTCAAGCTGAAACGAACTTGGGTTCTGCAGCAGGACAATGATCCTAAACACACCAGCAAGTCCACCACCGAATGGCTGAAGAAAAACAAAATGAAGACTTTGGAGTGGCCTAGCCAAAGTCCTGACCTGAATCCTATTGAGATGTTGTGGTATGACCTTAAAAAGGCCGTTCATGCTCGAAAACCCTCTAATGTAACTGAATTAGGACAATTCTGCAAAGATGAGTCGGCCAAAATTCCTCCAGGACGCTGTAAAAGCCTCATTGCACGTTATCGCAAACGCTTGGTTGCAGTTGTTGCTGCTAAGGGTGGCCCAACCAGTTATTAGGTTTAGGGGGCAATCACTTTTTCACACAGGGCCATGATGGTTTGGATTTTTTTTCACCTTTAATAATAAACACCTTCATTTACAAATTGCATTTTGTGTTTACTTGTGTTGTCCTTGACTATTGTTTAAATTGGTTTGATGTTCCGAAACACTTAAATGTGACAAACATGCAAAAGAACAGGAAATGATGAAGGGGGCAAACACTTTTTCACACCACTGTATATATATATATATATATATATATATATATATATATATATATATATATATTTATATATATATTTATATATACAGGCAGTCCCCGGGTTACAAACAAGATAAGGTCTGCAGGTTTGTTCTCAAGTTAAATTTGTATGTAAGTCGGAACAGGTACATTTTTTAAGCGAAGCTCCAGCCAACAAAGTAATTTTTATGTTTTTTGGATAGCATAGGGAAGGGTTCAGAAGATTTCACCTCACTTTCTGTCTCTGTGAAAATTGGATTTTGAAAATATTGGATTGTTTTTGAAACAAGGATTGGTGATAAAGCTTCAGTGTAGACACCTTTTCCCATGATGACTCTAATGCCCCATACACACGGTCGGACATTCCGACCACAAAATCCGTCAGATTTTTTCCATCGGATTTTGTCCGAAACTTGTCTTGCATACACATGGTCACACAAAGTTGTCAGAAAATCCGATCATTCGGAACGAGGTGAGGTCCAACACATACAACGGGACTACGTAGAGGCCAGTAGCCAATAGCTTTCGTCTCCAAATTTTTTATGAGCATGCGTGGCACTTTGTGCGTCGGAATTCTCTACACACGATCGGAAAAAATCTGATTTTGTTGTCGGAAAATTTTAGATCCAGCTCTCAAACTTTTTCCGTCGGAAATTCTAATGGAAAAAGTCCGACAACCCACACACAAAGAGCCCACAAAGAGCCCACACACAATCATATTTTCTAACAACATAATCCGATCGGACTTTTTCCGTCTGAATTTACGACCGTGTGTACGGGGCATTACAGGAAAGAATTTCTCTTCCTGGGGTAGATTTCCTTTCACTTCCTGTTGTCTCCCTCCATTTGTTAGTAGGATTCGTATGTAAGTCGGATGATTGTAACCTGGGTACTGCTCTTTACTGCTAATTATAGTAGACCAAAAACCAAATAGTATTGATACCGCTCAAATATCCAGATGAATGTGATTTACTATTCCTAGCTATACATTTATGTAAATTGGAAATCAGGAAGAACTCCGGACAGACACACCGGGAAAATTAAAATTCAAAAAGGTTTACTCTTAGCTATGAGTAAGCACTAGACATAGTGCGAAACGCGTCAGCTCTGTACCCCCTTTTTGTCGTGTTTTGGATTGTAGTGATTCCTGCTTTTAAATAAACCTTTTTGAATTTTAATTTTCCCGGTGTGCGGCTGTCCGGAGTTCTTCCTGATTTCCAATTTGCTGTGCCATTAGCCAGCACCTGGGGCTCTCACACAGGAGAAGGAGCATTCGCTCAGAAGGATAGTCCTTGAGCGGTGGTTATCTGTTTCTATCAACAAAAAAATCTCTGGACTCTATACATTTATGTAGGCTGAGGATGAGAAAACTACATCAGGTTCAACCTCTCACAAACTCCAGAAATTTTGATCATGATGAAGGCAAAACAATTCCCTTCCGTAGGATTATTTGCCCAACAGAAGAATGCTCTTTGTACCATAAGACGGTCACAGGTCAAAATTTTGGTTTCCTATCCTTAGTAATTATAACCACAGATTTCATTAGATGTAGAAAATAAGCCCATCCAATTAAGCAGTGGCGTTTAGCTCAATTTACAAAGGTCCTTTTGACATTTTAGAAAGCCAGTAAAATCCATATTACTGGATTGGAGACAAAATGATAATAATTGCTCACACGTACTATGAAGCAAAACAATTCCTTCATTAACAGACTGATTAGTGGCATTTGTATTCAGGGACACAGTCAGAGACTGGGCCATGAACCAAAATGTTTATCAGGTCCTTCTTCTTTATCCCGTGACAAGTGAGATTTGAGTCACTCTACAACAGTGTATAGATTAGATTTGAAAGACCTCTGCTGAGTCTTGTTTGCACATAAACTGATCATATTACAGAACCCAAATGCAATTTTAGAAAAAAAAAAAAATAACTTTCTCAGAAAGAAAAAAGGAAACGCTCACAGAGTCACCAAGTACCTGCAGACATCGGAGGGATATTTGCTCAAACCAACAAGGGGAATCTGTTGCCCCAAGGTCAATTACAAAAAAAAAATTAACCTTGTAAAAGAAGAGGAAATATACCTCCTCAGCAGCCCTCACACCCGTTCTTCACTTCTCTCTAGCTAGTAGCTAGTTCAGGTATTCGACTGATTAGATGGGTCCAAGACCTGCCCCTGATTAAAAAATGGCTTCTCCTGCTGGTTTGTACACCCTGTAGTGACATATGGTGCAGTAGGGCAAGCCACCACATCTGGTGGCAGGAACAAAAATTCACACGGAAGTATGAAATGCCTGCGGCCAGGAAGCCCTGAAGCAGTGGCCAATCTACACACTGGCTGCCTCGATAGGTGCATTTAGTGGCTATCCAATGGCCAAGGAGGAGATATGAGGGACCTGCAAAAAAAAAGTGTACCATACTGTGCAAATACACATGCTTCCACATTATGACAAAAGCCCACCCAACATACTTTAGTTTTGTTTCAGTGGTTTTCTTTGTCTATATGTCCTGCTTAATTATGACACATCTGCCGGGGTGCGGGAAAGAGGGAATGTGAAAGAGCCAATCATCTGACTTGTATTTTTTCGCCAAATTTTTCTGTTCTAATGGCAGTTACGTATCTAGATATTAGATGATCCAACAGCCAAATTGTGCTGGGTAAATTAAAGTATAAAAAAAAGGCATTTATTTTTTTAGTTTAGAGGGATTAGAACACTTGTCAGGCTTCTATGGCTGCATGTGCACTCGTTAGGGAGATTCACTCCCTTCATTTGTCCTGTTTAGCATTATCACTAAGAAGGAAAGTAAAAGAAAATCTAAATTTTGGGTTGTCACAAGAACAGTAATAGAGGAAGAATGTTGCAATGGAGACACTAGTTCTGATGACCCTGGTTACAACCAAGGTGTCCCAGTTTGGGGTCAAGCACGGAGATCAGTAGCTATAACAGTACGGGGACTCCCACCGACCGGCAGAATTGATACACAAGCAGGTCACCCTGGCAATTAATGCAGGCTCACCTGAGGTGCAGAGCCTAAGTAATAACCGGTATTCACCAGAGCTCCTGATGGTGGAGATGGGTTAAGCTGCGAGTTAGTACCAGGTCATAGTCCTTAGGATCACTCCCACCAGGGGGTGGGCAACCCGGGGTCCAGTAGCAGATAGAGCAGGTTAGGGTCAAACAGAAGCATAGTCAGTAAACAGGGCAAAGGTCGATTACAAGTAGTTGCAGATTGAGATCAAGCTGAAGCATAGTCGAGGAACAAGCCAAGGGTCAGTAACAAGTGGTAGCAAAGATATAGACAGCAGCAGGGAAGACAAAAGTGAGATACTGGCTGGAGAGCACAAAAATCTGGCAAACAGAAAGTGCAGAGACATGGATTAAATCAGAAAGATCACGGGAGGAGTAAAGTGTTCAAGGTTCAAGACAAACAAGGTTCAAGGCAGGATTATTCAAGGAATTGTCCTAAGGACTGTACAACATTCCAGTTGGCTCAGCGAGAAGAGACATTGCCTAACACAGCAGAGGTTCCATGTTCAAATGCAGGCCCTGACACAAGGAGGGATTTCCTTTTAATTCCTGTTTTGGAAATCTCTCTGATGGGACACAAATGGCAAAAAACTGACAGAGGTTATAACCATTCTTAAAAAAGTTTGCCTTCAGTTCTGCTGTAAGTAATATAAAAAAAAAAAAAAAGATGTAAAACTTACCTGCTCTACACAACGATATTGCAAAGAGCTGTCTCTTACCTCCTCTTTGGCAGTCCCATGCTGGTGCTGTCTATTCCTATTTCCTCCGGGTATCTCCTTAGCAACCCGTGTGCTAATGTGGGATTTGCATGCGTGCTCCTGAGCTGGGCTGTGTGCATCCATAGACTCACACAGTGTCAGTAAGTCACGCCCACTCCCTCCTCCCAGGAGTTTGACTGACAACATCAGGAGCCTATGGTTCAGACGGCTCTCAGTGTCTCCTGGGAAAAAAAAGGTTACGAGGGGAGCGGTGCTGCAACCGGGACAGTGCGGAAGTGGTAACAGGAGTCAGGTGAGTGTTTAGGGATGTGAGGGTAGGGGTAAAAAAAGATAGTAGGGAGCTTTTTACCCTAATGCAGAGAATGCATTGAGGTTAAAAAAAAAAAAAATAGACTTTAAAACCACTTTGAGGCTGGGTTCACACTAGTGCGAATAGGATGCGTTTTCCCCGCATCCAATTCGCAATAGCAGGATATTGTGACTGGCTCTCTATGGAGACGGTTCACATATCTCCACAGCGGCTCTGGTGTGATTTGCACAGGAACACTGTGCGTCTTTTGGTCCATTTCAGGTCCGAATTCAGCCGAAAATTCGGGCTGAAATCAGACCTGAAAACGATGAACGAGGACGCACCGGACTCCTGCTGTGAGCCGCTCATATGTGAATCCAGCAAACACGTGCTTTGCCCATTGAGTAGGACTTCAACCAGATGTAAAGGAATATTAATGAAACCACTTATGTATACATACTTATGTATACATTCATACATAATAAATGTAGTTTACATAGAACCTTACATAGAACTAGCATAAGTTCTTAAACCTGTAAGATTACAGAAGACCAACAAAATGAAGCAAATGGTAGTCCAAACAGTAAACGCTATGACCATTAAATAACACAGCCAATGACAGTCAAGAAACCTACAATCTAGAATGATATTCCGTAGAAGGGTTGACCCAGTTTAGATCAAGAAGATAGGCTGGGGTGATAAAGATGCTCAGTAATTAACCACTAGGTAGCCAGTGGTCAGAGGCGGCTCTAGGCTTTGTGAGGCCTTAGGATCAATTTAGACATGAGGCCCCACATTTACACCCTTTGCAGGGGTTAAGGAAGAACCCAGAGGCCGAGCATCTTATTCCTGCTGCCGCTTGTGTGGGTGGGATGGGTACTTCGCCAATCACATGGGATGAATAGGAGAGGAGGGTCAGCAAGGATTGGTGCAGTATACATCCCACCCATACAAGCAGCAGCAGTAGTGAGATGCTCTGCCTCAAGGTGAATAGGGGTGGGTGGTATGCACAGGAGGGGGGCACGGAGTGAATAGGGGTAGGTGGTATGCGCAGGAGGGGGGCACGGAGTGAATAGGGGTGGGTGGTATGCGCAGAAGGGGGGCACGGAGTGAATAGGGGTGGATGGTATGTGGAGGAGGGGGGCACGGAGTGAATAGGGATGGGTGGATGTGCAGGAGGGGGGCACGGAGTGAATAGGGGTGGGTGGTATGCGCAGGAGGGGGCATGGAGTGAATAGGGATTGGTGGTATGCGCAGGAGGGGGGCACAGAGTGAATAGGGGTGGGTGGTATGGCAGGAGGGGGGCACGGAGTAAATAGGGGTGGGTGGTATGTGCAGGAGGGGGGCACGGAGTAAATAGGGGTGGGTGGTATGTGCAGGAGGGGGGCACAGAGACTTAGGCAAATTAGGCAGCAGTGAGGCCCATGTGAGTGTGAGGCATTAGGCGACCGCCTAATTTGCCTAATTAGAGAGCCGCCTCTGCCAGTGGTTGTAATTGGGAGGCCTCAGCTATTGGGTATTTACAATGTTCTCTTTTCTACATCTGTTCCAAGTCCAGAATCTATAAAGCGTGTTTGATCATTCAGAATACAAGGGACGGGGAGCTGAAATTACACACTGTAGAGCTCTGTGAGAAGAGCTCTGAGGGATGATTGGAGGGAAGGGACACACCCCCTTCACACAGCACACAGGAACAGAGCTGAGGCTGTCAATCACAGGAAGTCCATCCCTTGTGACTTTTTTTCTCTTGGTGTCAGAAATACTTGTCAAAAGTGATTCATGCTGGTACCAGAGGAACGAAGCAGGCAGACACCTAAATGGGACGAGTACACACAATAGGGGGATATCCTTTGTTCATATTTCTTGTCTGAAGTCTACAACCACTTTAACACAATATCCTGCCTTTAAATATATAATATATGCATATAGATGCATTGGAGTTATTTTAATTCGGTCCTAATTACTTCATAACTGCTGTTGACATTATACAGTCCAGTGGCAGAAAATTGAAAAATGATTTCCCCATAGTAGCTATGATTGTTCTGACTATAATTATCCGGTGGTTGAACCATGGCTGTGGGTGGGTCTATAATATTTTTACATGTAATGCTAATGTGGTGATAGGATGCTAGGTCTTATTAGGCTAATGTGAAGGATTTGTATCTGCCACTCTCCACTCCCACACAGGGAAAATGCAAGACTTGCCATAGAACATTCATGGCAAGCTTCGATGCAAACCGTGCCAGCCTCCCCAGGATGTTGGTATGCCAGCCTCTTTATTTGTACACACAGCAATGCACAGTGACAGCTTCCACACCACTGTGCCATGCCACCCATTCACACGGGCAAGGCATGTTTGCCACATCAAAAAAAAGCCATGCCAAGCTGCCTTGTTAAACTAAGAGTTAACACTAACATTAATAAATAAAATAGCCAGTCTCTCTGTTTTAAACTCCCATTTTTGTTATCCATATATCGATGCAATGAGAAAAATGCTGTCAGAAATATTGATGTTGGAACGACAGTTATTGTGTCAGTGAAGAGAGCGAGAGGAAACTGATTAGCAGTAAATTAGTTTGCAGAGAGGCAAGGAGCAGCGAAGAGCGAAGATAGGGGAAAAAACGCTTCTCTAGAGCTAAAAATACATGCAAGATTATCTGGTTTATTTATTAAAGGCGGCACAAAGAACAATGGAGAGGTGCAATGTGCAATAACCAAGAGCAACCAATCAGGTTTTAGTTTACTGTTTGGCTCAGTGAAACATTAACTCTGATGGTTTTTAATTTGCCCATTGTTCTTTAAATAAACCTTATTTATTGTTTAATTTATTTAGGGCTGACGTAGTGCATACTGGCTTTGTGTTCTTGATACAAGAGTCCTCAACATAGGGTTACCAGAGCCAAGGACAAATGAAAACTCTGCAGCTCCCCTAAAGCGAAAAAAAAATAAGCATGCCTTTTATTAAATGTAGCGGCCATAACCCTCGATGGGGCGGCCTTAACTTTTAGGCTTACCGGGTACCTCCGCTTGGCTTGTTCCTCCAGGTCTAGGGGTTCCCAGGGTTAGTACCCAACGACTTTGGATGCTGACACCATAAAAGTCCTTTAGAAAGGTTTTTATTTGCAGGGGTAACATCCAACAGACACAGTCTCATATAGGAACAGAGGGTAAGGGTGAAGAAAACTCAGGCACCTTGAACTGCAGACTATTAGGAAGTCTATAATGCAAACCCAGAGAGTAGCCACTCGCAGCTGGGCGCTTCAAAGCTGAACAAATCTCTAGCCAGAGATTATGTCAGTCAGCACCTGAATTCGGAACTTGCAAAGTCTCTGACCTTGAAGAAAAGTTGCAATCAAAGTGAACAGGAACCTTTCCTCAGTACCTGGAACGTTCTCTGTCTCCTTGGCAGTACTGGGAAAAATTTGTCAGTGTCCTTGACAACCCAGCAACCAGACACTTCTTGGGATGCCAGCTTGTTGGCCCTCCTCCGAAGAGTCCTCCACCGGTCGCCTTCACGAGCTGCGATGCCCCTCCAAGTTGAGAGCACACCCGTAGGCCTTGAATCCTCCCTCAGTTACTGCGTCTCGGACCAGCCGATTCCGAGACTCGGGAACAGACAGATCCCTGCCCCAGACCAAGCAGGTCTGTGGGGCTAGTCAAGCTGACCAAGTTGCGGGCGGCCTTCGCTCTGTGACCGGGACCCCTCGCGGGGCTACCCCGGTCCGGGTCCAGGAACAGGCAGCTCCGGCCAAAACGAACCTCGAACACGTGACTCCAGCATCTTAAGTACCCTTCCCCAGACTCCTCAGCGGGGCCAGACGCACCCGCCGATTGGCTCCGGGGAATGTTGATATCCAAAACGTCCGACCAGGCCTGGTTCTGGGCCTGTCATGTGTACCTAAAAGTACACATGACCAGGCAGAACCCCAACACAGCCCAGCCAAACTGATGCCAAAGTTAAACCTACACAATTAACCCCCAGAACCCCTTATTCTGAGAGAAAAAAAACTAAATTTACACATAGCGGACACCTTACAAAAGTGTCGCCACTACACAAAGTACCCCTTAAAGTGGACCTTTCATCCCAAATACAACATTTGTCTATAAAATGTAATCTTCTCCAAAAAATTTAAACTGACTAAACCCAAACTAAACCTTTGCATTTAAGTCTTTGAAGATTCTCATAGTATCTTCCTAAGACTCATTAGAACAGCCTTTCTCAACCTTTTCAACACAGAGGAACCCTTGAAATAACTTTCCGGTCTCGAGGAACTCCTGCTAAAATTATTATAACTACATCTCATGATACATTAGTGTGATGGTCACTGGGAAGACTCCTTATACTTGTGGTCATTTGGAAAAATACCGCTTACAGATAGCTAAAAAGATCAGTGGTGTCAGTGGGAAGGTATCTGAGAGGCAGAAATTGCTCATTGCTCAAGGAACCCCTATGTCAGAGAACCCATACAAATGTTAATTTCCATGCAGCAGCTGCCAATCTTGGTTCCTCTAACGCCAATGCACATGCGCGGAGTCTTAGACAGAGACGAGTGAGGTCCGGAGCAGGCATGCACAATGGTGCATCCATACGAGCGAGTGTGCGTTAGCACGCATGCACACGCGCATCAAGGAATCCTGGCACATGGCGCCCTATTTAACTAGTATGCCTAGTGTCAGTGCTGGATTGTCTTCAGCTTGTCCCTGTCTTCCTGTTTACTGCTCTGCCTGATCGACCTTGTTCCTGAAAACCCAGCTTTCTCTGACCATTCTCTTGGATCTTCCCTGCCTGCTTATTTGCCTCTGCTTACTATACTGACCTTGGCTTGGACTTACGACTACGGCTCTGCCTTCTGATCGTGTAACCCGCTGCCAGCCTGCTGCCAACTTCTGCCTGTCCCTGACTACAGTTCTGCCTTCTGGTTGTGTACCCCGCTGCCAGTCTGTTGCCAAATCCTGCCTGTTCCAGACTCTGCAAGTGATCCTGATCTGGCTTCCTTTGAACAAGTCCGGTGATCAGTTTCCACATCTTCTCAACAGAGGTTCTTGTGTCTCCAAGCTTCAGTCTTCTGCCTGCAGGCACCTGCACCCTTCCGTTGCCCTAGCAGTCCCTGTCTCCACCACCAGGGGTGCTCGGACCGGAAACCATGCAAGAGGCCACCCTCATCATCTCGGGCTCCGCTGTAAGGTACGTGACACCCTAACAACCTCTGGAGGAACCCTGGTTGGGAAATGCTAAAGAAGTAGCTAGGAGAAGCCTTCAACATTATAGAACAAGTAAAGTTGAATGTGACTAAATACTACTAGCTTTGTCTCTCCCTAACCTCTACCCACCAACTTATCTTCCAAGTTTTCTTTTAGGAAGGCTGTGCCCCAGTGACTTCAGACATCTTGTGGACCATAATTCTGAAATCTCAGAAGATGGATGAAGACAAGACAATATCAGTGGGACAACCCAGAAAGCCAAGAAGAAAAAGACGCCCACTGATATTGTAAGAAAGAAGATGGTGGTGTGGACTGGTGGGCCACTCTATGACTGAAGCACTGGTCTAAGGAAGAAAGAAGAATCAATGTTAGTGGGGTAGAGCCTCTTTAAAGTGGTTGTAAACCCTTACAGACCACTTTGGCCTACAGGTAAGCCTAGATTAAGGCTTACCTGTAGGTCCAAGAAATATCTCCTTAACCTACACGGTTAAGGAGATATTTTACAAAAATAGGGCACCATAGACAACGGCGCAGGCACACTGGGTGCACCGCAAGTGAAGGCAAACATGCCGTCACTTACGGCTCCCACGCACATGCGCCGGAGTGACGTCATCGCTGCTCCGGCCACTCACAGCGCTTCGTGCTACAGGGGACAGCGACGACATCAGGGTTTACTTCCTCTTTAATACTAAAACCTCCCTGCCTGAACACTTAAAGTATAACTAAAGGCAAAAGGTTTTTTTTTTTTTTTATTTAATTTTGGAAAGAGTAGAGGGATTAGAATGTTTTTCTTTGTGTGCCCCTGTTAAGGAGATTCACCCTCTATATTTGTTCTGTTTACCATTATCATTAAAAGTGAAAGTAAAAGAAAATCCCATTTTTTTGGTTGTCCCCGGAAAAGTAATAGAGGGGACATTTTCCAATGGGGACACTAGTTCTGGTGACCTGGGGGCCCCCAAGAATGTCCCTTAATTTACAGGGATTTCCTCTCACCTCCTGTTTGCCTATGGGACAGGATATGAAAAGAAATCTCGACAATGGGACACAGATGGCGAAAAAATTCATCTGACAGGGGTTATAACCCTTCCTTGCTCTATCCAAAATGAGAAAAAAGTTTTGCCTATAGTTCTACTTTAACATTGAATCTAGCCCCTTAACAAGCTCTTCATGCTAAATCATACCCCAACACTCAGAGGAGATTCAAACCCAATTACTAATATTGCATCTTAGCTTTAACATGTACTTTTCATTTTAATAGTAGTTTTCAAAATTTGTATACAGTATATGCAGGTTTCATTAAAATAATATCTGGTGATTCTGCCATAAGGGTTCTTGTTATAGGGTGGCAACTGTTTCCCAGTTGTGCTCTTGTATTGACACCCAATCACATTGGGAGGTTCTCCACAAAAATAAAGTATGTGAGTGGCCCAAAGAATGAAAGTAGGGGCAGTTGAGGTTAAATATAAAGATCAAGGTAAGCCTGAGCTAAAGGAATTATTGGAGCACCCTGAGTCAATAGGCACCCATGGACAATATAAAAACAAAAGTGCAGCGCCTAAGTGATCAAGAATGAGAACAACAATCTTATAATTAAAAACTAAAGTGTAATTAATATACCGTAGTTATGCCAAAAATAACCAACACAAACATGACTTTAAAAAGTGCATATAAAGTTCCACACATATGTGACCCTTCTTTGTGATAAATAATAAATCCAACAGTTGTCCATGTGCAGTATTCATCCAACAGTCCAAGTATATCTCCACGTGTTGCTCCAAACCACCCCCTTTGCACACTCACCATCAGAAAGGCAGCAGACAGCATTTTTAGCACAGACAGGGCATCACAGTATGGGATACATTTGCATTGTAATCCTCCATTTGCACAGGGGGCCAGCACCGCTGATATATGAAGCCTAGGAGGAATGCTCACCACACCGGAGCCACAGAAAAAAGGTATATAGTGTAGTAATTTATTTGTAAAATCAGCTTCTATCCATCCAATAAATCCATACACTAAAGTTTACATATATAGAAGAGCGTAAATCTACCATGTGGGGACATTCATTTACTAAGATGGCCGCCAGTCCCAAAAGGGGAAGCAGCAGCGTGACGTCAACCCTCCTCCCAGCTCTTTTCGTGCGTATCCACGTCTTCGGAGGATACTAGCTCACATGTGTGAGGGACTTTTTAAAGTCACGTTTTTGTTGGTTATTTTTGTCATAACCATATTATTTACACTTTTGAACTTTTGATTATAAGATTGTTAGTATTCATTCTTGATCACTTTTGTTTTTACATTTTCTTTTGGGGTTTGTATACTTACCTTCAGGGCCGGGACAAGGGGTGGGCAGGAGGGGCGGCAATGGTATATCGCAGGGATAGGGGGCACCCTGAGCCTAACCCTAAGGGAAGGGGGGGCGCAGTTTGGCATCTTTGCCCTGGGCACTGGATGACCTTGTCCCGGCACTGCTTACCTTACTTGCTAGCTGCCTAAGTATTGCACTTGTTTGATTTTTGGAAGCCAAACAGGGTCAGGCTTGGTCAGTACTTGGCAGGCCGTCTCGGCCTTATCTTACTTTCTAGCTGCGTAAATATTCTGTCTTTCCCTAGAACTGGCTTTTATACCTCTTGAGTAGGGATGAGCCGAACACCCCCCCGTTCGGCTCGCACCAGAACCCGCGAACGGACCTAAAGTCCGTGCGAGCTTTAGAACCCTATTAGTTATAATGGATGCGAACGTTCGAAATTAAAAGTGCTCATTTTAAAGGCTAATATGCATGTTAATGTCATAAAAAGTGTTTGGGGACCTGGGTCCTGCCCCAGGGGACATGTATCAATGCAAAAATTTTTTTTAAAAACGGCCGTTTTTTCAGGAGCAGTGATTTTAATAATGCTTAAATTGAAACAATAAAAGTGTAATATTCCTTTAAATTTCGTACCTGGGGGGTGTCTATAGTATGCCTGTAAAGGGGCGCATGTTTCCCGTGTTTAGAACTGTCTCTGCGCAAAGTGTCATTTTTGAAAGTAAAAAAGCTATTTAAAATCACTCGCGGCTAATGTTAATTCACGGCTCCCGTAACACAGAGAACAGTGATTCATTGAAACTCATTCATAAAAAAAAGTCATTGATAAAAAAAAAAAAAAATGAAAAAAAAAAAGCGTAGGGGTCCCCCCAAATTCAATAACCAGGCCCTTCAGGTCTGGGATGGATATTAAGGGGGATCCCAGCCAAAAAAAAAAAAAAAAAATGGCGTAGGGTCCCCCTCAAAATCCATACCAGACCCTTGAGGTCTGGTATGGATTTTAAGGGGAACCCTAGCCAAAAAAAATGGCGTGGGGTCCCCCTCAAAATCCATACCAGACCCTTATCCGAGCACGCAACCTGGCAGGCCGCAGGAAAAGAGGGGGGGACGAGAGCGGCCCCCCCTCTCGCCTGAACCGTACCAGGCCACATGCCCTCAACATTGGGAGGATGCTTTGGGGGTCTAAGACCCCAAAAGCACCTTGTCCCCATGTTGATTAGGACAAGGGCCTCTTCCCCACAACCCTGGCCGGTGGTTGTGGGGGTCTGCGGGCGGGGGGCTTATCGGAATTGGAAGCCCCCTTTAACAAGGGGACCCCCAGATCCCGGCCCCCCCCCTGTGTGAAATGGTAAGGGGGTACAAAAGTACCCCTACCATTTCACCAAAAAAGTGGCAAAAATGGTAAAAAGGACAGGAGACAGTCTTTGACAATTCCTTTATTAAAATCTTCTTTCTTCTTTCTTCATCCTTCGGATTCTTCATCTTCTCCTTCCTTCATCTTCTTCCATCTTCTTCTTCCATTTTCTTCTTCCTCCGATCCGCTTCTTCTTGCGCTGGTCTTCTCGTCCTTCTCGTCCGGCATCTTCTTCCGTCGGCGTCGGTGTCGGTGTCTTCTTGGGCCGCTCCGCGCAATGGGAGGCTCCCGCTGTGTGAGGCTCCGCTCCATCTGACAGGTCTTTTAAAACGGAGGGCACCTGGTGACCCCGCCCCCCTCTGACATCATGGGGAAAGCCATCATGGAATTCCCCATGACGTCCCTGTGCGTCAGAGGGGGCGGGGTCACCAGGTGCCCTCCATTATAAAAGACCTGTCAGACGGAGCGGAGCCTCACACAGCGGGAGCCTCCCATTGCGCGGAGCGGCCCAAGAAGAGACAGAGACACCGACGCCGACGCCGACGGAAGAAGATGCCGGACGAGAAGGACGAGAAGACCAGCGCAAGAAGAAGCGGATCGGAGGAAGAAGAAAATGGAAGAAGAAGATGGAAGAAGATGAAGGAAGGAGAAGATGAAGAAACCGAAGGATGAAGAAAGAAGAAAGAAGATTTTAATAAAGGAATTGTCAAAGACTGTCTCCTGTCCTTTTTACCATTTTTGCCACTTTTTTGGTGAAATGGTAGGGGTACTTTTGTACCCCCTTACCATTTCACACAGGGGGGGGGCCGGGATCTGGGGGTCCCCTTGTTAAAGGGGGCTTCCAGATTCCGATAAGCCCCCCGCCCGCAGACCCCCACAACCACCGGCCAGGGTTGTGGGGAAGAGGCCCTTGTCCTAATCAACATGGGGACAAGGTGCTTTAGGGGTCTTAGACCCCCAAAGCATCCTCCCAATGTTGAGGGCATGTGGCCTGGTACGGTTCAGGCGAGAGGGGGGGCCGCTCTCGTCCCCCCCTCTTTTCCTGCGGCCTGCCAGGTTGCGTGCTCGGATAAGGGTCTGGTATGGATTTTGAGGGGGACCCCACGCCATTTTTTTTGGCTAGGGTTCCCCTTAAAATCCATACCAGACCTCAAGGGTCTGGTATGGATTTTGAGGGGGACCCTACGCCATTTTTTTTTTTTTTTTTTGGCTGGGATCCCCCTTAATATCCATCCCAGACCTGAAGGGCCTGGTTATTGAATTTGGGGGGACCCCTACGCTTTTTTTTTTGTTTTTTATTAATGAATGACAGCTCTCTGTGTTACAGGAGCCATCAATTCATTAGCCGCGAGTGATTTAAATAGCTTTCTTCCTGCAAAAATGACACTTTTTTGCAGGGAAAGTTCTAAGCACAGGAAACCTGCCCTCCTTCACAGGCTACCTATAGACACCCCCCAGATGTGATACTGCAATGCTGTTCTAACAGCATGCACACACATATCCCCAGAAATAAAGAACATATTGTTGTCAGCAGTCAGCAGCACACTGACACGCTGACACTGTGAGTGAAACATAATATGCGAGGCCGCCGCCGCGGCGGCCTCTTATACCGTGGGGCGTGTATTAAAGCCCCTGAGCTATAATTGGCTACAGGCATCCTGCCTGTAGCCAATTATGGCTCTCCTCGCTGCCGGCGCTGTGATTGGCCAAGCATGCGGGGTCACAGTGCATGCTTGGCCAATCATCAGCCAGCATTGCACTGCGCGGGCCGCAATGCATTGCGGGGCCGCTCGCATCACACGAATTTGATGCGAGCGGTCCCAATAGTTCTGGGCTCGCCGAGCGAGCGAACACCCGGTGCTCGATTCGAACATGGGTTCGAATCGAACACCGGGCTCATCCTTACTCTTGAGTCTACCAATGGAAAATAGCCTCGACCTCTGTGTTACTGTGGCATTGCACTGACAATTTGATGCATTAGTCCCAATGTACTTAAATATCAAAGTATGTCCCTGACATAAGTTATACGTTGTATTACACACAGACTGTTTATTAATTTGTTCTTCTTTTCTAACACTTCCATGGATTCACATAACATTAACACATAAAATGTACCCTGCCTTCTAAATGCTTTTCCAGAAGTTGTTGAGAGACCCAGCAGAAGATCACAAGCCAGCACACAGAATATTCACAGATAACTTTTCTATGATTAAAATTTGTGCACCACTAACAGGTTAAACGTGGAGCTGGCAGTGTGGGCCGACCCATATATTGTGCCTGGCAGTGAAGGGCACAGGGATATAAATTAGCGTCTCAGCCAGGGGCAGAGGAACATTTTATGTGTGTGCACGTGTTCAATCAATAGGACTGAAATGTGCCATAAATCACAACCTGCAACTATCCTCTAGTTCCGCCGCTTGTGGAGAAAACTGATGGGGTCTGGCAAGAGTTATAGGGAACAATTTTATGGGGTAATATGAGGACTGAGATGCACAATTATGTTTACAAAATGGGCACGTATTAGGGCCAATATCTATGTTGACAATTATTATTAAGAAAACTAATTACAAGCTTTGTGTATATAATAATGATAACATGCTTTCTAGATATTTGTTATGGACCAATAGGATTACATGCTATGGGCAATATGGGAGAGAATCAAGTGGTGGGTGCTTAGCTGTTGGTGTTGTACTCCATTCTACGACTCTCAATTCTGTAAGGGATGGAGATCCAAAAGAGCTTAGTTTTACTCAGTGGCATGTAAGAGCTTCCCTTAGGCTCTTGGTAAATGTGTCAAGAGGGATTGGCAGGAACCCAAAGACTGAATAAGCCAACATGCAGTCAGTATGCCTTATGCCTCGTACACACGTACGGACTTTTCCCGGCGGACCTAAGTCCAGCGGACAATCCGCTGGACTTTCCGGCTAGGTCCGCTGGACTTTCCGAGGGTGTGGACTTGCCCACACACGCACGGACTTCTCCAGCGGATAATCCGCCGGCCAAAAGTCCGCGGGACTTTTGAAAATGAACGGACTAGCCCACACACGGAGCAGTCCGTTCATTTCGAACGTAACTTCAGGTTACGTAGCTAGCGTAGGCAGTAAATGCCGCCGCGCTAGCTCCGCAAGCTGGCATGGATTTAAAGGGAATCCCCACGCCGAAAAAACGGCGTGGGGGTTCCCCCCAAATCCATGTCAGACCCTCATCCGAGCACGCAGCCTGGCAGGCCAGGAAAGGGGTGGGGACGAACGAGCCCCCCCCCCTCCTGAGCCGTACCAGGCCGCGTGCCCTCAACATGGGGGGTGCCCTGGGGAAAGGGGGGCCGTGCGGCCCCCCCACCCCAAAGCACCTTGTCCCCATGTTGATGAGGACAAGGGCCTCTTCCCGACAACCCTGGCCGTTGGTTGTCGGGGTCTGCGGGCGGGGGCTTATCGGAATCTGGGAGCCCCCTTTAATAAGGGGCCCCCAGATACCGGCCCCCCACCCTATGTGAATGAGTATGGGGTACGATGTACCCCTACCCATTCACCTAAGGTGTAAAATGTAAAGTAAAAAAAAAAACACCCACACTTTTGAAAAAATAGTTTATTGCACTGCTCCGGGGGTCTTCTTCCGTCTTGGGGGTCTTCTCGCCGGACTCCCCCGCCATTTACCAAGCTCTTTTACCGAGCGAGGGGAGTCCGGCTACCTTCTTCGTCGTCGCCGCCGTCTGGGGGTCTCGATCCGCCTTCGGGGGTCTTCTTCCGTCTTGGGGGTCTTCTCGCCGGACTCCTCCCCTCTCTTCTGCTCTTTTACCTAGCTCTTTCACGAGGGGAGGAGTCCGGCTACCTTCTTCGTCGTCGCCGCCGTCGTCTGGGGGTCTCGATCCGCCTTCGGGGGTCTTCCGGGGGTCTCTTCTGTTCTTGCGGCGGTCGTCGTCTTCCGCGCCGCCGGCGCCTTGTCCTTCTTCTTGTCCTTCTTGTTCTTCTTCTTCTTCCGATGTTGACCCGTCGCTGTCTCTGCCCGGAATGCCTGTGCCGATCTGCGCTCGGACTTATATAGGGACATGGGGGACAGGGTCACATGTTCATGTCACATGGTGACCCCGCCCCCTTGCGATGTCACAGTCCCAGCATCCTCCGGGACTGTGACAACACAAGAGGGCGGGGTCACCATGTGACATGTGCATGTGACCCTGTCCCCCATGTCCCTATATAAGTCCGAGCGCAGATCGGCACAGGCATTCCGGGCAGAGACAGCGACGGGTCAACATCGGAAGAAGAAGAAGAACAAGAAGGACAAGAAGAAGGACAAGGCGCCGGCGGCGCGGAAGACGACGACCGCCGCAAGAACAGAAGAGACCCCCGGAAGACCCCCGAAGGCGGATCGAGACCCCCAGACGACGGCGGCGACGACGAAGAAGGTAGCCGGACTCCTCCCCTCGTGAAAGAGCTAGGTAAAAGAGCAGAAGAGAGGGGAGGAGTCCGGCGAGAAGACCCCCAAGACGGAAGAAGACCCCCGAAGGCGGATCGAGACCCCCAGACGGCGGCGACGACGAAGAAGGTAGCCGGACTCCCCTCGCTCGGTAAAAGAGCTTGGTAAATGGCGGGGGAGTCCGGCGAGAAGACCCCCAAGACGGAAGAAGACCCCCGGAGCAGTGCAATAAACTATTTTTTCAAAAGTGTGGGTGTTTTTTTTTACTTTACATTTTACACCTTAGGTGAATGGGTAGGGGTACATCGTACCCCATACTCATTCACATAGGGTGGGGGGCCGGTATCTGGGGGCCCCTTATTAAAGGGGGCTCCCAGATTCCGATAAGCCCCCGCCCGCAGACCCCGACAACCAACGGCCAGGGTTGTCGGGAAGAGGCCCTTGTCCTCATCAACATGGGGACAAGGTGCTTTGGGGTGGGGGGGGCCGCACGGCCCCCCTTTCCCCAGGGCACCCCCCATGTTGAGGGCACGCGGCCTGGTACGGCTCAGGAGGGGGGGGGCGCTCGTTCGTCCCCACCCCTTTCCTGGCCTGCCAGGCTGCGTGCTCGGATGAGGGTCTGACATGGATTTGGGGGGAACCCCCACGCCGTTTTTTCGGCGTGGGGATTCCCTTTAAATCCATGCCAGCTTGCGGAGCTAGCGCGGCGGCATTTACTGCCTACGCTAGCTACGTAACCTGAAGTCACGTGCTAAATGAACGGACTTGCCGATGAGCGGCAAGTCCCTTCATTTCAAAAGTCCCGCGGACTTGCCCACTAACGGCGGGATTGTCCGCTGGACTTCCAAGTCCAGCGGATAATTTGAAAACAAAACCTGAAACTTTAGTCCGCCGTACTTTGGCGCCAAAAAGTCCGCCGGCGCCCACACACGAGGGGATTATCCGCTGGACTTCAGTCCAGAGGATAATCCCGCGGGATTGTCCCTTCGTGTGTACGCGGCCTTAGTTGGACCAAAACTTTGGCAATGGCTAGGATATAGAAGACAAGATGTTCTCTATGCCATATTTACATTGTGATTAAGCACAGCATTAGTAAAGAATGGGTTTTTATGTACAAGTGCACCTTTATCTGAGTAGTAAGAACAGGGGTAGCAGAGGTTGCGTAGCACGAGTTATGTCATTGTTGAAGTTGACATGATGTCGTTTTTAATCCAACCTGCATCTCGTCTTCTGGTCATATGAAGCAATAGACAAGATTTTAGGCTTTAACTGGTATTGTTGGGTAATATGAAATATATTTACAATGTCAAGCTGGGTAATGCTTTTAAAGTAAACTTGTTTTTTGTCCATGCAGCACCTGCTTACCTTTTTTTTTGATCCCTTGCTGCTTCATTGATCGAAGGTGAAAAAGTCCTGTGCAAACTACAATTGACTCTAGTCAGAGCTTAGGCTTAGTTCATACTGCCGCAAATTGGGATCCAATTTGTGAGACACCAAGTCGTGTGACCTGTGAAATCCCATGTTAGTCAATGAGAGCTGTCTTAATTAGCACTACTGAAGTCGCGCCGACATCAGAAAAGGTTCTTGTACTACTTCAAGGCGACTTCTATCTGACTTCTTTTCTCTTTTTATTCTATACTTCTATCAAAGTAGTAGTCAAGTCCCCAGGAAGTTGCCTGGCTAAGTCGCACCACAAGTCGCCCGACTTTCAGGTAACCTCAGTGTGAACAGAGCCTTACACAGGGTCGAGTTTTCTTTCCCAGCCCCCATGAAGGCCAATCACCAAGTACCAGCTTTATAACATTTGAGAAAGGTTAGTGAGTCACAAGCTCTTCCATACCTAGAGACAATGGGTATGTTATTCATATGCAGTGTGACTTAGAACTAGCTAGAAAATATTCCAGGATTCAATTCACTAGCACAGACCCTTGCACATCTTAAACCTCTCCTCTTCTGGAAGAGCCTAATCACTACTGGCCCAGTTCCTCTGGAAGTGTCAAGGGCTGCAATTGAGTTACTCTATCATTTCCAAATGTACCACCACTGCTGTAGAGTGTGGCTTGAGTGGCAGCTTTGAGTGTGCTTGGGCTGCTGACATCACATCCAAGATGGCGAGGCCCAGCAGGAGTCTCTGGGCTTTTGGATGTACACACAAGGGAGGCTTTTACAACTAAATAATATCCATATTAAAAATGTTAAATGCACATATATTCTTAACCACTTGCCGACCGGCGCACGACGATATACGTCGGCAGAATGGCACGGACAGGCAGGAGGGCGTATATATAAGTCCCTCCTTTAAGCCTGTCCGTGCCATCGGGAGCGCGCCGGGAGCGGCGCGCTCCCGCGCCGGTCGGGACCCCCGTGAGTCTGGTCGCGGGACCCCCGCGATCGTCTCACGGGAAGGCTGAACGGGGAGATGCCGAGATAAACAGCATCTCCCCGTTCTGCCTAGCAACTAGTGACGCCGATCTCTGCTCCCTGTGATTGAAGCAGAGATCAGCATTCACTAGCTGACAGTCACGCCCCCCCACAGTAAGAAACACACCCCTAGGCATACTTAACCCTTACACTGCCCCCTTGTGGTTAACCCCTTCACTGCCAGTGTCATTTATACAGGAATCAATGCATTTAAATAGCATTGATTGCTGTATAAATGACAATGGTCCCAAAAATGTGTCAAAAATGTCCGATGTGTCCACCATAATGTCGCAGTCACAAAAAAAATCGCAGATCACCGCCATTAATAATAAAAAAAAAATTATTAATAAAAATGCTATAAAACTATTCCCTATCTTGTAAACGCTATAACTTCTGCGCAAACCGATCAATAATCACTTATTGCGATTTTTTTTACCAAAAATATGTAGAAGAATACGTATCGGCCTAAACTGAGGAAAAAAAATGTTTTTTTATATATTTTTGGGGGATATTTATTATAGCAAAAAGTAAAAAATATTGCATTTTTTTCAAAATTGTCGCTCTATTTTTGTTTATAGCGCAAAAAATAAAAACCGCAGGGGCGATCAAATACCACCAAAAGAAAGCTCTATTTGTGGGAAAAAAAGGACGTCAATTTTGTTTGGGAGCCACGTCGCACGACCGCGCAATTGTCAGTTAAAGCGACGCAGTGCCGAATCGCAAAAAGGGGCCTGGTCCTTTGGCTGCAAATTGGTCCGGTCTGAAAGTGTTAAGGGAAGATATATGTGAAATGAAAATGAGAAGAACAGAAAAGGTGCCTCTAAGTGCAGAATTCCAGCAGTTTATTATTTGACACAGTTTAAAAACACTTACAAGAAATAAGCATAAGGTAGGCTTATTGTAATGATATGTTCCTGGTGGGGCTCCTGTCACTGTCTTTTCATCTCCCTGTGCTGACCAGCAGCTGTAATGTCCCGTAGACACGGTCAGAATTTCCGACGGAAAATGTCTTATCGGACCATGTTGTTGGAAAATCCGACCGTGTGTGGGCTCCATCGGACTTTTTCCATTGAAAATTCCGACGGAAAAAATTTGAGATCCTGCTCTCAAATTTTCCGACAACAATGTCCGATCTGACTTTTTCCGATCGTGTGTAGCAAATTCCGATGGACAAAGTGCCACGCATGCTCAGATCACATTAGAAGACCAAAGCTATTGGCTACTAGCCTCTACGTAGTTCCGTCGTACACAACGAATGTCACCACGTTCAGAATGATCGGATTTTCCGACAACTTTGTCCGACCGTGTGTATGCAACACCAGTGTCGGACAAAATCCGTCGGAAAAAATCTGACGTATTTTGTGGTCGGAATTTCTGACCGTGTGTACAGGGCATAAGAGTGGATAGGATTAACCAGTCAAGATGGCGTTCTGGGACCGCGGTGGAATGCATGCTGTTTCACCGTAACAGTGCACACTATTTCACACCTCTGTGCAACACCCACCACTTGATAAGTTCTTTGTAATGGGTCCGCCCATTCCCACCCACTCTCGCCCCTTCCTTCCCTATTAATCTGCCCATTACAATGGGGATCTGGTTATGAAGAATGAGCCTTGTGCGTATGCTCCGAAACGCTTCACCGCCCATTTTCTGAAGTCACTTCTGGCGTGTGCGTACCTCATGCATGCTGTACATTCCACTGCGGTCCCAGAAGAGCGGCGGTCATCTTGACTGGGCGATCCTATCCACCCTTACAGCTGCTGGTCGGCACATGGAGATGGAAGGATAGGGACAAGAGCCCCGCCAGGAACATAGTGTTTTTAAACTTTATCAAAAAATAAACTGCTGGCGTTCTGCACTTAGAGGCACCTTCTCTGTTGTTCTCTTTTTCTGCTAGAGTTGCTTCTACTCTTTGAAGAGCCGCCCTAGTGCCACCTCCAGCTCAGTGAACACCCCTTGTTCTTACCCATACTAAAAATACCCATTAGGCAGAAGCACTCTATCTTCCTTTTACTTATGTGTAAAATGAATCGTCTAAAGACATAGCCTCTTTGAAGCGAACCGGTTGCTTTGCAACACACCTTTTATAGACTTTTGAAGAAACCATATTATAGTCTATATGTCAAAAGCCAAGTACAGAGATCCCTGAAAAAGTAATGGAACTTGATAAATTCATTTGTAGTAAAGAAAAATATACTGTATGTTGTATGTTAAGAAATAAGAAACTCAGATTGGCAGTGTGGCGTATGCCAGGTTATTATCATTGTTGTCCGTAGTTGGCAGGGCTGGGTTATCCTGCAGGCCGTGCTGTTGCGCAGCTGTTAGGAGAACGCCATAGAGCTGTGTGTAAATTCTGCTGGCTCAGACACATTTTAGTGAGTCCCATAAGCTCAGACAGCCCCTTTATAGCCGTTCAATAGCTGGAATCAAGCAAGCACATTTTTTTCCCTTCACATTAAAGGCACATCTGTATCTTTTGGCTGCCGTAGAAGAAGTGCCCAGCCTGCACTCTCTTGCCACCCAGCTATAATTATAACTGCAGCTGACCGTTTTAATGTATTTTTCTTTGTCTTAGCTGTTGGTTTGCAGTTTAATTCCAGGAGGATGGCTGCATTTTTATTTCACAGAATCTCCTTGCTAATCCCCTCTTAAATAACCATATAAAAGAAGATTCGGCCCAACTGGGGCCTGACTCCAATAACTTCCCAGTCCATTGCTTAAAAAAAGCTTTGAAATTCAGGGGTACAGTAACATGGTGCTTATTTAATTTTAGAATTGGGGGAACTGAGAAGCATGAAGACTTGGCAAATAGTTGTTCCAAGTCTTCATGTTTAAAGTGTAACTCCAGCTTTGTTAAGCACAATCCTCTTCAGGTGCCTTATGTACATTGTAAGGGATTCTTGCAGGCTTCTACTTTTTTCTGTACTGAAGAAATAATGGTTGGTTTTACCATGTCCTGAATGAATAGAAGAATCTGGCTTATTATAATCACCTGAGAAAAACTTGGCTGTTTAATGAGAAAAGCTGCAATGTCTGCATGCCTTAAAGCCCAACTTTATGAAAATGAAAATGAAAAAAAAAAAAGTCAAGGCAGTGACGTAATGGGGTCAGGTATGCATACCAGCTTGAACCAATGTAATTATGTAAAAATTGTTATACCTGATCTTCAGCTAGGTATACTTTAAGAGGTGTGCTAGCCTTAGGGAAAATCTCAACAAAAAAATGTACTCCTTTTACAAAGGATGCCTAAAGCCTCGTACACATGATGCGATTGTTGGCAGGGGATTGTCTGTTGACTGACTGTTGTCCTAAAATCTGACCGTTAGTACGCCCCTTTCGACAATTTTTGTCCAACTTTCAGCCAACAGATGTTGGATGGCAGGCTAGTAAATATTCGCGGACAACGGTCTGTTGTCAGATTTTCATATGGTCAATACACAAATCCGTCACACAAAAGTCGAAAGTACAAACACGCATGCTCAAAATCAATGCTCACCAAACATTAAATTAGCAGAAGGGGACCAAAGGGTGGCGCTTAAGAGCTGAAATTCCTTGTGGTACGTCACTACGTTCGTGTTTGTTTCACGACAATTGTGTATCGTTAGTATGCAAGACAAGATCCTGGCAAAAATCAGAGGCTCGGTTGGACAACAATCGCATCGTGTGTACGAGGCTTAAGTCTTCTGGGAAAATACATGATCCAATCACACCGGCAGGATATTACATTTGTGGGGGTCATGCCGACCAACTTAGTAAGGAACACCTCCAGGTTCCGATATTGGAAGGATAAGACATTTGACAGTTGTGTAGCGCATTCCTTGTAGGAGCCGGAGGTGAATAGGGATCCCTGACCCTGCACAGCCAGGCACACCAAATTTCCACAGGCACACTTGAGACCGGAAACAGCTCAGCAACTTTGTGTTTGTGTTTTATTTAGGGATTAATGAACTTGGATGGGGATGGGATGAATTTAGAATGCCCACTTGACTGGAACAAACTTCTTCTCAGACTCTTCAACTATATACACAGTCTATATATACTCTTTTCCTTCCTCCTGTACAATCTTTCTTGCAGATCCACTGTGGTGTCACCCTAAGAAAGTCTTTAGCAAAGGCCATTTACAGGCAGGGACCGTGGGCCCCTATACTTGAGAATGATGGTGTGACACCACTAATGCTTTCACTGCACTTTCTCCCATGGTCACTGGCCTCAGCACCACCTTTTCAGGCTCTGCCAGCCAACCTGGCTGCAGCAGCACCTTTTAGTAGCCCTCTCCTGGCTACATCCGACAGTCCTCCCAGATGGCACACTCACCAGCCCACCCGGCTGACTTTTCTTGGACAGATTAGCTGGCTCCTGCTGTCCTCACTCTTGCTCCCGTGCCTCTGGATAGGACTCCTCTGTGTGTTGTAAAAGGATCCCTCCAGCACCCGAGCCCCAGGCCTGAGGTGACCCCCCCCCCCCCCAGACTAGGGAGTTACCCTCAAGGGCCTCTGACAGCTTCCTCAGCACTCCATCTCCAGCTTCCACCCAAATTCCACTGCCCATACTGGCCTGACCCAGGGTATTTAAGAGGGGCCTACCTCCTTTAGCCCATTTCCTGGGGATTGACTGGGGCCCTCAATACTCCAGGCAGCTCCTCCTAACCTCCCGCCGATTCTTCTGGAAGCTTCTCCAAGGTTCCAGCAAGTAGGGGGAGGTACCAGATGTGCTGCCTGATGAGTCATTCAGCCTCCCTGAGTCACTCACCCTGAACCGGATTCGACCCAGTCTGGCTCTCAGCCAGGCCAAATCTATCTAGCTATTTATCTGTTTATCTATTACTCTCTCAGGGACTCGATTGGTGATATTTAATTAGGTCTACACAACTATTGTGCCCATTTTGAGGTTTCCTGATCTCTCTGACATATTTTCCATCATATAAAATAAATAATTAATCAATCAGGAGAAGCTGGAACAAAAAAAAGGTAGTAAGATGACTCAAATTTCCCAGGCGGACACGAACAGAGTTGGAAATTATGGCAGGGAGCTTTTCGTCTAGGAGTATCCAAGGCATACAAAGCCAGGGACAAACTCAGCATGGCTCCACCTTCCATTGAAACATGTTTTTTGGTGGACTGACCCTTCTAGAGTAAATCTCCTTTTGTTAAATGTTATATTCATTCATTTTTTAATTATTATAGATTTAATAAATTTCAATGAAGAGCTTACACTTCGACTGTTCTCCTGAAGTTCCAAGTGGGAAAAAAAAAACAGTTTTTAGTTGACAAAGCAGATGTTCCCTTCAAATTGTAATTGTACTGTCTGCCCTACTGTTGTAAAATCTGTGCAAACTGTCGGCACTATATAAATCCTATATAAATAATACACAAAGCTATCATTATGGATTATCCCCACCTAAGTTCCCGCCTTAGGTGTTAGAATATGTTACATTGTGCCTGCATTTTGAGGGTGCCTACATCAATTTTAAGTGGGCACCTAATGCGTATTGATGCACCTTTACTGTAACTCCAGCATACACCGAGTCGAGCATTTTGTGGTGCACAGACTCACATTGGAGACCCATAGGAAATAGATGGGCAAATGCAGCAACACATGCGATGCATGAAACCATCACACAATACAATACAATGCATGATACAACATGCACATGGGCCTTTACCATCTGAGCTAGCAAGGTCCATCGTGTTTAACATTTATGTTTAAGTAATGTCTTTAATCAGTCAAGAAGGTACAAAGCACATTGGACATCAACTGGATAATGGAAGATACAATAAGTGAACATTAATGCTGAAAATCCCAGGAAAACACAGTTTTAACCAATCAATACAGAATATGAATAGATCAGCTAGATAGACTGTAAATACAGCATTGGCATAAGGGGAAAAGGGAGGATGGTGTAGAGGGGTAAAAAAAAAATCCACAAAAAAATAGCAATGCCCACATGGAACTAAAATAGAGAGAGGCATCCTTCCTTCGAGCCCCATGCATCTATCCAATCTGACCAAATTTTATTAAACTTTCCTGAGCAATTCCTATTAATATAAGTAATCTTGTATACTGGCAAGACTGAGCTGAAAGGTCCATCATATTTAGCACTTGCAGACATTTGACAGGCAGACAGTTGTTCTCTATATTTCATATGGGCCCATGACTTGGAGACATGATCGTGCATAGATGGATATGGTCAGACTTCACATACCCACTATTCCATATCAGCAACAACATTTCTGTTAACACCGCTGAGTCAGAAAAGAAGTGATCAGGATATAGATATTACAGCATAGACACATTTGTCCAGTCTAACAAGGGATTAGTGACAAATACACAGATGGATATGTCTATGGCTGGGTAGCAGATTTACTGTTACTAAGACATGTGCAGCGTGTTAGAGGAGGATGTTATTACACCAAATAACAAGGCCATCTCATTGTGTTAATTATGTTAATCACCTGAGCTGAGACACATCAGATTAGGCTACTAGACCACGCGGGAAGGGAAACGGAAGAGCAAACCAGCTGCAATGTGTCCAGCTCCTCTACAGCACAAGCAACTGGAGACCTCATTTAATGTTAATAGGAATAAATAATCCACTACTGAGAAAGAAGCTTAAAGCCTCACTCCAGCCAATTTTTTTGCTTAAGTCTTTGGATAGAGTGGGGAAGAGCAAGAATTTCTGTTAGGTTGCTATTCATTTCTGTAATCCTTTTGGGTCTCCTAGGAAGTATAAAATATTTTAAAGTACTGTATATACTCGAGTAAAAGCTGACCAGAGTATAAGTCGAGGCACCTAATTTTACCACAAAAGACTGAGAAAAATTATTGACTCGAGTATAAGCCTAGGGTGAGAAATGCGCAGCTACTGTAAGTGGAAAAGAGGGTCAATAATGCCCATTTGCAGCCTCACTGTGCCCATTTGCATGCCTCACTGTGCCCATTTGCAGCCATAGGTCCCACTAACCCTTAAACTCTGTAGTTAAGGGTTCCTCGTCCTACCAAAAGTGACAGTTCTGCCGGCCGGAGAACCTGTCATGGTCGGAGGTAGAAGGGAAGCTGTCGCCACTAAGGGACCTACCGCCTTTACCAGGGACCACAGTGAGTAACTGAAGCAAGTACCGGAGCAGTATTCTCACCGAACGGGTACGGTGGAGAATGGGGAAACTTCAGGCGGTGATCAAGTCAGGGACCCAACCGGTGGAGGTGACACTTGCAGAGCAGCCTTGTGTGTCAAGTCAGGGACTGAGCTGATTAGTAGGGGTGAAGCTTGAAAAGTATCTGGAGTGCCAAGGTAGGGACTCAGCAAGGAAGCGTGGGTGACGCTTGAGGGAGATACCACCGCAAAAGCCTTGAGGAGCTCACAGGATTCAGAGTCAGTGAATCAGAGAGTCCAGAGGGAGACTAGGAGCTCAAGGAGCTGAAGAACTACAAGTAGAAGTTGTAGTGAAGCTGAGTGAACTGTTGAGCTTTGTGTTATGAACTGTTAAAGACTGTTGCCATAGGAGACAGCAATCATGCATGAAGTGGCACCTTGCTGGGGCCTTTCCCTGTACAGCTGTCCTTCTATTGAAGTCTTGAAGTCTGCCAACTGAAATTGAAACTAATTAACAGTGTCCTGGCCCTAACCCTCTTTCCCTTCAAAATATAAAAAAGGACTGTTAAAAGAAATAAAACCTCTTTTGCATCCAAGAAGTGTCTAACACCTAATGACTTTCACCATCTTTGCACCCACTATGCCTCACAACCCACCACATATTGAAGGATGTCAGTTGTCTTTGGCCATGAAGGTCCTCATTAGGCTGGAAGTCTCGGTGTCTGCCAATTGAAATTGCAACTAAATAAGGGTGTCCTGGCCCTAGCCCTCTTTCTCTTCAAAATATAAAAAAGGACTGTTAAAAGAAATAAAACCTCTTTTACGTCCAAGAAGTGTTTGGCGCCCAATGACTTTCACCATCTTTGCACCCACTATGCCTCACAACCCACCACATATTGAAGAGATTAAAGACGTTGCTACATAATATAAAATCTTCTAGTTTTTTTTTTCAGTAGAAAGCAGTAGAAAAACCTGTCCCCTGTTAGAGGAAACTTTTTCTCTCTTTGTGGAAGCACTGGTCTCTCTGTAGAGGTCCAAAATACCCCAGACGAATCAGAAAAGCTTATACTCCCTGCTGATTGGTCAACTCTAGCTGTCATGTAGCATGGGGTGTGTAGAACCTTAGCAGAGGTATAACCAAACAATCCAATAAAAAATAAAGGGGCTTTAAATATGCCTCTGAGAACTAAATTCACACCGATTAGTATAAAAACTTCACACATTTTATTAATTTACATTTTAAAAAGAGACAATAAAGCATAATTGTATATACCATACAGTACAGAGCATAATGATAGAGCTGGTATGAAGCTTTGATTAGGTTGATCAATGATTCAGTAATTAGTTGGTCTACACCAGGGGTCTCAAACTGGCGGCCCTCCAGCTGTTGCGAAACTACAAGTCCCATGAGGCATTGCAAGGCTAACAGTTACAAGCATGACTCCCATAGGCAGAGGCATGATGGGACTTAGAGTTTCGCAACAGTTGGAGGGCCACCAGTTTGAGACCCCTGGTCTACACATTTTGCGGGAGCCCCCGCTTCTTCAGGACCGCATATATCATATACAGGGGGTCCCCGTTAGGGACTGTCCTCCTGTTTGTAAATCGGAAATGTTCGTAAGTCGGCCGCGCATGCGCAGAACGACAATTACGGACATTTCCGAAGTTCCGTCGAATGCCGTTCTTCGCATGCGTGGCAAATTACGGACATTTCCGATGTTTACCGCCATTTTCCGAGGCTCCGTCTGGCCGCGCATGAGCAGAACGGCCGAGGGTCCGCGCAAAATGGCAGAGGGTCCCCGCAGCGCCCGGTTTGTAAGTAGGAGAGGTTCGTAGGTCGGGCATTCGTAAGTCGGGGACCCCCTGTAATGTATATAGCTCGACTTAAACGGTAGATAGTAGATAGCATCAAGTAAAGTCATTAGAGGAAAAGTCTCCAAATGGGGTTACGCCTAAGGGCCCACGGGGCACAACCACATCCAAGTGGAATAACTAGTGGGATATCTTATGGTATACATGGTATGTTAAATCTCAATACTGGGCATATATGTATACAGGGGGTCCCCGACTTACGAACGCCCGACCTACGAACAACCCCTACTTACGAACGGGGCGCTGCGGGGACCCTCCGCCATTTTTCGTTGTTTTTCGCCGTGTTCCGGCCGTTCTGCACATGCGCGGCCATACGGAGCCTCGGAAAATGCCGGAAATGTCCGTAATTTGCCGCGCATGCGCAGAACGGCATTAGACGGAACATCGGAAATCTCCGGAAATCTCCGTATTTGTCGGTCTGCGCATGCACGGCCGACTTACGAACATTTCCGACTTCCGTACAGGCGGGCAGTCCCTAACGAGTTCGTAACTCGGGGACCCCCTGTATATGGGATATAACAAAATCCAATTATCCCAATTACAATGGGTGTATTCAAAGCCTCCCCATCTTCCATCACCAGCACCCCATGTGGGTTAGTAATAGAACTCTTGCTCCAAATGACTGCAGCAAAGTTCTGCTCCCACACAATGAGGAAGGATGCATGCTGGCAGGGGATAAGCTTTTCTACTCCGTTGCTGCTTTCTAAAGAGATGAAAATGTAAGAATTTCTACTGATTTTGCTTTGATGCACTTGGAATGTATTTAATTAATTTAAACTGAAAGCTTAATTGGGCTTTAAAGTGTATCCTAATCTATAAATCACAATTGGGCACTTTATATTCTCATGTAAGATAATGAAAGAAATGATCCAATTTTTCTATCATAAAACCTGAAAGAAGGTATGTAGGAGCAGATACGGCCTTCTGAATGTTACCAAAACAAACGATACCTAAAATAACAGTAAAAAAAAAAAAATCACAGTCCTCTGTTTTGCACAAGAAGCGATGCACTTTTACTTGGCCTCAGCTTAAAAGCTTTTCATGTCAGATGGGGCCCTTTGAACTCTGCAAATTGATTTGTGCCTGAGTAATAAGAAAAATGTGAAGTCGTACCCTCTGTACAGCTTGCAGCTATCTGCTCACCTTGGTGTTGTGGGACTCAACTGGCAAAGTGTTTGACTTTCTTCCCGCATCCACCTCCCACCCCAGAGGCCAATGCCGCTACATGCTCTCGGGGAGGCTATTTCTGTCAAACAATATCCAGGAGAGAAATGCTGATGGGCAAAAGATATTCGGTAATGGAAAAAAGGGTATAAGTACCACAGCGCTGACAGCCTGAATAAATACAATAAAGTGCAACTGTACTGCATACAAAATTAAGTGCAAAATGAATCCAAAATACATAATAATATATATATATATATCAAGCATGTAGCCAGTGAAAGCTTAAAGCGGAGTTCCACCCTAAAGTGGAACTTCCGCTTATCGGATTCCTCCCCCCCTCCGGTGCCACAATTGGCACCTTTCAGGGGGGAGGGGGGTGCAGATACCTGTATAATACAGGTATCTGCACCCACTTCCGGGACGCATTATCCGAGCTGTCCCGCCCCTATCCGAGAATGCCCCGTTGTGTCTTGGGAAACACAGTTCCCAGGACACAGCAGGGACCAATAGAGGCGCGCAGTGCGACTCGCGCATGCGCAGTAGGGAACCGGGCAGTGAAGACTTTGCGTCTTCACTTCCTGATTCCCTGACAGAGGATGGCGGCGGGGCAGCGAGAGACGATCGGTCTCTCGTCATCTTCTGTCGACACCGCTGAAACCAGGAACAGGTAAGTGTCCATTTATTAAAAGTCAGCAGCTGCAGTATTTGTAGCTGCTGACTTTTAAATTTTTAAATTGATGTCTTTTTCCCCCCAAAAATAGAGCTTTTTTTGGTGGTATTTGATCACCTCTGCGGTTTTTATTTTTTGCGCTATAAACAAAAAAAAAAGCAACAATTTTGAAAAAAAAAAAAGCATTGTTTTTTACTTTTTACTTACATTTTTTTCCTCAGTTTAGGCCGATATGTATTCTTCTACATATTTTTGGTAAAAAAAAAATAAAAAAAATCGCAATAAGCGTATATTGATTGGTTTGTGCAAAAGTTATAGCGTCTACAAAATAGGGGATAGTTTTATGGCATTTTTATTGTTAAATATTTTTTATTAGTAATGGCGGCGATCTGCGATTTTTATCGTGACTGCAACATTATGGCGGACACATCGGACACTTTTGACACTATTTTGGGACCATTGTCATTTAGACAGCGATCAGTGCTATAAAAATGCACTGATTACTGTGTAAATGACACTGGCAGTGAAGGGGTTAAAGTGGGGTGCCTCCTAAAAAAAAAAAAAAAAAATTATTAAAAGTCAGCAGCTACAAATACTGCAGCTGCTGACTTTTAATAATCAGACACTTACCTGTCCCAGGGTCCAGCGATGTGGGGGAACGAAGCCCCCCCCTCGTTCCCCACTCCGCTCGCAGCGCCGGCATTCTTACTGTGGGCACCCGGTTGTGGCTTCACAGCCGGGCACCCACTGCGCATGCGCGAGTGGCACCGCGCGCCGTGATATGCCGCATAGTCACCTAGGACACGTGACAGGTTCCAGATGACTGTGCGGCGCCGAGGGGAAGTTATGTCAGTGCCCGGGGACTGAAGGTGGCAGACTACGAGGGACCCCCTTTTAAGCTATTTTTATTTTATTGTGTTGGTGAAAACACCACTTTAACCACTAGGGGGCGATGAAGGGGTTAAGTGTGTCCTAGGGAGTGATTCTAATGGACTTCAACACACATTATAGCGATCAATGCTCCTGATGACAGGGAGCAGTGATTTCTGTAATATCACTAGCCAGAACGGGGAAATGCTTTGTTTACAAAAGGCATCTCCCCGTTCTACCTCTCCATGACACGTTTGCGGGCACCCGGCAGACATGGAATCCACGGGACCCAGCGGACACGGAAAAACACAGCGCCTGCAGTGCCGTTTTTAAAAGGGGACGTACCTGTACGCCCTTTTGCCCACCTGTGCCATTCTGCCGACGTATATCGGGAATCGGTTAAAAAACACGTGCATATATGTATAAACTTCTAGTTGGAAGGTTTCTGATGCTGCGTTTCTCCATTCCCACAGGGCGTTATCAAAGACAATATCTCTATGGAGACAGCAGGACGTTACATGACTGGCAGGACTGATGGCTACTGACTTGGAAATAGCACCTTGTCTCATACAAAGATGTAAACATATTCTCAAATGGAAGTAACTAGACCTGTTCTACAAAGGAGTACAGCGGATGGTCAATGTAGTCCGTAGCCAAGAAAAAAAAATTAAAGCTGAAGTTTAGCTAAAAATCATTTTTCCCTACAGGTTTAGTGACCTTACTTACATGTAATGTAATACAGGTGCATCTTATAAAATTAGAATATCATCAAAAAGGTAATTCAAAAAGTGAAACTCATATATTTTATTTGGATGATTATGGCTTACAGCTAGTAAAAACCCCAAATTCAGTATCTCAGAAAAATTAGAATATTACAGAAGGCCAATAAAAAAAGGATTTTCAATACTGAAATGTTGGCTTACTGAAAAATATGTCCATGTACAGTTTAGTATGCACTCAATACTTGGTCAGGGCTCCTTTTGCATGAATTACGTCAATGTGGCGTGACATGGACGGATCAGCCAGTGAGTCCCGGAGCATCAGGCTGCAAGCCATTTGAGCAGGGACGGCATGACAGTGATGGACTTTAGCAGCGCCACCTTAAGAGGTGTCTGTGCTGGGCCACCTTAAGAAAAGGGTAGTGGTTTTAGAGCAGGACGGCTCAGTGGGGAAAAATGTATTGCAGAAGGGAAGTGACGTCAGTCAGCTACATGCGGTGGTAGGAATCGTTCCCCACCCACCCACCCACCCATTAGCTAGGAGGGTAGGTTTGGGGTACATGTTTTTTCCTTGGCGGGGCGGTTTTTTCTTGGGTCGTTATAAAAGGTAAAGAAGTACATGTATGGTAACATGGAGTACCCATCCATTGGATGGGAGGGTATAGTGTACTTCCGGGTTAAGAAGGGTTTAACCCGGAAGGGTAAAAAGGTTGATGTCACTGATGACAGTTGTGTACCGCCTCCGGGTCCGGGGTTTGCCGACTGGAGGCAAGAGTTTAAAAGTTAAAACGTAGTGGTTTCAGTGACAGTGTTGGGGTTTCTCCCCATAATTTATAAAGACCCAGTTAACAAGGAGTGTTAAAATGGTTAAAAGAGTTTGAAGTGTTTACAGTTTAAATAAAAGGCCGGACGGCCATTTTACTCCACACCTTGTCAGTCTCTTATTATAAGATGGTACATGTTGGGTTTTTAGCATATGCAGTTTATAGCGTGTATAAGTCCTACATATGTCATGTGGCACTGCTGGCCCATCAAGCACAGTGATACCATGATCATTAAACCAGGTTTTGGCAGTGTGGGCAGGTGCCAAGTGAAATCAGCATCTCCACAAAGCTGGTCAGCAGACGGGAAGCATGAAGTGCTCTAGAATTTCCTGGTAGAGGGCTGCCCTGACTTTGGACTTGATAAAAAACAGTGTACCAACACCAAATCATCATGGACTGTGGAAAATGTTGCATTTCATTTGGAAATCAAGGTCCCAGAGACTGGAGGAAGAGTGGAGAAGCACAGAATCCAAGTTGCATGAGGTCCAGTGTGAAGTTTCCACAGTCAAGGGACTTGGCACCTGCCCACACTGCCAAAAGTACTAATACCGGGTTTAATGATCATGGTATCACTGTGCTTGATTGGCCAAGAAAATCACCTGACCTAAACCCCATAGAGGATCTGTGGGGTATTATCAAGAGAAAGATGAGAGACACCAGACCCAACAATGCAGATGAGCTGAAGGCCACTTTCAAAGCAACCTGGGCTTCCATAAGACCTCAGCAGTGCCACAGGCGAATAGCCTCCATGCCACGCCACATTGATGCAGTAATTCATACAAAAGGAGACCCGACCAAGTATTGAGTGCATACTACACTGTACATGGACATACTTTTCAGTAAGCCAAAATTAATGTACCGTATATACTCGAGTATAAGCCGACCCGAATATAAGCAGAGGAACCTAATTTTACCACAAAAAAATGGGAAAACTTATTGACTCGAGTATAAGCCTAGGGTGAGAAATGCGCAGCTACTGTAAGTGGAAAAGGGGGTTAACGATGCCCATTTGCAGCCTCATTGTGCCCATTTGCATGCCTCACTGTGCCTATTTGCAGCCATAGGTCCCCTGAACTTCAAACTTGGCAGTTAAGGGTTCCTAGATGCCCCCTAGCTGCAGCCAACATTTGGGGGCTCTGAACCCAAAGGGCCCCGAAATGACATTGCTGCAGATGGACACAGTTGACCGATTTTGGGGCCCTGTTTCTTGGTGCTAGGAACCCCAAATTTGGATATGTTGTAGTGTTGGTTCCACTGGGTTTGCACACCAAATTTGGGGTTCCTAGACGGAGGTGACCCCAAGATAAGGGGCCCCAAAGTCGGGTCAGAAAATGTCAAGCACTTTTCTGCAGCAGAGAATGACATTTTCCGAACCAGCTTTGGGGCCCCGTATCTCAAGGCCACTTGGTGATAGGAACCCCAAATTTGGATATGTTGTAGTGTTGGTAAGATAAGTGGCCCCAAAGACGGGTCGGAAAATGTCATTTTCTGCTGCAGAAAAGTGCTTGACTCCAGTATAAGCCGAGGGGGGCACTTTCAGCACAAAAAAATGTGCTGAAAAATTCGGCTTATACTCGAGTATATACGATAATCAAAATCCTTTTTTATTGGCCTTATGTAATATTCTAGTTTTCTGAGATACTGAATTTTGGGTTGTCACTAACTGTAAGCCATAATCATCAAAATTAAAAGAGAGAAAAGCTTAAAATATATCACTCTGTGTGTAACACATCTATATAAAATATATGCGTTTCTCTTTTCAAATTGAATTACTGAAATAAATTAACTTTTTGATGATATTCTAATTTTATGAGATGCACCTGTATATGTCGTATGTTGTGGAGGTTGCTAGATCTTCTCTTAACGTACCCAGTCCTCTTCACAGCGCTTAACCTCTGGCGCTGCAGGTGTTAATAGGTTCAGGCCTACAGGCTGAACTCAGTGGGGACCCGCCCCGTCTCCCCTCTCATTTGCTGAGAAAAGCCCAGTTTCCTGACGATGCTGACAAGCCAAATGCATTGAGGCTGCACGTCCGACATACGTGACATCATTTCTGGGTTTTGATTTGGTTTCAGGGTTGCCAACCTCCCGCAGCATTTTTTTACTACTGGCAAAACCTGGAAAATTTACTGGCGGAGCACATTTTTTACTGGCATCCTGAGAAATTACAAAACTCCTATTGAAAACTAACACAGTGAATATTTGAACAGCATAAACATGATATGGAAACACTGACAATACCGATAACAAAGTCATTTGTATGATTTATACTTAAAAAGTCAACACAGCATGAAATTATCAGCCCCTGATATTTACAGGCAGTTGTAAAAAAAATTACAGATTTTTACAAACTGTCAGTAAATTTACTGGTGGTTGGCAACCCTGTTTGGTTTGAACATTCAGCTGTTTGGAGCGCACGTCGACTCGGACCGAGCGGTGTGCAGGACAATCGAACAGGCTGGTTGTGTTGGTGCGGATTATAGCACCTTAAAATGTGAGTGGCAAATTTATATTTTAATCCTTGTTTTGACTATTTTGATTATTATGTCACCCTGGTTCTCGGTTATTGATGTTTGAGGAGATCAGCTATTGGTGGTTTCCCATATATCATTCTAAAGCCCCATACACACGCGCGGATTATCTGAGGACCAGGTCCGTCGGATCATGTCCGTCGTACTTTGTCCCATGTTGGTTTTGCGTACACACGGTCGGACAAAGTTGTCGGAAAATCCGATCATTCTGAACGTGGTGACGTTTGTTGCGTACGACGGGACTACGTAGAGGCTAGTAGCCAATAGCTTTGGTCTTGTAATGTGATCTGAGCATGCGTGGCACTTTGTCCGTCAGGAATTCGATACACACGATCGGATTTGGTGTGATCGGACTTTGTTGTCGAAAAATCTATCCAGCAGGAGATAGGACTTTGTCCGTCGGACAATCCGATGGAAACTGTCCGATGGTGCCTACACACGGTCGGAATTTCCGACAACATTGTCCGATAAGACAGAATCCATGGGAAAATCCGACCGTGTGTATGGGGCTTTAAGGTGGGACATTGTGAAAACAACAAGCAAAAAGGGTGGTACCCTATGACACCAAAGGCGCATATCATAGATGCTGTTGGTAAACGTGCATTTTGTACACTTTGTGGTGGAGCACTTAAATGAGGAGTATCTGAGGCACCTTTAAGCCCCTGTACACACGGTCGGAAATTCCGACCACAAAATCATTTTTTTCTGGCGGATTTTGTCCGACACTGGTGTTGCATACACACGGCCGGACAAAGTTGTCGGAAAATCTGATCATTCTGAACGTGGTGACGTTCGTTGCGTACGACGGAACTACATAGAGGCTATTAGTCAATAGCTTTGGTCTCGTAATTTGATCTGAGCATGCGTGGCACTTTGTCCGTCGGAATTCTCTACACACGATCGGAAAAAGTCCAATCGGATTTTGTTGTCGGAAAATTTGAGAGCATGATCTAAAAAAATTCCGTCGGAAAATTCATCGGAAATTTCAACGGAAAAAGTCTGATGGAGCCCACACATGGTCCAATCGGACATTTTCCATCGGAATTTCCGACCGTGTGTACGGGGCATAAGACCAGGAGCTTGGTGATTGGAGCTTTCTTCAGCAAGATTTAGGAAAATGTTTTGGACTGTGCAATATTTATTAATAATTCTTATAAATAAAAACATTTTTCCACCTTTGGACTCTCCAAGTATATTTGGATTGTTTTTTATTCCTTTGTTCACATGCAGTTATCACATATGTGTTAGCGCCTTGCTTTTCATTGGTTCGGATTTTTAATACACTGCTCAAAATTAAAGGAACCCTTTTTAATCAGAGTATAGTATCAAGGCAATTAAACTTCTGGGATATTGATCTGGTCAGTTAAGTAGCAGACAGGGTTATTAATCACTTTCAGCTCCTTTGGTGTTAATGAAATTAACAACAGGCGCACTAGATGGGCAACAATGAGAAAACCTCCAAAACAGGGATGGTTTTACAGGTGGAGGCCACCTCCCTTTTTTTCCCTACTCTTCTTTTCTGACTGTTTTTCACTAGTTTTGGATTTGGCTAGGGTCAGTGTCACTGCTGGTAGCACGAGGCAATACCTGGACCCTATAAAGGTTGCACAGGCTGCCCAACTCCTCCAGGATGGCACATAAATACGTGCCATTGCCAGAAGGTTTGCTGTGTCTCCCAGCACAGTTGCAAAAGCATGGAGGAGATTCCAGGAGACAGGCAGTTACTTTAGGAGAGCTGGACAGGGCCGTAGAAGGTCCTTAAACCATCAGCAGGACCGGTATTTGCTCCTTTGTGCAAGGAGGAACAGGATGAGCATTGCCAGGGCCCTACAAAATGACCTCAAGCAGGCCACTGGTGTGAATGTCTCTGACCAAACAATCAGAAACAGACTTCATGAGGAAGGTCTGAGGGCCCAAACGTCCTCTAGTGAGCCCTGGGCTCACTGCCCAGCACCATGGAGCTCAATTGGCATTTGCCATTAAACACCAGAATTGGCAGGTCCGCCACTGGCACCCTGTGCTTTTCGCAGATGAGAGCAGATTTACCCTGAGCACATGTGACAGAGGTGAAAGGGTCTGGAGAAGCCATGGAGAACATTATGCTGCCTGTAACATCGTTCAGCATGACCGGTTTAGAGGTGGGTCAGTCATGGTCTGGAAAGGCATATCCATGGAGGGACGCACAGATCTCTACAGGCTAAACAATGGCACCCTGACTGACATTAGGTATCGGGATGAATTCCTTGGATTCATTGTCAGACCCTACGCTGGTGCAGTGGGTCCTGGGTTCCTCCAGGTGCACGACAATTCCCAGCCTCATGTGGCGAGAGAACGCAGTCAGTTCCTGGAGAATGAAGGCAGGAATTGATACCATTGAATTGCCCCCATACTTGCCAGACCTAAATCCAATAGAACACCTCTGGGACATGTTTCGACCCATCCGACGCCGCCAGGTTGTACCTAAGTCTGTTCAAGAGCTCAGTGGTGCCCTGGTCCAGATATGGAAGGAAATACACCAGGACACCATTCTCATTAGAAGCATGCCCCCAACGTTTTCAGGCATGCATACAAGCATATGGGGGCCATACAAACTACTGAGCACCATTTTGAGTTGTTGCAATGAAATTTCAGCAAAATTGACTAGCCTGCTACATCATAATTTTTTCACTTTCATTTTCGGGGTGTCTTTGAATTCAGCCCTCTGTAGGTTGATAAATTTCCATCAAACAATGTGGCATTCTTTCGTTCTTATCACATTACTCAGTCCATAACAGTTAGACATGTGCACAACAAAAAATTTTGTTTATTTTCGTTTCGTTTTTTTTTCGTTTCCGTTGATTCGTAACGATTCGTAAATTCGTACGTCGTCGGTGTTCGTATTCGTAACGATTCGTAAATTCGTAAGTCGTCGGTGTTCGTATTCATAACGATTCGTATTTTCGTTAGAGTTATTTTTTCGTTGATTCGTTTTTCTGTTAGTTTAATTTTCGTTTATTCGCTTATTCGAAATTCGGACGCATTCATATTTATTCGTAGATTCGTAACATTCGTAGATTCGTAATCGGAGGATAATTCATAATTTTATGTAATGTGTATGCTATTATTACATTTTAAGAGACACAGAAAATTACGAATCGAAAAAAAAAGTTACGAATGTACGAATTTTTTCGTTCAATCCATTCGAAGCACGTTAAGCAGCGCCACTGTAAGAGACACGGAAAATTACGAATCGAAAAAAAAAAAAAAAAGTTACGAATGTACGAATTTTTTCGTTCAATCCATTCGAAGCACGTTAAGCAGCGCCATTGTAAGGGACACAGAAAATTACCAATTCAACAAAAAAAAAAAAGTTACGAATGTACGAATTTTTTCGTTCATTTTGATTTTCGTTGTTCCTGTTTTCGTTTTTCGGATTTTCTTCTTTCGTAGATTCGTTGTTTCTAATTCGTTTTTTTCGGATTTTCGTTGTTTTCGGATTCGTTCGATTCGAACGATTCGTTAAAATTTTTACCGAATCGTTCGTTCATTCGTACGATAACGAATGAACGAAAATAACGAAAAAAAAACGTATTGCACGTGTCTAATAACAGTATAGATATCCATCATGATACTTTCCCCATTGAGATCTGATGTGTTTTGAAAATGTTCCTTTAATATTTTTTTGAGCCGTGTATGTTTAATATTTCTTACCTTTTTAGATTTTAGCAGAAGGCCTCATGGCTAAATACAAGGATTTTTGAACAATGTCAAAGTGAGTCTCTCCTAAGGACTGATTGAGTCTCATCCTATTGACACAGATTGCATGAAGCTTGGCTTGTGAACCTTTAACTCTTTGTTAGGAGAGAAAGCGCTTAAAGCGGAATTCCAATCTAAAAAGAGGGTTTCCGCCCCCCCCCCCAAAAAAAAATGACATGCCAAATGTGGCATGTCAGGGGGTCACCTTCCCTTAAAGCGGAAGTTCAATTTTTGGGTGGGATTCCGCTTTAACTCTAGTTTACAACTGATAATGAGATCTACATGCACGGTACAGACAGGGTTAATTATGGTAAACTCAGCTCCCTAGGTCCCAAAAAGAACTAGTAGGATTTTTGAGTGCTGGAGTTATCAGAAAAGGTAAAAAAAAAAAAAAAAGGTAAGCTTCAACTGTTAAATATTTTTTGTAAACTCTGCTATGCTATGCGAATGGGATTGGAAGATGTAACAAATATAAACTAAGTTGTATCCAATTTGGCTGCAAGTGGAAATACACTTTAAGCCACTTTCAGCATTTCCCCCCTTGTCCCCCCACATAGGTTGTCTGTTCTTTGCACTTCATCAACTCCGGCTTCTTCCTCAGCAATCCCCAGTCCCGGGCTTTATCAGTTCCAGCAGTCCTCTTTGGTTTTCCAGTCCACTTCATCCTCACCCCCTCTTGCCTGTTTGCACCCCTGCAGTGCACGGAAATTACATGGTTGCAGCTCAGCCATCAAGCGGCAGTATATCTTCCTACATTGTGAGATGGGAAAGAGGGATATCTTTTACTGCAAAATTTTATAGGATAAGGAAATATTTTTGTCACACTTCCGATCATATATACGCCATAATGAACAAATAAATCTATTAATAGGTGCTTTTTTTTACCACCTTCCTTTATAATACTGTTTAAAAATAACCAATGTAATAATGGGAACATAGCATGAAAATGTATTGCAATGTATGGCTAAGTTTAGATGTGCGACTTGCCACCTGTCCGAAAAGTGATTTAAGGTGGATTGCTTTTCAGAGGCATTGAGAAGGCAATATGTCACCTCCTCATCTCCTGTTTTAACCCTGTAAGACTTCAAGCCAGGCCTTCTTGTCCAACATCAGTGCCTGACCTTACAGAAGCACTTCTGGAAGAATGGTCAAACATTCCCATAGACACACTCCTAAACCTTGTGGACGGCCTTCCCAGAAGAGTTGAAGCTGTTATAGGTGCAAAGGGTGGGCCAACTCAATATTGAACCCTACGGACTAAGACTGGCATGCCATTAAAGTTCATGTTATTAGATGGTAAGCTCTTCTGAGCAGGGCCCTCTTAATCATCTTGTATTTTATTGTATTATAACTGTATTGTCTCCCTTTTTATATTGTAAAGCGATGCGTAAACTGTTGGCGCTATATAAATCCTGTAATAAATAAATGTGCGTGTAAAGGCAGGCATCCCAATACTTTTGGTAATATAGTGTATCGGCCATAACCCCCTGAGGGGCGGCCTTGAGTTTTTGGGCTTACCAGTTACCTCCTCGTGGCTTGTCGGTGATTGTCTAAGGGTTCCCAGGGTTAGTACCCAACAACTTCAGATGCTGACACATAAAAGTCCTTTTCAAGGTTTTTATTTTGCAGTGTAACATCCAACATAACACAGTCTCTGATGGGAATAGAGGGCACGGGTGATGAAACTCAGGCACTTTGAACTGCTGACATCTACTGAATGTCTCTAATCAACCCAGAGAGTAGCCACTCGCAGCTGGGTACTTCACTGCCGGATAAACCTCTAGCCAGAGATCTAGCAGCCAACATGTGATCCGGAAACTTTGCAAAAGTCTCTGCCACAGACTAGATTGTAACTGAAGATAATTAGGAACCTTTCTCACAGTACCTGGAACTCTCTCGGTCTCCTTGCCGATACTGTGTGAAGTGTGGATTCTTTAGTGTCCATACAACTCAGCTCCCAGGCTATTACTGAGTAGCCAGCTTGTTGGCCCTTCTCCGAAGAGTCCACCCCTGGTCACTTGTACGAGTTGCCGTGTCCCTCCAATACCGAGTGCACACCGGGACACCTTTGAATCAGTGGCAGAACTACCGCCATAGCGACACATGCGGTCGCTATGGGGCCCGCAGCCAATCAAGGGCCCGGTGAGCGGCGTTGCTAGGCGGGTGCGGGCCACGCCGGGTGACACCCGCGGGTAGCGGCAGCCGCACCACCAACGCCGCTCACCGTGCCTTCTATGCTGCACTGGAGCGCAGGAGGAAGAACAGCGGCGCGGACCGAAGCCGCCTCCCCTCCTCTCTGTTTACATCCAGAGAGGAGGAGGAGCCTGCGCTCGAGCCTCGAGGGACACATGCCGCTGTTCTAAGGTATGTAAGGGGGGGTGGGTCGGCATGTCTGCACTACTCGGGGGGGGGGGGTGGCTGTAATGGGTGGGGGTGTCTGCATTGCTGGGGGGTGTCTATTGATGGGGGTCTGCACTGAGGTGGGGGGGGTGTCTGTACTAAGGGGGTCTGCACTTGGGTGGGGTGTCTGTACTAAGGGGGTGTCTGCATTGCTGGGGGGTGTCTATTGATGGGGGTCTGCACTGAGGTGGGGGGTGTCTGTACTAAGGGGGTCTGCACTTGGGTGGGGTGTCTGTACTAAGGGGGTGTCTGCATTGCTGGGGGGTGTCTGCACTGAGGTGGGGGGTGTCTGTACTAAGGGGGTCTGCACTTGGGTGGGGTGTCTGTACTAAGGGGGTGTCTGCATTGCTGGGGGGTGTCTACTGATGGGGGTCTGCACTGAGGTGGGGGGTGTCTGTACTAAGGGGGTCTGCACTTGGGTGGGGTGTCTGTACTAAGGGGGTGTCTGCATTGCTGGGGGGTGTCTACTGATGGGGGTCTGCACTGAGGTGGGGGGGTGTCTGTACTAAGGGGGTCTGCACTTGGGTGGGGTGTCTGTACTAAGGGGGGTGTCTGCATTGCTGGGGGGTGTCTACTGATGGGGGTCTGCACTGAGGTGGGCGGTGTCTGTATTGATGGGGGGTCTGTAATGGGGGTGTCTTTACTAAGGGGTCTGCACTGAGGTGGGGGGGGTCTGTAATGGGGGATTGTCTGTACTGAGGGGGCCTGCACTGAGTTGGGGGGTCTGCACAGAGATGGGGGGGTCTGAACTTGGATGGGGGGTCTGTAATGGGGGTTGGTGTCTGTACTAAGGGGGTCTGCACTGAGGTGGGGGGCATCTGTACTGATGGGAGGTCTGCACTTGGATGGGGTGTCTGTAATGGGGGGTGTCTGTACTGATGGGGGTCTGCACTGAGGTCGGGGGTGTCTGTACTGATGGGGGTCTGCACTGAGGTCGGGGGGGGTCTGTACTGATGGGGGTCTGCACTGAGGTCAGGGGTGTCTGTACTGATGGGGGTCTGCACTGAGGTCGGGGGTGTCTGTACTGATGGGGGTCTGCACTGAGGTCGGGGGTGTCTGTACTGATGGGGGTCTGCACTGAGGTCGGGGGGGTGTCTGTACTGATGGGGGGGTCTGCACTTGGGTGGGGGGTCTGCACTGAGGTGGGGGGTGTCTGTACTGATGGGGGGGGGTCTGCACTTGGGTGGGGGGGTCTGTACTGCTGGGGGTGTCTGTACTGCTAGGGGGTCTGCACTAGGGGGGGTGTCTGTACTAAGGTGGTGTCTGTACTACTGGGGGGGGGGTTCTGTACTACTGAGGGGGGTCTGCACTGAGGGGGGTGGGTCTGCACTGCTGGGGGGGTCCTGCACTGAGGGGGGTCTGTAATGTTGGGGAGGTCTGCACTGGAGGGTGTCTGTACTGAGGGGGGTGGTCTGCACTGGGGGGTAAATAAAAAAGAGAAGTTGCGCTGATGTGAAAATTACAGTGCATTTAAACTGAGTATCTAATAATCAATATGATTATATATGGAACTAAATTAGTGACACTTTATAACAGCGATTGATAAGTGGCATCTAATGGTGAAATGACTTAATCCCGATGTAATTAGCAAGGGGCTAAACCAAAGACCAGAAAGGAATCCCTAATAAAAAAGTCCCAAATCAAAGTCCATAAATGAGATTGGATCACAAGAATCGCTTCCCATCCAAGATGGCCAAAGTACAAGAAAGTGGCTACTTCCAAATTGCATGTAGAGGCGAATACTTAAAATGTCCAAATAGTATGCTTACCAGAGGATAAGCAAGCATGCGCAGTTGGCTTATACCCAGCCTGGGCCTTTTGATGGAAATTCCAGCTGCCTTGCATTCATTCAATCACCTCAGAAATATTTGATTCCGTGTATTTGTGGCAAAGCAGAAAAAAATAAAAAACATAGCGTAATACTGCTAAAACACTAAATTTGTTTTCAAAAAACAAGATAATCACTTAAAAGTGAAAAAATCGTGAAAAAGATTTTATGAAAAAAATTAAGAAAATATATAAAAAAATAAAAAAGAGAAAAAGTAAAAGCACCCAGTGGTCAACTCAAACGACTTAGAGTGATCAAATGAAAAAAAAACACACCTCCACCTTCCAAATAGTAGGCTTACCAGATGGTATTTTAAATATGCACCAGTGAAAATGGCAAACTGCTATTTGTGACCCAACACCACACAGCGGGGCTTCTTACCAGATGTACATCAAATATTGCATAATGGATCTCGGATAGGATTGCAGATGGTATATGCTAGAGATGAGAACGCTAACTGCTCCCAGTTTAAAGCAAACGATCGGTCCGTTTTTCTCTTTACTGCAGCAACTCATATGCCCCCAAAAAGAGAAAAAAGCAGACCATAGTGGAGTACATCTTGACAAGTTTAATCAAATAAATTAAAGGTTACACTTACACAAATGTAGATAACATCGAGCGTATAGAATAAAAATTGCCGGCCGGCTACATAAAACAAACTCCCGTCCTCGTTGACGGCGTGGTGACGTCAGCACGTACGTCCCAGACGCGTTTCGTCATAGGTTGACGTTTTCAATGGGAACGGGTAGCAAAAAGGTGCACTGGGGGGTGTCTGTACTGCTAGAGGGGGGTCCTGCACTGAGGTAGGGTCTGTAATGCTGAGGGGTGTCTGTACTTAGGGGGGTGTCTATACTGCTGGGGGGTCTTTACTTATGGGGGTATGCATGTGTGTCCTTCAGGGGCTGCATACAGTATACTGCATACTTTGTTGTTCAAAATTAAGCTGTTGCCTGGGTACTGTGCCACATGAGTGTGGTAATCTGTTGTTCGATGGCATTAGTCCATTTTTTTTTTTTTTTTTGTGGTGGTGGGGGGGCCCATACAACATTTTGCTATGGGGCCCTGTGATTTCTAGTTACGCCCCTGCTTTCAATCCTCCTTCAGTTACTGGGCCTCGGGCTAACCAGTTCCGAGACTCGGGAACAGACGGATCCCTGCCCCTAAGGAATAGACCATAAGGGCCTCTGGGGCTGGTCGGATTAACCATGCTTGCGGGACGGCAAACGCTCCTAGGCCCGGGACCCCTCGCGGGGCTACCGCGTTCCAGAACCAGGAACCAAAAGGTGCAGCCAAACCACGAGCACGTGACTTCAGCCCCTTAAGTACCCCCTCCCAGACTACGCAGCAGGGGCCAGACGCGCCCAATGATTGGCTCCGGGAAAGATTGGTACCTAAAACGTCCAACTAGGCTTGGTTCTCAGCCTGTCATGGGTGCCTCACTGCTCCCATGACCAGGCGGAACCTTAGTACAGCCCAGCCAAACTGATGCCAAAGTAAACCCTGTACAATTAACCCCCAGAACTCTACTACAGTTCTGAGGAAAAAACTAAATGTGCACATATAGCACACACTTAGCAAAGTGTGACCGCTACAATAGTGTATATAGTAATATTCAGGGGGTTTAGCACCTTGGGATCCATGTGCAACAGGCAGTTATCCTAATCATAAAATTCTTTAGTTTTCTTAAAGGGGAGTTCCAGGCCCTTTAAAAGTCAGCAGCTACAAAAAGTGTAGTTGCTGACTTTTAATAAACAGACACTTACCTGTTCCATGGTCCAGCGATGCAGCCGAACGGGGTGTCGCTCCTCTCCCCCTCCTCTTCGCCGGCGCCTCCATTGCAACTAAGGGCTCCCAGCCGTGACAGCTTTCGTCTTCACGGCCGGGCACGCACGGCGCATGCGCGAGTCGCGCTGCGCTCCTGGAGTGGATAGGCAATCTCCTGGAACCTGTCACGTGTCCCAGGAGATCGCCTAGAGGGAGGGGCCGCCTTAGACGAAAGGAGGAGTCGCCTAGGCGGTTCCTGGGCGGAAGGAGGAAGTGGGACAGGAAGTCCCCCTCCTAATGAAGCCCCCACTCCCCCCCCCAAAAAAATGACATGCCAAATGTGGCATGTAAGGGGGTGAGGAGTGCTTAAAGCGGAAGTTCCATTTATGGGTGGAACTCCGCTTTAAGTAAACACAAGAGAGCTTCCAGCAGCAAAACAAAACTTCAGAAAATGAAACACAAAAGTCTTCTTATCTTCAGCACAAATCAAACTATTAAATATGCAAAAGTCAAGTAAGGCCTTTTACCCCAGGGTTAGCAGCATCCAGCTTCAGATGGTTTTGTCAGTTTGTAGCCCACTTGCAGCACACAAATACTAAGGCCCCTTTCACACTGGGGCGGTTTGCAGGCGCTATTGCGCTAAAAATAGCGCCTGCAAACCGACCCGAAACAGCTGTTGCTGTGTCTTCAGTGTGAAAGCCCGAGGGCTTTCACACTGAAGCGGTGCGCTTGCAGGACGCTGGAAAATGTCCTGCAAGCCGCATCTTTGGCTCGCTATAGGAGCGGTATATTTACCGCTCCTATAGCGCCCGTTCCCATTGGAAACAATGGAGCAGCGCTCCGAACCCGCCCGCAAAACGCCGCTGCAGCGGTGGTTTGCGGGCGGTATTGACCCTTTTTCGGCCGCTCGCGGGGGGTAAAACCACCCCGCTAGCGGCCGAAATGCGTTGCTAAAACGCCGGTGAAGCAGCGCTAAATATAGCGCCGCTTTACCGCCAGCGCCCCCACCGCTCCAGTGTGAAAGTAGCCTAAGAGCTTCCTGTTTTATGTGCTTCCTCCTGGAGGCTGCATAACCCTTTAGGGAACGGAGTCCCCATAGTCAGGAGTGGAGGTCCTTTTCCCACCCAAATGTCAGTTCGAACCTCCAAAATTCCTCTGGGTCCCAAAATATGTCTCTACTAATACTGAGGACAGCGAGTCAGTCCTCTCCTTTACTTGACTATCCCTTAACCTTAACCACTTGCCCACTGGGCACTTAAACCCCCTTCCTAACCAGACCAATTTTCAGCTTTCAGTGCTCTCACATTTTGAATGACAACTACTCAGTCTTGCAACACTGTACCCATATTTTGTCCTTTTTCACACAAATAGAGCTTTCTTTTAGTGGTATTTGATCACCTCTGGGTTTTTATTTTTTGCGCTATGAATGAAAAAAGATCGTTGGGGGGGGAGGAAAAACGTTATACACTATAAAAGAGAGATTAATACATTATAGAGACAATAATAACAAATATGGGATAAGGTAAATTTTATTGTTTAAATTTACGCATACACATTTGCAATAAAATTCCACGATGATGTGAATTATAACGAGAGATATAAATGAACGTGAAGTTGAATAACAATCTCTTGAATATCGCTGAAGTGGAGAAAAAAAAAAAAAGATCGACAATTTTGTAAAAAAATTTATTTTTCTTAGTTTCTGTTAAAATTTTTGCAAATTTGTAATTTTTATTCATACATTTTGGCCAAATGTTACACTGCTGCATATCTTTGGTAAAAATAACCAAAATCTGTGTAAATGATTTGGTCTTTGTGAAAGTTATAGAGTCTACAAGCTATGGTGCCAATCATTGAAAATCGATCAGACTGATCACGCCTGATGTACTGACGGCCTATCTAATATCTTGAAACCCTAACAAGCCAGGACAGTATAAATACCCTCTAAATGACCCCTTTTTAGAAAGTAGACAGTCCAAGGTATTTAGTAAGAGGCATGGTGAGTTTTTTGAAGTCCCACAATTCTTTGCAAAATTAAGATTCTTGTTTTCACAAAATTGTCATTTTTTTCTACACAAAGTTGTCCATTTATAAGATATTTCCAACACATAGCATGTATATAGAAAAAAATACACCCCATAATACATTCTGCTACTCGTCCTGAGTATGGAGATACCACATGTGTGAGACTTTTACACAGCCTGGCCACATATAGAGGCCCAACATGCAGGGAGCACCATCAGGTGTTCTAGGGACATACATTTCAAATCTAATTTGACTACCTATTACACTTTTGTGAAGCACTGATGGGCACTGTAGTGGCATGGATGAGCACTGATGTGGCATGGATGTGTACTGATGTGGCATTGATGTGGCATGGATGACCACTGATGTGGCATAGAAGTGGCACGGATGAGCACTAATGTGGCATGGATGAGCAATAATGTGGCATGGATGACCACTGATGTGGCATGGATGAGCACTGATGTGGCTTGGATGACCACTGATGGGGCATGGATGTGGAACGGATGACCACTGATGTGGCATGGATGTGGCACGGATGGTCACTGATGTGGCATGGATGATCACTGATGTGGCATGGATGAGCATGAATGAGTCATAGATGGAGATGAGTGAGCATGAATGAGCCATGGATAGGGATGGATGAGCCATGGATGGGGATGGATGAGCCATTAATGTGGATGGATGAGCCATGGATGGAGCACGGATGGGGATGGATGAGCCATGGATGGAGCACGGATGGAGCATGGATGGATGGATGAGTCATGGATGAAGCACATAGAGCATAGATGGAGCATAGATGGATGGATGAGCCATGGATGGAGCACGCATGGAGCATGGGTGGAGCATGGACGGATGGATAAGCCATGGATGGAGCACGGATGGAGCATGGATGGATGAGCCATGTATGGAGCATGGATGGATAGATGTGCCATGGATGGAGCACGGATGGAGCATGGGTGGATGGATGAGCCATGGATGGAGCACGGATGGAACATGGATGGATGGATGAGCAATGGATGGAGCATGGATGGAGCATGGATGGATGGATGAGCCATGGATGGAGCATGGATGGATGGATGAGCCATTGATGGAGCACGCATGGAGCATGTATGGAGCATGGATGGGTGAATGAGCCATCTATGGAGCATGGATGGAGCACAGATGGAGCATGGATGCATGAGCCATGGCTGGGCACAGATCAGCGCTGTGGGCACTTCAGATCCAGCCCACATCGCTGCTGCACCGCCCCCCCCCCCCCCCCACACACACACACTGTACAGATCGTTGTGAGAAGCCGAACCGGACATGCCCCGGTTCGTTTACAAGTGATCACGCCGCCATTGGATGATCGTGATCACATGGTAAAGGGCCGCTGTCATTGGCCCTTTACCCCGATCCGTGACACGCCGGGTCTGGGAGACCCAACGGTCATGGAGATTCCCGGGTGCGTGCCCCAGGGGGAGCGCGATTCTGGGAGAACGTCATAGTACGCCCTCCCAGAGTACCCATCATTCGGCTATGGTCCAGTCAGCAAGTGGATAAGGGACCATAACTCAAATATTGGTGCTACATAGAACTCATCCAGGACCCATCCTTGGCTTCCTGTACAATATAAACACTATACATTCCCTTCAAGGAGGATTTTTCTGGGTTTCTCTTTATACTGGAGGGCTCTTCTAGCACACTACAGGTAAAGCCTATTACTGACTGTCCATGACAGGCTCTCTTTATACACTATATTATCAAAAGTATTGGGACACCTGCCTTTACACTTACATGAACTTTAATGGCATCTTAGTCAGTAGGGTTAAGGCCAATCAAGTTCCTCCACCCCAAACTTGCTCATCCGTGTCTTTATGGACCTTTTTTGTGCACTGGTGCTCAGTCATGTTAGAACAGGAGAGGGGCCATCCCCAAACTATTCCCACAAAGTTGGGAGCATGAAATTGTCCAAAATGTCATGATATGCTGACGTCTTAAGAGTTCCCTTCACTGGAACTAATGGGCCAAGCCCAACCCCTGAAAAAAACAACCCCACATCATAATCCCCCCTCCACCAAATGATTTGGACCAGTGCACAAAGCAAGGTCCATAAAGATATGGATGAGCGAGTTTGGGGTGGAGGAACTTGGCTGGCCTGCACAGAGTCCTGACCTCAACCTGGAAACACCTTTGGGATGATCTTGTGCAGAGACTGCGAGCCAGGCCTTTTTGTCAGCCTTCCCAGAAGAGTTGAAGCTGTTATAGCTGCAAAGGGTGGGCCAACTCAATATTGAACCCTACGGACTAATGCCCCATACACACGGTCGGAAATTCCGACCACAAAATCCGTCTGATTTTTTCCGACGGAATTTGTCCGACACTGGTGTTGCATACACACGGTCGGACAAAGTTGTCGGAAAATCCGATCATTCTGAACGCGGTGACGTTCGTTGCGTACGACCGAACTACGTAGAGGCTAGTAGCCAATAGCTTTGGTCTTGTAATTTGATCTGAGCATGCGTGGCACTTTGTCCGTCGGAATTTGCTAAACACGATCGGAAAAAGTCCGATCGGACTTTGTTGTCGGAAAATTTGAGAGCAGAAGATAAAACTTTGTCCGTCGGAAAATCCGACGGAAAAAGTCCGATGGAGCCTACACACGGTCAGAATTTCCGACAACATTGTCCGATAGGACATTTTCCGTCGGAAAATCTGACCGTGTGTACGGGGCATAAGAATGGGATGCCATTAAAGTGCATGTAAAGGTGTCCCAATACTTTTGACAATATAGTGTATGTCAATGGTGACAGGGGTGGGCCCCAGAATAGCAGGCATTAGGGACCCTGTAAATTATGTGTCTGTAAGATAGTTAAACGGCACCGCAACATATTTTGTCTGCGTTTGGCCTGCCAGATCCCAGTGAATCTCAGCAGCGGTCTGGGATTTAGGACTAGATCTGCATTGGCGGCAGAATGAATACAATTAAAGCTTCAACCAAAACACAGAGCACGGAAAGGATTATGGGTTTGGCAGGTGTTCGTATCCCAACCGCACACACAGTGTAAACTGTCTACTATCTGCTGTGCGGATCATACAATTCCTCCTGCTTCTATTTGCCAATGTTATCAAAACACGAAACGCAACAGCGCAAGAAGTGATTTTACCTCCGTAGTGGGCAGTATGTCTTGTAATGAGCAATGTTACGCGGGTTCGTTAATCATTTTTGTCTTTTGCAAATCGTAGATTACAACATGCAATATTGCAAACACAGCCATAACCGGGAAATAATGTTTGTGCATTACAAGCTGTGATTATCTACGGAAACACTATCCTGCAATCTCTACCAAATATAAAAGAGGCGTAAATAGAAAACTGACATGCAATCAGTATCTATAAGGGCTTTGGGACAACTATAGCTATATTTTTATGTTTATACATTTTAAAGTGTTTGTTAAGCCTTTTTAGTAAAATCTGCCAACCGCTCTATTAGAGGCTGGCATACCACACTGTGTAAATCCTTTTTAAAAACGAGCGTTCTAAATACCGTATTTATTGGCGTATAACACACTCCGGCGTATAATAGACATGTGCAATTCGTTTCATTTTTTTTAGTTTTTCGTTAAAATTCGTTATATTCGTTCATTGGTTATCGTACGAATGAACGAACGATTTGCAAAACATTTTAACGAATAACGAATGTTCGAATCGAACGAATCCGAAAAACAACGAAAATCCGAAATAACCAAATTAGAAACAACGAAACTGCGAAAGAAGAAAATCCGAAAAACGAAAACAGGAACAACGAAAATCAAAATGAACGAAAAAATTCGTACATTCGTAACTTTTTTTTTTTTTTGTTGAATTGGTAATTTTACGTGTCCCTTACAATGGCGCTGCTTAACGTGCTTTGAATGGATTGAACGAAAAAATTCGTACATTCGTGAACTTTTTTTTTTTTTTTCGATTCGTAATTTTACGTGTCTCTTACAATGGCGCTGCTTAACGTGCTTCGAATAGATTGAACGAAAAAATTGGTACATTCGTAACTTTTTTTTTCGATTCGTAATTTTCCGTGTTTTTTAAAATGTAATAATAGCATACACATTACATAAAATTATGAATTTACGAATCTACGAAAACAATGTTACAAAAGTACGAATAAATCAATCTGACGAAAGTACGAATGTAACTAAATCTACGAAAATACGAATGCGTCCGAATTTCGAATATACAAGAAAATTAAACTAACGGAAAAACGAATCAACGAAAAAATAACTCTTACGAAAATACGAATCGTTAGGAATACGAACACCGACGACTTACGAATGAACGAATCGTTACGAATACGAACACCGACGACTTACGAAACGTTACGAATCAACGGAAACTATTGTGCACATGTCTAGCGTATAACACGCACCCCAAATTTAGGAGGGAAGTTTAAGGAAAAAAACTTACATTTTAAATGCCCATCAATGCAGCTTTATCAGTGTCCATCTGAAGCCTTGCCCATCATTGCTAAATGATCAGTGTCCATCTGCAGCCTTGTCCAACAGTGTCCATCTGCAGCCTTGCCCAAAATTGCAGTATGATCGGTTTTAAATTGTTACCGCCGCCGAGATAGACAGAACCGGATGTCCTGTGTACTCGGCTCCTCTCGAAGTCCCACCCAGTCCTGCCCCTTGGCCCGGCTCCTATGATGGACCCAAGATCGGTCCAATGACGGGACGTAAATGCTAGGAGGCGGGACTGAGCGTGACTGCGAGCAGAGCCGAGCATAGCCGAGTACACAGTACACTCTGCTCTGTCTATTTCGTCAGCGCTCTTTCCCTCCGTTCCCTCCGAGGCAGCGGTTTGGCGTATAACACGCACCCACTTTTTTCCCCTGATTTTAAGGGGAAAAAAGTTAGTGTTATACGCCGATAAATCAGGTAGTAATTTAGAGCTGTCTTCGGGCCGGACACGTCACAATTTTAGTTTTTTTATTTTCAATAATAGCGGCCGGGGGGGGCGTCACAGAGACAGAGGAAGGAGGGGTTGAGGGGGGAGAAAGGAGAGCAGAGCAGCATATGACGGAGGGACGCACTTTGACCACGTGATCAGGGCTGAGCAGCCCTGGTTATCGTAGTCAGTATAAAGAGGGGCATACAGGAAGTGGCAGGTTCAGGGTTCTTTTTTTTACAGTTTAGAGGGGCGCAGATTACACAGAACAAGCACTGTGCTGTTTAATCTGCTTTAAAGGTTCAGAATGTGTATTTTTTGGGGTTAACAAACACTTTAAGGCCTCATTCACATGGGTGCTGTGGCCCATACAGTATAAATGAGAGCCTTGTTTCTCTATGGGGACGTAGAGACTGTACCGACAGAGCCGCTTGTCTTAAAGTGCATGTTACCCTAAATGTTGCCAACATGTAGGAAGAAAAGATCCCAAGTGCCACACATTCAGCAAAGCCCGACAGCGTCTATAGTAAAAGCAGCCTCAGGCCAGGGTCGGTCCAGACCACGCCTCCCAATGCGTTTCGTCCAGGCGCATTTATATGTGTGTGATTACATATGTGTATTTTGTAAATCATAGTTGCTATCTTTTTCAAGTATTTCTTTATCTGAAGTACCTAGTTGATCCTGACCGTCCCTTTTCTTCCTTATTCTAAACTGACTGCACAAAGCACAGAAGCTTATCTCTATTAGCGTGATCAGTTTTCATCTTTTGTCTGACTAGAGGTACAGGTGTCAGGACTGGGCTCAGCCCTTCCTTCTCTGAGCTGGCCGCTCAGCTGTCGGCTAATTGCCACCTCCCATCTCACTCCACAGTTACTCAGCTGTTGATGATCCTGCTCGTCACTCCTGCCTACTTAAGCCTTCCAGTCCAGAGAAGCTCTGCCTTTGCCTTGGTAACATCACAAGAAACTATTGCCTGCATTCCTGTTTAAAGACTGGCTTTGCTGACATCCCTTCTGGCTCCAGATCCTGCTTGCTGTTCCACTACATTGATCCCTGACTTCTGGCTTGGTTGACTATCCATTCGGTGCTTGCATAGCTATAATTGTATTAGAAAGTGTCTATAGCATTGTATCAAAAATAAAAAAGATGTATCTCTGAGTTGTGGTGGGGTGGCAGCTGACACAGATAAGTAATATAAATAACTTAAAAATAATCTTAAGAAAAAGTGTGTAGCGCCAAAAGTAAATGAAAAGCAATGAAATACTGTGGTATAAATGGACAGCACATAAAGTCCAAAAAGAGTTTAATTGAAAAAATGCTAAAGTGAAAACAATATATACGGTATATAAGTCCAATCTTGAATGGAAATAAATCATCCATCATCCTTACTTAAAGAAGAACTATAGGCAACACTTTATTTTTTTTCATTTTGGATAGAGTAAGGGAGGGTTATAGCCCCTGTCAGTTTATTTTTTACCATCCCTGTCCCATTGCAGAGATTTCCCTTCTCTTCCTGCCCCATAGCTAAATAGGAAGTGAGAGGAAATCTATGCAAATTAAGGGAATCCATTACCCCCTCCCCCCCTCAGGCCCTAGTGTCCCCACTCGAAAAGTTCAGGGCGGATCTTAAACAGCAATGGGTGTGGCCTTGATAGGAAAGGGTGGGTCATATTTAAATTAGGGGGTATACGAGTTTAGTCAGGCCTAGGGCAGCACAAAACCTAAATACACTACTGCAATATCCTACAGTGGGAATTCCTCAATATATGCTTTTAGGGGTAATGGGGGAATTCATTGACTTTCTTTTGTTCAGTCCATTGAAATCTAGCTATATATGGCTATAGTATTAGTGCAATTCAATTGGAGTTTACATGTACTTTAGGACCACTCCTGGATGGCAACTGTTACTTCTGTAGCGCTTCCCCCACAGGAGCCGGTGGTGAATAAAAGACCCCAACCTGCACAGCCTGGCACAGGATTTTCCACAGCACACTGTAGTCAGAAAACAATCCTTGCAGCTTTGTTTTTGTGTTTTTATTACGGTATTGAACTTAGATAGGTATAGGGGTATTATGGGATGCTCACTTGAATTTAGCAGAACTTTCCAGGGACAACTTCTTCTATACAGACTATTTACAATCCTCAGCTTCCTCCAGCACGACTCTTGCTTGAAGCTCTACAACTCCCAGGACCAGCTGGCACACTGTTAAGAGATCTGACAATTAGGCTAATTTAGATTAGAAGAAAATGCCCTTTACAGGCAGGGACCATGGGTCCCTTTGGTAGTGTAGCAAAGCCTTAGTGCCCAGCTGTCCTTCTGTGGTTACTAAGCCCACCTGGCTGCAGCTGCCCCTTATTTCAGCCATCTTGGCTAAACTTCCACAGTCCTCCCAGACTGACTCTGCATTCATCCCAGACTGCACTCCCCAGTCCTCTCAGTCCTCCCGGACTGTAACACTCACCTTCTTCTCCTTGGAGATCTCCCGGACATGCTCACTGGCTCCCTGTTGTCCTCACATCTCCTCCAGTGCCACTGGATAGGATACTTCATGGGTTGTAGAGGATCCCAGACCCGAGGTCACCCCCCCCCAGACTGGGGGGTACCCTCAAGGGTCCACCGACAGCATCCTAGCACTTCATCTCCAACTTCCACCCAAACTCTTGAGTAACCGAGTATTTGAGGGGGCCTGCCCCCTTCCAACCCATCTGTTGGGGATTGGTCAGGGCCTGCATGAATACACCAGGCAGCTCCTCCTAACCTCCACTCCCATTCTTCCAGAATCTTCTCCAAGTTTCTAGAAGTAGAGGGAGGTTTCAGAGATGCTGCCTGTGAGTCATACCAGCCTCTCTGAGTCATTGACCCTGACCCAGATAAAAAACAGGCTTGGCTGCCAGCCAAGCCTAAACATTTTGCCTACTCTAACACAAACCTAACAATTCCTATTCTAGCACACTAGAGGGTGCTACACTTCCATTCCTTATGCCCCGTACACACGAGCGGATTTTCCGTCTGAAAAATCTTGGATGGTTTTTTCCAACGGAATTCCGCTCAAGCTTGTCTTGCATACACACGGTCACACAAAAGTTCTCGGAACTTTCGACCGTCAAGAACGCGGTGATGTACAACACTACGACGAGCCGAGAAAATTAAGTTTAATGCTTCCGAGCATGCGTCAAATTGTTTCCGAGCATGCGTAGGAATTTTGCGCATTGGAATTGCTACAGACGATTTTGGTCAAACTTTTTGCGACTGAAAAATTGAGAACGTGCTCTCAATCTTTTGCTGGCTGGAATTCGGCCAGCAAAAGTCCAATGGAGCATACACACAGTCGCATTTTCCGACCAAAAGCTCTCATCTGTCTTTTGCTGGCCGAATTTCTGATCGTGTGTACGCGGCATTACTGCCACTTACACTACAACATTATGTCAGGGCTATGTTGTGGGGTTCTTTCTTCACTTACTACGCCTTACCTGTGGAATAAACCTCCCACAATAACTCCAATAGGAAATTCTCCGGCATTGACTTACTAAAGGCAAGTATTCACTTTGCAATGGAATCTTTCCCAGAGCTACGTGAATGTAGTGAAGTTTCCCTTTGCAATACCCAATCACCTGTAAGTAAAATAAAAAAATAAAAAAACAGCATTCTTGCTTGCACATGATTGGATGATGGAAGTCAACAGTGCTTCAACTCATTCACTAAGCTCTGGGGAATATTGCCATGCAAAGTGCAATTCCCCTTGCAAAGTGATGTCTATATTCTTTTACCAATTCCGCCCCTCTGCCTTCTAAGCCAAGCTGGACACTCGACTGTTGCAACAGCAGCTATCTCTCCAACACAGACTGCTCAGCCAAGTGCACCGATTCCAACACTGCACATTAACCTTTATACATGTCTGTTTTCTACTATCCTATTTACATTATTATTATAACAGACACTCTTTTAACTGCCTATTAAAATACAAAGATTCAATGTTTTTAAATTGGACATGACAATAGGAGTGACAGCCCTGCAATTTATCTTACAAGCTTACAATTTAGAGGAATGAGGGATATAAACGAAAATTAAGGGGGTGAGATGGTTAGATTTAAAGGCAAGTAATGATGGCTATTAGTCTCATTTTTTTTTTTTTTCATATTAGAGGTTCATAAACTGATGTTTTTTTATCTTACATTTTTTTTAATAGTAGACAGTTACCCATGTAAAATCCAGAAACGTTTTTCCATTTCATTTAGTGACGCACATAGAGATATATTTATCAATGTTTTTACCCAAAATTAACATAATTTTCACCCAAGATCCGTGCATTTTCACCTAAAAATTAATTTAAAAAATATGTGAATCTAGAGTGAAAGCATTAGAACCTATATTGTTTTTTTCGGGACAAAAATTCATTTTTTTATACTCCCAAGAATAATTTTTATTTTAAAGCCCAACTCCAGAATATATATAAAATGTATTCCATTTTTATCAATGAAAAAGACTCTCTCTGATTGGATGAGGTGGAGAGGCTGGCAGTGGACATCTCAATTCCACTTCAGCTCAGTGAAAAGAAGCCTTGTATTCACTGATAAAAACTAGGGTTGCACTGATACCGGTATTAGTATCAGTGCCGATACTAAGTATTTGCACGAATATTGGTACTCGTGCAAATGCACCGATACCTGAAACCGATACTTTCAGGCTCAGTTCTTTCAGCTGTCAGCGGGATTCCCCCACTGACAGCTGAAATGTAAACAAAAAAAAAAAGCCGGCAATTAGTGGTCGTTAAGAAGTGGGGCCGCGGCATCCTTAACAACCAATGACTCATTCAGCTGTCAGTGGGGTTCCCCTGTTGACAGCTGAAGTGTTAAAGTGGTTGTAAACCCTTTACTTTGAGTATTTCATAATGAGCCAGTATGCTATGCAGTTATAGCTGCAAAGGGTGGGCCAACTTAATATTTAATATACTTTTATGCCATTAAAGTTTATGTGTGTGTAAAGGCAGGTGTCACAATACTTTTGACAGTATAGTATATATATATATATATATATATATATATATATATATATATATATATATATATATATATATATATACACACAGTACCTCACAAAAGTGAGTAGACCCCTTACATTTTTGTAAATATTTTATTCTATCTTTTCATGTGATAACACTGAAGAAATACCACTTTGCTACAATGTAAAGTAGTGAGTGTACAGCTTGTATAACAGTGTAAATTTGCTGCCCCCTCAAAATAACTCAACACACAGCCAATAATGTCTAAACTTCTGGCAACAAAAGTGAGTACACCCCTAAGTCAAAATGTCCAAATTGGGCCCAAAGTGTCAATATTTTGTGTAGCCACCATTATTTTCCAGCACTGCCTTAACCCTCTTGGGCATGGAGTTCACCAGAGCTTCACAGGTTGCCACTGGAGTCTTCTTCCACTCCTCCATGATGACATCACAGAGCTGGTGAAAGTTAGAGACCTTGCGCTCCACCACCTTCCGTTTGAGGATGACCCACAGATGCTCAATAGGGTTTAGGTCTGGAGAAATGCTTGGCCAGTCCATCACCTTTACCCTCAGCTTCTTTAACAAGGCAGTGGTCGTCTTGGAGGTGTTTGGGGTCGTTATCATGTTGGAATACTGCCCTGCGGGCCAGTCTCCGAAGGGAGGGGATCATGCTCTGCTTCAGTATGTCACAGTACATGTTGGCATTCGTGGTTCCCTCAATGAACTGTAGATCCCCAGTGCCGGCAGCACTCATGCAGCCCCAGACCATGACACTCCCACCACCATGCTTGACTGTAGGCAAGACACACTTGTCTTTGTCCTCACCTGGTTGCCGCCACACACGCTTGACACCATCTGAACCAAATAAGTTTATCTTGGTCTCTTCAGACCACAGGACATGGTTCCAGTAATCTAAGTCCTTAGTTTGCTGGTCTTCAGCAAAATGTTTGCAGCCTTTCTTGTGCATCACCTTTAGAAGAGGCTTCCTTCTGGGACGACAGCCATGCAGACCAATTTGATGCAGTGTGCGCTGTATGGTCTGAGCACTGACAGGCTGACCCCCCCACCCCTTCAACCTCTGCAGCAATGCTGGCAGCACTCATACGTCTATTTCCCAAAGACAACCTCTGGATATGACGCTGAGCATGTGCACTCAACTTCTTTGGTCAACCATAGTGAGGCCTGTTCTGAGTGGAATCTGTCCTGTTAAACCACTGTATGGTCTTGGCCACCGTGCTGCTACACAGTTGCCGGGTCTTGACAATCTTCTTATAGCCTAGGCCATCTTTATGTAGAGAAACTGTTCTTTTTTTCAGATCCTCAGAGAGTTCTTTGCCATGAGGTGCCATATTGAACTTCCAGTGACCAGTATGAGAGAGTGAGAGCGATAACACCAAATTTAACACACCTGCTCCCCATTCACACCTGAGACCTTGTAACACTAACGAGTCACATGACATCGGGAGGGAAAATGGCTAACTGGGCCCAATTTGGACATTTTCACTTAGGGGTGTACTCACTTTTGTTGCCAGCGGTTTAGACATAAATGGCTGTGTGTTGAGTTATTTTGAGGGAACAGCAAATTTACACTGTTATACAAGCTGTACACTCACTACTTTACATTGTAGCAAAGTGTCATTTCTTCAGTGTTGTCACATGAAAAGATATAATAAAATATTTACAAAAATGTAAGGGGCGTACTCACTTTTGTGAGATACTGTATATATATGATAGGCACTTATTCTTTAGATATTAAAAATATTAAAACGCCAATTCAAGGAAAACAGTTGTGCTGTGACATATCTGTCATGAAAAGAGATAAACACATACTGCAGCCTTCCATCACCAGTACTTGTCGGCGTCATGATACAGTATGTTTCATATAATTACTGAAGGAGGAAGATTTCTGTTCAGAACAGTGAATAAAGCATTAAACTAAACCCCTGTGTTATATGTATTACTGAGATTTTATAAAAGGCTTAGCATTTCAAAGAGAGAAAATGCATGCATTAACAAGTAACACATTTGCAAATAAATGCTTTAAATACTTTAAAACAGAAACACAATGTAGTCACTTGTTTTAGCGATTAGTGCTTGGAATAATGTGAAATAGTCAGGGCTGTATTTAATAAAGTCACACGTGGCCGGTGTCTAGCGCAGCAAGAAGGCACAGCATATACAAGCTGTTGATGCTTCAGGCACACCTGCCAGACAATACTAGACATGTGCAATTCGTTTTTTTTTTTTTTTCGTTTTTTTTTTTTCGTTATATTCGTTCATTCGTTATCGTACGAATGAACGAACGATTCGCTAAAAATTTTAACGAATAACGAATCGTTCGAATCGAACGAATACGAAAATCCGAAAAATAACCAAATTAGAAACAACGAAACTACGAAAGAAGAAAATCCGAAAAACGAAAACAGGAACAACGAAAATCAAAATGAACGAAAAAATTCGTACATTCGTAACTTTTTTTTTTTTTGTTGAATTGGTAATTTTCCGTGTCCCTTACAATGGTGCTGCTTAACGTGCCTTGAATGGATTGAACGAAAAAATTTGTAACTTTTTTTTTTTTCGATTCGTAATTTTCCGTGTCTCTTACAATGGCGCTGCTTAACGTGCTTCGAATGGATTGAACGAAAAAATTCGTACATTCGTAACTTTTTTTTTTTTTTTTCGATTCGTAATTTTCTGTGTCTCTTACAATGGCGCTGCTTAACGTGCTTCGAATGGATTGAACGAAAAAATTCGTACATTCGTAACTTTTTTTTTTTTTTCGATTCGTATTTTTTCGTGTCCCTTACAATGGCGCTGCTTAACGTGCTTCGAATGGATTGAACGAAAAAATTTGTACATTCGTAACTTTTTTTTTTTTTTTTGATTCGTAATTTTCTGTGTCTCTTACAATGGCGCTGCTTAACGTGCTTCGAATGGATTGAACGAAAAAATTCGTACATTCGTAACTTTTTTTTTTTTTTTTCGATTAGTAATTTTCTGTGTCTCTTACAATGGCGCTGCTTAACGTGCTTCGAATGGATTGAACGAAAAAATTCGTACATTCGTAACTTTTTTTTTTTTGATTCGTAATTTTCCGTGTCTCTTACAATGGCGCTGCTTAACGTGCTTCGAATGGATTGAACGAAAAAATTCGTACATTCGTAACTTTTTTTTTTCGATTCGGAATTTTCCGTGTCTCTTAAAATGTAATAATAGCATACATAAAATTATGAATTATGCTCCGATTACGAATCTACGAAAACAATGTTACGAAAGTACGAATGTAACTAAATCTACGAAAATACGAATGCGTCCGAATTTCGAATAAACAAAAATTAAACTAACAGAAAAAGGAATCAACGAAAAAATAACTCTTACGAAAATACAAATCGTTACGAATGCGAACACCGACGACTTACGAATTTACGAATCGTTGTGAATACGAACACGGACGACTTACGAATTTACGAATCGTTACGAATCAACGGAAACGAAAGAAACAAAACGAAAATAAACAAATTTTTCTGTTGTGCACATGTCTAGACAATACAGCCAAGCTGGTGACCTCACTTTTCTCCGAGCAGTACAGCTTGTTCACTGACAGAAGTTGTCACTCTGCTCTATCCTTCTTTTAGCAAGCTCAGTGTGCCTGACAGCACTGTGCAAACTTCATCATGTCAGTCTGAAGGCGTTAAAGTAGAGAACCCCTAATTGACGACATTGTGTTTGCTAAAGCACTGAGTATCATTAACACCTGCATTTGTTTTTCTTTTACAAAATAATTGTTTTCACCTTTTTTCATCCTTTGTTACGATCTCCTCCAACTTCTTTGCAGCCACTTCATGTCTACATGCAATTAATTCAGTGTTGGCATATCAGTGCTCTTGGCAGGCTTCCTGATAGAGACAGCAGTGGGACATGCAGGGCCGTTTTTAAGGCAGGGCAAAAGGGGCAGCTGCCCTGGGCCCTGTCATTGTTGCGGGGCCCAAAGCAGCTGCCTCATATTTGCCAACTATCCTGGTTTAAATTCTCTTTTTCCCTTGAGGTTTTAGTCCTGTGCTGTGTCCCAATATCTCAGTGTGAAGAGCTGCTACTAATGCTGCCCAGCTCTGCCCTATTGTTGTGTACAGATGACTCACCTGCAGACCCTGTGTTTACATGTAAATTACCGTCATTCATATGTAAATAACAGCAGCATTTATATGTAAATAGCGGCGGCATTGATATGTATATCATGCCCCCCTGATGTCATATCCACAGTAATCTCCAGCAACCAATCAACAAGCAGAAATCATGTGCTGTAACGTCTAGCAACTAATCAGTGAGCCGTATTGTGTGTTGTAACCTCTAGCAACCAGTCAGTGAGCTTTAATGATACACTGTAACCTCTGGCAACCAGTCAGTAAATGGTAATGATACACTGTAACCTCTGGCAACCAGTCAGTGAGCTGTAATGATACACTGTAACCTCTGGCAACCAGTCAGTAAATGGTAATGATACACTGTAACCTCTGGCATCCAATCGCAATAGCTGCCTGATCTAATTCAGTAAACTGATTTTGAGTCTAGCTGCTATTTGTTGTATGTCTCAGAGCAGGTGGAGAGTGAAACTGCATGGAGGGGGAGGGGGGGCAAGAGAAGTTTTGCCCAGGGTCCAATCAATATTAAAGCCCCTGGGGACATGCCTGCCTAATGTGTGCTGAAATTGCCAATTGCAGTATCCATCGGAAGCCTTGTCACTCTATAACAGGAGGTGTCAAAAAAGGGATCTTTGTTCTGTTTAAATGCTACTAATTGCATTGACATACCTCCTTATAACCAGTCCATCCAGACAGTATTGTCACCTGCTGATTTGGCACCATCCACAGGCAGCTTAAAGAGGAATTGCAGTCTGCTCACATAATTTGTAATAAAAACATCTTTGCCATTCTGAAGCTTCCCTCCAACCACTTCGCATATTATTTTATATATATACTGTGATTCTGTACTTGCCAAATATGCTGCAGAAATCTCCCTCCACTGAGTCTGGCTGCATCCATTTTAACTGTGGGGAGGTGAAGCTGCTACCTGTTCACTTCCTGGATTTACACAGAGGCACACCCCAGCCCTGCAGCTCTCATTGGCCCTCTTATGACTCATCCCCCCTCCCTTCCTGACAAACTCTCACCAGAGAGACAGCTGTGCATGATGTCATAAGCCTAGGCTAATGACCAGACAAGAAACAGGAAGTGAGCTGTATTAGGTATTTACTGGCAGAAAAAAAAATGTTTTACTATCCAAAGTTAAAACAACAAGGGCAGGAGATTTAATAAAAAAAAAAAACTTTTCCACAAAGTAGGGAGCATGGAATTGTCCAAAATGTCTTGATATGCTGACATCTTAAGAGTTCCCTTCACTGGAACCAAGTAAGGTGCCAAGACCAACCCCTGACAAAAATAACTTCACACCATAATCCCCCCTCCACCAAATGATTTGAACCAGTGCACAAAGCACAAATGGATGAGTGAGTTTGGGGTGGGGGAACTTGACTGGCCTGCACAGAGTCCAGACCTCAACCCGATAACACACCTTTGGAATGCATTTGAGCAGAAGCTGAGCCAGGCCTTCTCGTCCAAGTGCCCGACCTCACAAATGCACTTCTGAAGAATGGTCAAACATTCCCATAGACACACTCCTAAACCTTGTGGACGGCCTTCCCAGAGGAGTTGAAGCTGTTATAGCTGCAAAGGGTGGACCAACTCAATATTGACCCATACGGACTGGGATGCCATTAAAGTTCATGTGGGTGTAGTGGCAGGCGCCCCAATACTTTTAACAATATAGTGTATACCGTATTTATCGGCGTCTAACACACACTTTTTTCCCCTTAAAATCAGGGGAAAATCGCGGGTGCGTGTTATACGCCGATCCCCGCCGATCTCCCGCTGATTCTCTTGGAGGGGAGCGAGCGGAGCCGATATACCGAAAGCCTGCGTGTATTTTCGGCTAGTCTCGGCCCAGTGCCTTTGCAGCCTTGCCCAGTGCAGCCTTGCCCAGTGCCTTTGCAGCCTTGCCCAGTGCAGCCTTGCCCAGTGCCTTTGCAGCCTTGCCCAGTGCAGCCTTGATTTACAATTGGCGCCGAGTGGAGAGGACGAGCGCCGCGTGACATATCGAAAGCCGCGTGTATTTTCGGCTAGTCTCGGGCTGGCTCCTCTTCCAGTCCCGCCCACCTCCGCTGATTGCGAGAGGAGCCGAGCGCCGACAACATAAAGAAATCAGAGTTCGACTATTTTCGGCTCCTCTCGCAGACTAGCCGAACTCGGATTTCTGTATGTTGTCGGCGCTCGGCTCCTCTCGCAATCAGCGGAGGTGGGCGGGACTGGAAGAGGAGCCAGCCCGAGACTAGCCGAAAATACACGCGGCTTTCGATATGTCACGCGGCGTTCGTCCTCTCCACTCGGCGCCAATTTTAAATCAAGGCTGCACTGGGCAAGGCTGCAAAGGCACTGGGCAAGGCTGCACTGGGCAAGGCTGCAAAGGCACTGGGCAAGGCTGCACTGGGCAAGGCTGCAAAGGCACTGGGCAAGGCTGCACTGGGCAAGGCTGCAAAGGCACTGGGCAAGGCTGCACTGGGCAAGGCTGCAAAGGCACTGGGCAAGGCTGCAAAGGCACTGGGCAAGGCTTCACTGGGCAAGGCTGCAAAGGCACTGGGCAAGGCTTCACTGGGCAAGGCTGCAAAGGCACTGGGCAAGGCTGCACTGGGCAAGGCTGCAATGATGGACAAGGCTGCAATGATGGACAAGGCTGCAATGATGGACACTGGACAAGGCTGCAATGATGGGCATTTAAATGTAAGTTTTTTTCCTTAAACTTCCCTCCTAAAAGTTTTTTTTCCTTAATATTCCCTCCTAAACTTGGGGTGCGTGTTATACACCGATAAATACGGTATATGGAGGATTTTTTACAGGTAAATAACATGCATCAAATAAATGAAATGCACATATAATGTTATAGGAAGATTTTTGTTGAAATGAACAGTCTGAAGTCAGGGTCTGTTTAAGTTCCTCAATGATCAATTTTTTCCCGTACTGTACAGAAGCAACCACAGAATTACAAATACTGATTTTTTTTTTCTTCTTGCCATTACTCTTTGGATGTTAGGATATACCGATAAAATGAAGGGCATACGCAATATTAATATGCAGGGATAGTGTGATGACATCATGTGCAGAAAAGGGAAAGCATTTGGCATTTTGCCTTGTTGCTGAGGATCCTGTCCAATAATGGGTTTGAGGGGACCCAATTACAAGTTTTGCCCTTGGGCTCACAATCTAGAGGTTTAGTGACACCACTATTTAAATGCAACAAGTAAGGAGACAGATTTAATGCAGAAAGTTACCATCAAGCAGACGCAGGACCGAAAAAATCGAGTGACAACCGCTAGTATTTGTATCAGCGGGGACCCGCAGAAACGCATTAAATATATCACTCTGCTCTCCAGCCACCGATCTCCTGATTAATAATTTACTGGGACAGACAACTGCGGAGGAGGGAAAAGAGAGGAACCCTTTAGTGGGAAATAATTTGTTTCAGCAGATAAAGGAAATAATTTTATTAGGAGATAAAGGTTTGAATTGTGTGTCTGTTGTGGGGTGATGGAAATCTCACTGTGAAATAGGCTGAACCGAGCGGCACGCTGAGATATTCTTATTAGGATCGCATCTTATAACCAGGGACCGCAAAGCGCTTAAAACCACAATTCAGGCTGTATAACAGTTTTTGTAAAGCTTTTTTTTTTTTCTTATAACAGACTTACAAATAACATGTTATTTTATGCCAGGTGAGAGAGATGTTGCTGCCAGCGGCAGCTGTGTTATAACAGAATTCTCTTGTATGTATGTAGGGCATATGAAGACCGCGACTCTTGGACTACCCTATTCGGTATAGGGACAGCAAAGGTCCAGCCAATCATAAACTAACCATACCTCCAGATGCCTATTCATTTAATATGAAAATTATATAAGGACAGATCCCAATTCACATCTTTTGGATAGCCATTTTTTTTTTTATTAAAGAGATACCAAAGTCTAATGTTTAAAAAAAAGTAGGGCTGTTACTGATTAAAATTTTCGTGTTCGATTGATCGATTTTTTTTTTTAATCGATTAAAGTGGAAGTAAACCCTCCTATCGTTTTCAGCCACGGAAGCTGCCATTTTTGACCTTGTTTAATCTTCAACTGCCATGGTGCTGCACATGGGATCAGTTATGGCACCAGCCATTGAATGGTTTGACAGTTGGACTGAGAGCACAACCAATGTGCAGTTAGCATTCCTGGCATGCCGGGAATGTAACTGTTTTTTGAAACTGTTAAATTGATGGGTTTACTTCCACTTTAATCGACTCATTTCGATTAATTATAACGTAAATACAGATCCAACTACTTTTAGCTGATCTCCTTGCATTGCAACTCTGCATTAGTCAGTGGTAAATGTGGTATACACTATATACAATCACCCGACACTAGTTAGTTTCCACAATCCATGACTTAACTTCATAGTTCACACAAATACGTTTTAAATTCAAACTGTAGCACTGACGTAAGTAATCATTTTTTTCCACAGTAGCGTGACAATCCCTCCACCTCCGGTCTAACTAATCACTCTCACCCTATGGCATGGACCCTTGTGCAAACAGGTGGTCATGCAAGCGAGTATCAAAAGGGGTAACACGGACCATAAACTTCTCTCACGTCTCCTCAGATCTCAGCAAGGACGCCAGGTCATGGGTAGAAAGAAAAGAAGTGCTCACTGCTTAAGTATAAGATTACATTTTTGTGTTCAAACACAAACTACTCACATAAAGATGATAAAAAACACAGCATGTAAAGCCGACAATCATGTTAGTTCCGTAGGGCAGCAGCGGGTGACGTTATGCGTAGCTCCTCCCCCATACGCTTTACATTCAATCAGAACTTCAACGTCACCGGACTCCCCCTTCCCTTCATTAGCAGACGAAGGCACTTGGGGGAGGAGTCCGATGACATTGAGGTCCATGACGGCACCAGATCTCAGACGGAACTCCCTGAAGGCCTGGAAGCTGGCGGAGAGGAGAGTACCGATCAAAAGAATTTTAAATACAAAAAAATTTAAGATTAATCGAGGAATTAATCTTTAATTTCCACAGCCCTAAAAAAAAGATAAAAAAAAGAGGTCATACTTAGCTGCTGCACAACGATATTGCACAGCATGCACCATCTTCTACCCTTCTGGCAGTCCTCTGCTGGCACTGTCACTGTCCCCCTGCTCCAGGTGCTTCCCTGATATGGAGGCACCTGTTCATGCAAACTCCTGAGCCAGGCTGCGTGTGTCCATAGACACACACAGGGCTGGTATCCCACCCCTCTTTCACCTCCAAGGAGTTTGGCTGTGTGATGTGGGAGAATCTAACTCAGTTATAGTGCTCGATAGTCAGAACTGTGTTTCAGGGCTTGTTGATCCACTTTTATTTAAAACTAAAGTTCTTTACATCAAGATCCCCGACACAAAGGTTTCAACTACATTAAGATAGACCCGGAGTTAGAAAGGGAAAAGCATGAACGTATGGCCGCCATGACAGGGTTAAAAGGGGTTTGGTATGGAGAAGGGGCTTCTGGTCAGTTTAAAGCATTATTCAAATAGTATTTACATGATTGGTGGGGTGGGCGGTAGTAGGTGGGGCTGCAGAAAGGGGATCTATAGGAGTGTCTTTGAAGTCTGAAGTTGGAGGAGAGCGTGCTTGGGACAACTGCCCACCCTACATCCCTTATTGTGATCTTTTTTTTTTTTTTGGTTTGGTTGGACCGGGATCTTGTGGCAGATGGCGGGGTACAAGGTCCTTCTATAGGTTTGATTATGGAAAAATATGTACATTTGTAGGGAACCGTTCTGGGTACAGCTTCCAGGAAAGATAGTGGGGTGTTTTTTAGCTTAATGCAGGTAATACATTAAGGTAAAAAAAAAAAAACATTTAGCTTTCGAACCACAGATGCATTGTACAGAAACAATGTGAAATATGGGTTTACTGCATGGTAAGGTGTGTCCAAGATGACCTGGTTTCAGAGGCAGTGGGTTGAATGATGCTGGCCATCAAACTGAGGACATCTAGTGGCAGAAAATTACTGCAGAAAAATATCTGAAATAAAGGTGAATATTGCAGCAAACACTGTTTTTGCTATTTGATCTTTTAATGGGCTATTACATTTTATCGTGTTATATTTGTTATGCCTTTAGTTATGCTTCAATCATATTTAAAAGCTTATGCTTCCTAATAATCCTAATATTAATCCTAATAATTCCTAATAATAGAAAATGCACATGTCAATGTTTCTTTTATAATGGTAAAAATATATTTGCAGTGGGGTGATAGATAACAAATTAAGAGGGTTTTATTTTAGTATGTATTTTACCTTTTAAACTTACAGATTTTCCCCGGGAGAACACATGACTTCGACAAAGCTGGGAGCACAAAGCTTTTTTTCAGTTCCTTTTATGACAGCTCTACTAACTACATTCTCTGTGTCTCTTCAGTTCTGTGCACACTGCACATACAATGGCAGCTCTGTATGGGGAATTAATATGACCGCTAAGAAGCATAGGCATGAAAAAAAGAAATAACTGAACTATTCAATGAGGGCCTGCCCAATACATTTTCTGAAGCCAATTATGCTGGAATGGGCAAGGGTTTGGCATAATAAATCACATATTCCATCATAACAACAACACAACAACATTGAGGACTGGTCAAAGGAATAAATTACATATGTCAAGCAGTAAAGCTGAAGTATGGTCAAGTGAGGCTTGGAGCGAAGAAAAAAAAATAGCGTAGGGCAGGCATAGCGGGGTGAACACGGGGACAGGACATGTAGGGGTGGATAAGAGAGGGCTTATCTGATTGGTAGCCCGTTGGTTGGGAGGGGTTAAGAGTCTTTAAGGAGGGGTGGTTTCAGCCCTGGCATCCAGTGGAGCTCAACAGACGCAGGCAGCAACTTCCCACCCACCCTTCCTGTTTTGGTCAGTTCTCCTGTTGGGAGCAGCAGATTAGGTATGTCATGGCAGCTGGCGCTTGTTGGTCTTTGCTGGCAAATGAAAGCCTCAGATAATGAAGGGTTCGGGACTCATCGGTGGTATGGGTCCCTCTGGTGTATTCCAGTTAACGTTGGTTTAGCTTGAATATGTTAATGGCTGTACTGCGGTTAGTGTGTCTCCGAGCCAGTGTGTTGCGGCTGGAGGCCTAGTATGGGGTACCACAGTGCATTATTGAACATACTACAGTTTGGGGTGCCTTCAAAGACCAACTGATGTTTTGTTTAACAAATGTTTTTTATCGTTTATGCTAATATTAAATGTATTTGTTAATAAAGAGGCTGCTACGGACATTTTTTACTCCATTCTGTGTGTGGTCTCCATTAATGGGAATTAACAGTATGGGTTGGGGTGGAGTATGGGTTGGCCTGGCAACCATTGGTTAAGGTTGGGACATCTGTTCTACACTGGTCATGTACATGTACAAGTAACATAAAAGGAAGAACACTGGAAGCGCCACCTAAGTGTAGTTTTACAATTATGGCTTTAATGGCAAGGTACACATAAACACTTACAAGAAGCAAGAAAAACATAAGCTCATCTGTATTGGTGGTCCTGGGGGGCTCCTTGTATACAAAGCAGATTGCAATGCATGGCTGTAGACCTGCAGCACACCCTGTGGCCACCAGGAAGGTGACCGGAACCAGCGTGTAATGCACGAAAGTGATGTCACGGACCGCGGGATCACATCCAGGGGAGCTGTCACAGAAAGAGAGGATGGGCTTGCAGGCTACGCGCTTGGAACATCAGCTCCTTCAATTGGCCTGGAGTGACAGTGTCCCTGCAGTGCTATTTATGTTTCCGCGCTGTGGAACAACAGATCCCAGTGCGGACATATCTGTAAACAGTCATACTTGGAAAGCAAATGATTGTGAATAATTACAATGGTGCTAGTGTATCAGGACCAAATTAAAAAACTGGCAGACATTGCGGCATAAATTACAAATAAATCAAATATAAAATGATAATTAAGAATCAATGATTAAAAGTTATAATAATCAATTAACAAGAATTAAAAAATGAATGATTAAAAATAGAGAAAAATTAATTGGAACATGTTCATGTAGCTCAACAATAATAACACAACATGATTACAACTTATTAAAACAAACTTGTGAATGAAAGAACAAGCCTTATTGGCAAGTGTTAGTGCTGGAACTCAGCTACTGGAGACAGAGTATTAACCACTAGCCGCCCGCCCACTGTCATATGACGACGGGATGAGGCAGCTCTCGTTCTGGGCCACCGTCATATGACATGATCGCTTCCCGGGCCACTAGGGGGCACGCTCGTGCCCACTGCATCACTGGGGACCCAATGCGCGTGTCCAGCGGACTCGATGTCCGCCGGGCACCTGCAATTGCCCGGTCACTGAGCAGGACCATGGATCTGTGTGTATAAACACACAGATCCACGTCCTGTCAGAGGAGAGGAGACCGATGGTGTGCCCCTTGTACATAGGGACACCGAACGGTCACCTCCCCAGTCAGTCCTCTCCCCACACAGTTAGAATCCCAGGACACACATTTAACCCCTCGATCACCCCCTAGTGTTAACCCCTTCCCTGCCAGTCACATTTACACAGTAATCAATGCTTTTTTATAGCACTTATCGCTGTATAAATGTGAATGGTCCCAAAAATGTGTCAAAAGTGTCCGATATGTCAGTCACAATAAAAATCGCAGATCGCCGCCATTACTAGTAAAAAAAAAAAATATTGAAAATGCTATAAGTCTATCCCTTATTTTGTAGACGCTATAACTTTTGCGCAAACCAATCAATATACGCTTATTGCGATTTTTTTTTACCAAAAATATGTAGAAGAATACATACCTAAACTGAGGAAAAATTTGTATAAAAAAAAACAAAATTGGATATTTATTATAGCAAAAAGTAAACAATATTGTGTTTTTTTCAAACTTGTCCCTCTTTTTTTGTTTATAGTGCAAGAAATAAAAAACGCAGAGGTGATCAAATACCACCAAAAAAAAAGCTCTATTTGTGGGAATAAAAATGTCTTTTGGGTACTGTGTTGCATGACTGCGTAATTGTCATTCAAAATGCGACAGCGCTGAAAGCTGAAAAATGGCTTGGGCAGGAAGGGGGTTTAAGTGCCCAGTATTGAGGTGGTTAAATTCCTGGGTGAGGAGCTAGAAACTTGTACAGCAATATGAAAGTTGGTGTGTTGTTGGAATTAATTGCAGATCCCCCGCACTGGTGGGAACCATGGATTCTTCAAAGACGCACACATATATACAAAATACAAGTCAAGGCGCAATGTGTTAGAACCTTAAATCTCCCAACAAAAAATCTGTTATAAAATACACAGTCTATAAGTCCATGTAGGTAATGGATAATGTTATATGGGAAATATAAAGTCCAAAGCTTAGGGCTGCCATCATATAGGAACTGAAACCGGGTTCAGAACGAGGCTTGAGGCGCAAGGCAGGGATGGCTGCAGGGGATGACGTCACTCGTAATGGACATGTTTCGCGAGCATGCGCGCTGCGATATTTTACGGCAAGTCATGCTCCTTTTTCAACGGACTTCAATGGGGGAACCATTCGGGGGCCATTATAAAGAAAGTTGGCAAGGGGCACTAATTGTTTTTTATAGAAATGCAATCTGAGAGCAATAGGTATACATGCAAGTCCAATTTATAACAAATATTACATCTAAACATACGAAAAGTTAAAATTAAATTAAAATAGGCTTTTTTTGAGGAGCTATTGTTACTAATGGGCTTAATAATACTAGTAGATTAAAAGGTAATTCTAATAGACTTGATATTACTACTAGATTGAATGGTAATTCAGACCAATAAATAATAATAGTAGATATCTATGAAGCCCAATGTTGACACTAGATGAATATAACAAAGGAAAGGAAAAATAATTAATATAATTAAAGGGAATTAAAATGAATATATGACTAGAGGGTAGTTACATACAATCATAAATATTTGATCACAATAAGAAAAAAGGACACTATAATTATGTTAAAATCACGAGAGGGAGGGCAGACAGATGACAAACACACACGTGTTTATACAAAACAGGTGTGGAACTATGCATCAGTATTATCAGCCACTGTCGATGATATTAAGTTATAATATAATATATCCTCTAAATTGGTTACGTGACTAATAGACAAAGATAGTAACAAATAAATGTTACAAATTCACGATTATATAAATATATGTACATACAACTTTAAAAAACTTTAAAAAAGAAAAAGGGGGGGAGTTTTTATTTTGGGAAAAAGATGCCCAATATAGCATTTTTATTCTGACTCTGATTGTTGTGAAGCGACTATCCCTTGTGAGACCTCTGTGCCTGGCCTGTATAAGATATAATCACTGAGGACGATCCTGATCAGATAGCTTGAACTCACCAAATACCGATTCCATACATAAAGATGCCTTTATACTGAACATCAGGTTACAGCAGATGACAGGATACAAGCAGATGAATAGGTTGTAGTATTTATGCGGTCAAAAGATGATACTGTCTGTAGCTTACAATGCAGAATGCATGTGCTCTGCTACATGTGGCTTGTAGCTGTATCCATGACACAAGAAGTACAATAACAGGAAGAAGGGTGGAGCATTACATACAAAAGGAAGTGTGTCATAACATCAGAGAAAAAGAACATGAGAAACAAGTGCATTACCACAAAGGGTCACTAGATGGCAGCATGTAAACTAAATATAAAACATCCATAGAAAATGGTTAGAAACAATCTATATAAACTCTATGCCCCGTTGGGGCAGCACAATTTTTATTGAGCTTCGTGTGGGTATGTGGATTATGGACAAGCACATGTATGTATATATCGCGCTGGGGGGGGGGGGGGGGGGGGCGTTAGAATATTTAGAAAATAATAATAAAAAAATATAATATTTATAAAAGAATATATCATATCATATTATTAGTGGTCCAAAGGTATGCTAAGATACCAAATAGGTATATGGTATGGAAATGTGTGTGTCTGTATGTTATATGTATATATAACTGTATATACTTGGCAATGTGGCCAAAAAAAGGGAGCTGCCAAACTCCATTATTAGGCCTCCAAAAAAAAGGGGTTAGTACTGACCAATATTATAAGTGCAAGGAGCATAGCATAATAATCGGATAAAGAACATATATATATAGGGGACATATATGGAAAAGCTATATAAAAATTATTTAAAAAAACATCTAAAACGTGTTACTACTGATACTTAAAAATTAAGATATTTGGTGTGAAATTGTGTGATGAATCTCGTGGGTTGTTTGGCAGCAGGTGGTGATGGTATGTGAGAACCAGTGGGTAGTTCTCAAAGATCTCATCTACAAGTGAAGTAGGATAGCCTTTATCATGGAATTTCTGTGAGAGGAGTTGACCATGGATCTGTATCCCTAGTGCAATGTCCGCGCTGGGATCTGTTGTTTAACAGCGCGGAAACATAAATAGCACTGCTGGGACACTGTCACTCCAGGCCAATTGAAGGAGTTGATGTTCTGAGCGCGTAGCCTGCAAGCCCATCCTCTCTTTCTGTGACAGCTCCCCCGGATGTAATCCCACGGTCCGTGATGTCACCTCCGTGCGTTACACGCTGGTTCCGGTCACCTTCCTGGTGGCCACAGAACATGCTGCAGACCTACAATCAACACAGCCACGGACTGGAACCTGCTCCGGGTACTAGGAGGCCCTCCGGGACCACCAATACAGATGAGCTTATGTTTTTCTTGCTTCTTGTAAATGTATATGTGTACCTTGCCATTAAAGCCCTAATTTTAATACTACACTTAGGTGGCGCTTTCGGTGTTCTCCCTTTTATCTTTCTGTGTACAGAGCCAGCGCTCTGAGGACAGCAGCCACCCTTGCCGTCCCATCATTGTATTTTTAAATCTTTGGACTAATGATTTATTTATGGACTGATGACCCAGTAATAGTATTCACCATTACTACTATTTTACACTGTATTTTGCGCTTCCAGTTATTGTTACCATTAACATGTACAAGTATTCTCTAATGAAGGTTTGGCACTGAGCATTGTAGTTCCGACCGTATTAAACTAATTACAGTGGGTTGCAGGCTCAGTATCTCCTCCATTCAGGAAAAGCTTTGTACACTATCCACAGAATACAAGGAGTTCAACCCCCTATAAACAAAAATGGCAAATAGTATCCCCCTATGCATCCTTTATTCAGGCTAATAGGTCACCTTATACCCATGCTTTAGTTCTGCAAGGCGGTCCTTTAAGAAAATACTTTTGTATCGTATAAGCAATTTTCTGTTTGCCCTGCCTTCTCTGTGATTGGTGGTTTTTGGATTTTCCTGATCAAGAGAAGTTAATCCATTTTCCCCAAACTTTATTACATTTTTGGTTGATCCTCTGGACTCATATGTCTCATATGTCTATTCTAATCCAGTGAAGTGCAATTAGTTTCCTTACATAGTAAAACAACAGTCTTAGTAGTGTTCTCATATTGTTGCTCATAACCTCATTCTCTATAACTCCTAACAGTCCGAGAAGTGGGCTACATATGTTTGGTATATCTAACGTGTCGTCAATGAATTGGGTTACCTGTGACCATAGCGGTCTTATCCTGTCACATTCCCATACCATATGTATAAAATAGCCTTCTGCTGTCAGGCATTTATGGCAAGTGGGGTTATCCCTTCGCCCCATTTTATATAACCTAAGAGGGGTATAATACATTTGATGTAAGTATCTAAGTTGTATCAGTTTGTCTCTGGCAGAAATAACCGTAGGCAGGTATGAAGTTAGGACTCCCTCCCATTGTTCCTCTGTAATTTCTGGTAAAATCTCCACCCATTTTTCTCTGTGTTTCCTTCCTTTGGGTTCACCCTTTCTGCTAGTGCAGGGGTCTCAAACTGATGGCCCTCCAGCTGTTGCGGAACTCCAAGTCCCATCATGCCTCTGCCTGTGAGAGTCATGCTTGTAACTGAGAGCCTTGCAATGCGTCATGGGACTTGTAGTTTTGCAACAGCTGGAGGGCCGCCAGTTTGAGACCCCTGTGATAGTGTATTGTAGTATGTAGATTGTATTTTTGTGTGGTCTGGATGAGCAAGTAATTTTTCCAGTTTAGAGTTCTCCAGCGACACCGGTCCAGTTCCAAACTGAGCATGGGCAGCATGTTTCAGTCTAGCGAACTGGTATTCCCATGTCTCTGGAACGTTTAGTTCCCTTTTCAGCTGTACAAAGGATTTTAGTTCCCCATTATCGTATAGCTGATGAAGGTATGTGAGTCCATATTTGGCCCATCTGAATCCATCCTCTAAACAGAAAAAGTCCCTTAGGCAAGGGTTAAACCATAGCGGAGCATTAAGGGAGAGGTGAAGAGGATTGTCCATTATATGTTTTATACAGACCCCCAGTATCTGTTTAGCAGATTGGAGTATCTCTTTACCCCCGTCAGTGGGGACCTTCCCCTTAAAAAAGAAGTTTAGTAAGGTTTCATATGAGGTTACTGCTGCTGCTTCCACTGCAACTGCAGCATGTTTAGCTGTGGGAACATTCGCCAGTGGATAAGTACTAATTGGATGCTAGGTAATATAGGCGTAGGTCGGGTATTGCCAATCCCCCTCTCTGAACTGGTAGTTGTAGTATCTCCAGAGAGTCCCTAGCTGCCTTATTGCCCCATAGGAAAGATGTCAGCAAGGAGTTGGTATGTTTAAATATTTTCTTCGGAATGTAGTTTGGGGCATTGGAGAGCACATATAAAAATTTCGGGAGGAAGATCATTTTAAATAAATTGGCTCTACCATAGAGTGTAAGTGGGAGATCTTTCCACTTCTGTATCCTATCACTAAATGCTCTAATTATGGGCCACAAATTGGCCTCAATGAATGAGTCTACTGGTAATTGGATCATTATTCCCAAGTATTTACATTTTTCTACAATGGCCAGAGTACATTGAGCTGGGAGGATTAAGTCTGGTTGTGGGTCCAGCGGAAAAAGGACCGACTTGGTCCAATTGATTCGGAAGCCAGAAAAGTCTCCAAACTTCCAGAATCAGGTAGACTGCTGTAGCTAAAGACAGAACACCCCCATGTTATTTAAATGGTGAGAGGAGGACGTTTTCTGTAGTCCTAACACACTTCCTGTCCTAGGGTGACAATGTTGTGTTTCCATTGACATAGTACAGTGTGTATTGTCACACTAGGACAGGAAGTGTGATACTGAAATGGTTACCATAAAAACAAAGGAAAAAAACCTAATGCAGCCACTATATTTAAGGACTCGTAAGCTTCAATATATTACATTTTTGTTCTTGGATTTAGATACAAGCGAGAACTCCTAATCTATAGTATATAAGGAGTCATTGAAACAACAGGATCCAGTTGCCAAGTTTTATTTCACAAAATACTGTTTTCACCTTTTTGCATGTTATTGATCTCTTTTGGGTACATCCAATACATGCACTCCATCGATTACATGCAGCCAGGGAGTGTCTACTCAGGGCAGGGTTCCTGATGGTGACAAATTGACAATGGAAGAACATATCTGAGCAATAAGCAACAGAATATTCTCTTATAGTGTCCAGTGGAAGCTCGTGTGATAGAGTGACTACACAGGAGAGCAAAAATGAAGCACCACAGAGTGTTGTCACCCCATAACAGCAAGTGCTGAAACAAGGACTTCATGGCAGGATTACCAGGAATATTTTAAAGCTTACGTTTAGTCAAAAAAGTTTTAAAGTATTATTAAACCCAGAACCCTGCATTCACTATATCTGGTCTTCCACAGTACACAGAACATGGAAATGCAATCATTTTAGTAAATATAGACTGCCAAATACCTTTTCTCAGCAGCAGTATATAGCAGTCTTGTGACTTCTATCAGTGTCTAAAGCTTTTAAGAGGAATTTTCATTTGCCTCTGTCCTATGAGGCTGCATGACCCCTGACCCTCTGTCTGGACAGTGCTGATTGGCCCTGTGCTGATCACATACAACCCCCCCCCCCCCCCCTCAAAAAACAACTCTCTAGCAATACACACCAAACTGAGCATTTCCAGTTTGTCCCTTAGCCTCTGTCTTATCAGGAGATAGATTGGGGACCGTGGAAGAAGGGGAGGATCAGAGAAGACAGGATCAAACAGCCTTTTTACACAATGCAGAGGATTAACCCCTTAGGTTTCACAGTGAGTATAAGAAGCATGCTTTACTGTATGCTATCTACCAGGCGCTCGGGTTCTGCACATCACGGATCTGGTGGTCGTGGACAGATTACTGGGTGGGGCTGCACGTTGACAAAGTCAGAGATAGATGGAGTGGCCTAAAGAACTTTAAGGACTTAGGAGCTAAATTTAGGAAAAGGACCTCCAAGATAGTATTCTCAGAAATACTACAGGTACCTCGAGCGACACCAGAAAGGCAGAGGGAGATTAGGGAAGTGGCTGAGGAGCTGGTGTAGTAAGGAGAGGTTTGGGTTCCTGGAGAACTGGGCCGACTTCTCAGTCGGTCACCAGTTCTATAGAAGAGACGCACTGCACCTAAATGAGGAGGGTGCAGATCTGCTGGGAATGAAGATGGCCGAAAAGTTAGAGGAGCTTTTAAACTAGGTGATGGGGGTAGGGTCCAGAGGTAGAGATAGTCAACGCCGAAAAGTTAGAGGGGCTTTTAAACTAGGTGATGGGGGGAGGGTCCAGATAGTAGTATTGGGGGCATTAGTGGTAGGTTGACTAAAGCACATAAACCCGAGGTAAGTATAGTAACAAGTCCTATTTGCAACCTCAGAACACCCAATAAGAAGACAGTAGGCGACTGGTCTAAACTACGTGGCATGTTCACCAATGGCAGGAGCCTGGTGGACAAGATGGGTGAACTAGAGATACTGTTGTACGAGGAGGATTTTAGATTTTGTGGGAATTTCAGAGACTTGGTTCAACAGCTCTCATGATCGGCTGGCAACCATTCAAGGGTATTCCCTCTATCACAGGGATAGAGAGGGTAAAAAAGGGGAAGGGGTATGCCTGTATATCAAGAATAATGTACAAGTGAATGTGAGAGGTGACATCACTAGTGGACCTAGGGAGGAGGTGGAATCCTTATAGGTAGAGCTCCAAAGGGATGAAACTAAGGGGAAAGTTATACTGGGAGTATGCTATAGGCCCCCTAACCTGAGGTAGGATTAGCGGCAAGGATGGGAGGTGTCATCATAATGGGGGAGTTTTAGTATCCAGACATAGACTGAACAGAAGGAACCGCACATTCATCTAAGGCTCGCCAGTTCCCAAATGTCTTGCAGGACAATTCCATGGGTCAGATGGTAGACACACCACCTAGAAACAAAGACCTACTGATTACCAACAATACAGACCTGATCACAGATGTGGAAATATGGGGCAATTTAGGAAACAGCGATCACATATTAATTAGCTTCAGTATAAATCACACAAATAGGATACATAAGGGGAATACAAATACACTGATCTTCAAAAGAGGCAACTTCCTTAAACCACAAACCTTGCTAGAAGGTATAAATTGGGATAAAATAAAAAGAACATAAAGAGGAGAGATGGAGGAGAGATGGGTTTGCTTTAAGAGCATATTAAATAAGGCCATTAGCCAATGCATCCCATTGGGAAATAAATTTAAAACGAGCGAACAGAAGTCCTGGATAGCTTAACTCCAATGTAAAAATGCATATAAAAGCAAATGAGAAGGCCTTTAAAAAATACAAGGCTGAGGGATCATCATCAGCATTCAGACTTTACAAAGAATGCAACAAGAAATGTAAGGGTGCAGTTAGAGCGGCTAAGATAGAACATGAAAGACACATAGCGGAGGAGAGCAAAAAAAAAACAAAAACAAGAAATTCTTTAAGTTAAAGAGGGAGGACAGACCATACTAGCCCCATAAAGAATGAGGAAGGGAATCTGGTTACAAAGGATGGTGAGATGGTGAAGGTATTGAATTTATTCTTTACGAGGGAATCGGGGGGCTTCAGTAACGAAAACTGCAGTGTTTATCCTCATGACACATCACAGTAAGCACATCCATGGCTAACAGAGGACAGAATTAGAAATAGACTTGAAAAACTTAACATTAATAAATCACCGGGACCAGATGGCTCGCACCTGAGGGTCCTTAGGAAACTCAGTCAAGTAATTGCAAGACCATTGTTCCTAATCTTTACTGACAGTCTACTGACTGGAATGGTACCAGCTGATTGGAGAAAAGCCATGTAGCACCAATATTTAAAAAAGTGCCAAAATACATCCCTGGGAATTACAAGCCAGTTAGCCTAACATCAATAGTATACAAGCTCTTGGAGGGGATGATAAGGGTTCTCCACGGGTCTCCCTGCCTACTATGCTCCCACTGCAGTGGCAATTTTGGCCACCAGGGGGATCGTTATCATGCCTGCGGCATTCCCTGATCACCGCTGGGCACTCAAGGGCAAGGTGTGGGTGTGTGGTCTGTGGACCTTGCGCGCGAATGGCGTAACAGCGTCTTGCATGTGCAGCAGAGGTGATGGCAGTGGCCGAGGCTTTGGCCATCCAGAACGACGAGGGAGCCACGCAGTGGCCATTTCCATGGAGTCCGGGACTCCAAGGGAGGGGGGATAAACGGATGACACCTGTTGCTAATCTAGCCATAATATGGGAGATATAAAATTCACAACCTCCAGAGGACTCCAAGTTGATCCCAGGAGAGCTGTTGCACATGAAGGATCACAGTCCTAGAAGTAAGTGCTTTTATTTGGAGTCCATTTACATTAGATACTATGGTATTATTATTGTTTTTTATAATTAATAGATATGGCACTTTTCCCTGCATATCATCAGAGTTATACACCTCTGGCAGGAGATTAAAATGGCAACATTTGTCCATACACATCCCTTAACAGCCAAGGTAACTTTGTGTATTTTTGTGCTTGGTTAGTTTTTATTTACACAGAATGGTTTACGCAATTTTACACTTTTAAACTTTTTCTTCACATATTTTGTTCAATCACTTCTCACACACTAGCATCCATTTAGATATACATGGTACTCGTTATTCCTCTCATTGTACTTATTTAAATTTTCTTTTTCATTTTCTCTACATAATCATATTTTTTCATTCACACACACTTCCCACACACACTAGGAGACACTCCACGCCCAATCCCTACACTCAACCTTTCACCTTTCTCCCCCTTCATCACAATAGACACTAATTTAGGATTTTACATTTGAAATGTCCTACAGTACTTGACCAAAAATAAAAAATTCCAATATGATTCTTATTTAAAAACAACTAATACTTGAACCAAAAACCAAATGGCATCCTATAAATAAATAACAATATATAATTCCAAACGAACCAGTATATATGGACATTAACAGACTCAGCATGTTCCACTAGCACTGCAAATGGACAAAGTGATCATTTTTTATTTTATTACAATTTTACCATTTCATTGATTAATACATTGAGATTATTGTAAAACATTACAGGGGCTGTACATTTCCCCATCCCAGGATGGTCCACATGTGTGGCTCCTTGCAAGCCCTCTGGACCCGGGCTTCATCTTGACGAGGTGGGAACGGTGGGTGGAGATTTTTGGACCGATGGGATCTTTTTAAACAGTTTATGGCTATAGGGTAGAGTTTCATTTCCTGAGCGGTAATTATGAATTTACTAATATATCACATGCACATATGCTGACAGAATATGAGGTAGTGAACATATGGATGTTTTGATATATCCTTTTAGAGACAAAAAAAACACCCTATGACCGAATAATATGATTGTATACACCTGTAGTCGGAATTCATATTTTAAATTCTATTTCCATTCTTGTACTAATTTTGTCCAATAAAGATTTTACAATATTATAAACTATTTAAACTTTCTTGATTAGAATACCTAGCTGCTAAAAAACCCTTGGGGGAATCCTTCAATTTTATTTATTTTTTCAATTATATGGGGTGTGCAGCCCTTTAGACTCTCGAATATGCATTTTTCCATTCTTGATTTGGGAATATATACAAGATTTTAGTAATGAATCATTAGCAGTAATCAGCATGGATTCATGAAGAATCGTTCTTGCCAAACCAATCTACCAATCTTCTATGAGGAGGTGAGTTGCCATCTAGATAAAGGAAGGCCAAACCAATCTATTAACCTTCTATGAGGAGGTGAGTTGCCATCTAGATAAAGGAAGGCCCGTAGACGGGGTGTATCTGGATTTTTCAAAAGCATTTGACACAGTTCCCCATAAACGTTTACTGTACAAAGTAAGGTCCGTTGGACCATAGGGTGAGTACATGGATTGAAACCTGTCTACAAGGGCGAGTTCAGAGGGTGGTGATAAATGGGGAGTACTCGGAATGGTCAGGGGTAAAAAGTGGGGTGCCCCAGAGTTCTGTGCTGGGACTAATCCTATTTAATTTGTTCATAAACGACCTGGAGGATGGAGTAGCAGCTCAATCTCTGTATTTGCGGATGATACTAAGCTAAGTAGGGCAATAACTTCTCCGCAGGATGTGGAAACCTTGCAAATAGATCTGAACAAATTAATGGGGTGGGCAACTACATGGCAAATGAGGTTTAATGTGGAACAATTTAAAATAATGCATTTGGGTGGCAAAAATATGAATGCAATCTATACACTGGGGGGGGGGGGGGGGGGGGGGCGGGGACTTCTGGCAGAATCTAGGATGGAAAAGGACCTGGGGGTCCTAGTAGATGATAGGCTCAGCAGTGGCATGCAGTGGCAAGCTGCTGCTAACAATGCAAACAGAATATTGGCATTCATTAAAAAGGAGATTAACTCCAGAGATAAAGCGGTAATTCTCCTGCTCTACAAGACTCTGGTCCAGCCGCCCCTGGAGTATGCTGTCCAGTTCTGGACACCAGTCCTCAGGAAGGATGTACTGGAAATGGAGGGAGTACAGAGAAGGGCAACAAAACGAATAAAGGGTCTGGAGGATATTAGTTATGAGGAAAGGTTACGAGCACTGAACTTATTCTCTCTAGGGAAGAGACGCTTGAGAGGGGATATGATTTAAATTTACAAATACCGTACTGGTGACCCGACAATAGGGATAAAACTATTCTGCGTAAGAGAGTTTAATAAGACACGTTTAACCTTAAACGGCGTAGAGGGTTCTTTACTGTAAAAGCGTCAAGGATGTGGAATTCCCTTCATCAGGTGCTGGTTTCAGCGGGGGGGCATCGATAGTTTCAAGAAACTATTAGATAAGCACCTGAACAATCACAAAATACAGGGATATACAATGTAATACTGACATAAAATCACACACATAGGTTGGACTTGATGGACTTGTGTCTTTTTTCAACCTAATCTACTATGTAACTATGTATATATACAGACTAGACATGTGCATTCATTTTCGTCCGAATGCATTTTCGTCCGAATTTCAGGTATTTTCGTTATCATTTTAACAAATGATAACGAAAGTGCAGAATCCGAAAAACGAAAGATCCGACAAACAAATGCTTTATTTTCGTTTTCGTTGTGACAACAGTTCGATATAGATAGGAGATTCGACGCTGACAATAACAATCTGTGTCCATTGAACCTGTGGTCAAATGTGCCTAACCTTAACTCTATTAGTCCAAGATTATTCTACATAAAGAGAAATGATTCAACGTAGAGAGAAAATATTGCTGCTGGAATTGGGAGGAATTGCAGCTAAACTATACAGAGTCATACAGTTTAGCTGCTCCGTTGAATCTTCTTTAAACATTCGATAGACACCATTAGCCTTCAATGACAGATTGGACCTTAATTCATTTGGATTTTTGGACGAATGCAATTTTTAACGATAAACTAAATAAATAAAAATTTATTTCGGGAGTAACTAAATAAATTTATTTTTCGGACGAAAACGAAATTCCGAAACAAAATATTTCAGTGTGCACATGTCTAATACAGACTGGTTTTACTGTTGTGGGTTTAGTAACACTTTAATAAAAAATTTAAAAAAAATCAGCACAAGGGACAGTATATACATTTAGGGGTTGATTTAGAGTGCTGCTGTGCATGGTAGTCAATCAGCTTCTAACTTCAGCTTGTTCAATTAAGCTTTGACAAAAAAAACTGGAAGCTGATTGGTTTCTTTGCAGAGCTGCACCAGATTTTTCGCTGTCCAGTTTTAGTAAATGAACCTCATGTGAAGTGTCCCTTGTGCTGCTGGCTGGTCTGTTAGTTAGTTAATTCAAAATCCTCGACCCCTCACCCCCGGAAAAACCTCTGCAGCCATAATCTTCGATTGCTGCAGGAGTTAACATGTGAGCTGGACCTGTGACGGGCACTCATCATTCTCCCCCTCTTCTATTGATAGAAGCTCTACTATAGCTTCTATCAATGAAAATCGCGCTATATGAATAGAGGCGGCAGACCTCTCATTCATCCACCCATCCTCCATTCATAGATTGCTTTTCATTAATGGAAGCTATAGCAGAGATTCTATGAATGAAAGAGGGGGGTGTAGTTGGGTCCTTTCATGAGTACCCGTCACAGGTCCAGCACCAAAAGATTATGGCTGCTGGGGTATGCAGAGGAGGAAGGGGGGAGGGGGCGACGACTTTGGATTCTAACAGGCCAGTCAGCAGCACCATGTAAGTACCATCCCTTGGGCAGAATGTGGGATGAGTTTGTGATGCCATTATTTCCTAATGGCACCTCAAACGCGGTACGATCACAAAGCGCTAAGCTTGTCGCTCAAAAAGGAGCAGGACCTTCTTTTGGGTGACAGAGTCGCGCATTGCAGGGCAATCTTAATGGCAATTGGGCTGCCATTAAGAGTTAATGTCATTGCAAATGCGTCCCGTGTTTTGCCACGGTTCTGGAATCGTGGGCAGAATCGCCCAATTCTGCCAGTGATTCCAAAATGCCCTCGTGTGAATCAAGCCTGAAAGATTCAAGATTTTTGTGATTGGATTTACACATACCCTGAATCATTGACACAGAATAAGTTTGAAGATACTTTTCTTTGACTTGGTTATTTGTTCTGGGTCATTGACTCAATGTAATTATAGTCAAGGGGTCAGAAGGGGAGCCAGTCAGCTAGTATTTTTAGAAAGAGGTCAGGCAAGGTCTTTTTTTTTGTTAATAGGATGATAGGTTATGACATAACAATGTATAAATGTATTTTATCCCCATGCTGTAGACATTAATGTTTGATGAAAAACAAGAGCAGTAGCGAGTTATGGGAATGCTTCGGTTGGATTATCAAGCCTATATACGCACCAAGAAGACAGTTTTAACAGCACAGAAATTATAGTTAATAACGTGGAGAATTCAGAAATATAGGGGGCTAAGTAACTGAGTCAGCCACGTAAAAGGCCTGCCATAAACAGACTATAAAATGCTCCAAGGAGCTTTGTTGGCTTTGTTGTATAGCGAAGCCGAGAACATGGGTGAGCTTTCTCGTTAGGGGCCTCTGGGACATTTGATGTTTCAGGCATTGTTTTTATGATATGTGTCTGTAAGGAGGAGATTCTGATTCAACCGCGCACGTATCTCACACTAAAGGAAAACCAAAAGTTTTTGAGTGCTTGTGGCATGAATTATTGATTTTGCAAAGAATAGGGAATTTTCTTCCATGTATAAAAGATTTGTTAGTATGTTACCCATGTGGTGCAGCATATGTGAATCCTGTCAAAGAATCTATCAATCAACGCAAATCAAATAAGAAAGGCCTGGCAGATAAAATTCCTAGTAGAGCAGTAAGGGGCAACATGTTATATTGTGAGGTCATTCCACGTGGCACATGACCACTGTGAAGAATTACAATCATGCCTGGAATGGTCTCAAAGGTCCTACCTGGCCTTTCAGGCGATGAGGGCTGCCAAAGGGGCATTTACCCTCAGGCAACTGTATTTATGCTGAAGAAAAAAAGGCCGTTATACATAGAAACTGCCGGATATAGCTCCTACACCAGATTTAATTAATGCACAACTCCTAGGCAAGCCCCTAAACAAAAAACAGAACTGTGTTCTTTGCAAATAGATCTGTGACCAATCTGAAACACTGCAAGATACCCCTATATTTCTTTACTGCGGTTAAAGTGAGAATAAACCCAAGGGCGTGGCCGGGATATGAGACGGAGAGGACATGAATCCTGTCAGCTATTTTCGGGCTAGAATTTTCATTACCAATACCGCCTTACAGCCATCCTGGGGTCTAGAAGGACATACGGCACTCCACGGGCCCCTCCGCTGTCTTCGTGTAAGCTGCTATCCTCCTCCATGCCAACCGCTCCTCATCCTCAACGGCGGCTATCTAGACCACGAGGCTGCCTGCTGCCATAATGTCGGTCAGCACTCAAACAGCCCCAGAGTCGGTTACCTCTTCCTACGCTGAACTCCTAGCAGAAATTAAAGCCGGTAACGACTCCATGATGGTCAAAATCGACCACTTGGTTACAGATGTCAGCCTTATAAGGCACGATATGGACAATTTTAGATCCCAGTTTTCTAAGGCTGAAGGTCGCATATCCCAACTCGAGGGTTCTACTAGATCTGACTCCCGTGACCTACGTGCTTTACAGCTACAAGTCAAGGCATTACAGGCAAAAGCAATTGACACAGAGAACCAGGTCAGAAGAAACAACATCCGTATCCTGGGCCTGCCAGAGCGGGCGGAAGGGTCTAGGCCTGCTGAGTTTGCAGAGACCTTTCTCACCACACTGTTGAACTTGCCTGCCATGCCGCCTACCTTTGTGGTGGAAAGAGTGCACATAATCCCCCCCAACTCCACCAATACCGGGGAATCCGCTGCGGCCTTTTCTGTTAAAGCTGCTAAACTACAGGGACCGGGATCGTGTTCTGGCGGCTGCCAGAGTAAAGCAAGACCTGCGTTTCAATAATGCAAAAATAATGCTTTTCTCTGATTATACCAGAGGCATCACTCCTTCATCGAGGTGGGACGTCGTCTCAGAGAAAAGGGAAACTTGCAATGGTGTGATAACGTTTTAAAACAGGTTTATTAAACTTAAAATCCCACATAGATGTACACTCACATTTAGCACAATAAAAACAAACCTTGTTATGTTTATGGACAGAACAAGGGGGGTGATAATGTTACCTGGAGACCGAATCTGCAGCTACGGTCCCTAGCGTTCTGCCCATCCTTAGCCTGTAGTACAAAAGACGCAGGAACCGTAGCTGCAGATTCGGTCTCCAGGTGACATTGTCACTTCAGGTGATTTATAGCTGCCCCACTTCCTCTATGCGTCTGGGTGGTGGTCTGTCTCTCCCTTCAGACTCTCCAGGGGATCCAGACAGGGTTGGCCTCTTTCTCCGGCTGTGTTTGCTCTGGCCATTGAACCAGTAGCCAGAGGCTTTATGTACCTCCCCACACATCAGGGGTCTTCGCATTGGTTTGCTGAAGGAGATGGCACTGTACGCTGACGACATTACATGCTGTTTTTTCTCAATGATGCGGGCCCATCACTGCAGGGAGCCCTGCAGGTTTTAGCCGCCTTTGCTGCTGTCACGGGGCTAATGCCCCATACACACGGTCGGATATTCCGATGGAAAAAGTCAGATCGGATTATGTTGTCGGAAAACCCGATCGTGTGTCGGCTCTAGCAGGCTTTTTCCATCGTAATTTCCAATGGAAAAAATTTGAGAGCAGGATCTAAAATTTTCCGACAACAAAATACGATCTGACTTTTTCCGATCGTTTGTAGAGAATTCCGAAGGACAAAGTGCCACGCATGCTCAGATCAAATTACGAGACCAAAGCTATTGGCTACTAGCCTCTACGTCACCACGTTCCGAACGATTGGATTTTCCGACAACTTTGTCCGACCGCGTGTGTGCAACACCAGTTTCGGCCAAAATCCGTCTGAAAAAATCAGACGGATTTTGTGGTCGGAATGTCCGACCGTGTGAACGGGGCATTAGGGTCAACTGGATCAAAATCTCTATTGTTTCCCATTGACCAGGCAGCTAGGGCAACAACCCCCTGGACACCCCTCTACAATGAGTAGACACCTTCAAATACTTAGGAGTTCTTATTTCCTCCCAAGCCACTGATTTTATCTCATTAAATCTAGACCCAGTCATACTCGAAATTGAGGCCAAACTAAAGTTCTGGGGGAATTTGCCACTGTTCCTATGGGGACGTGTCAACCTCCTTTTAAAATGAAAATTATTCCCAAACGTACTTACCTATTTCGTCATTCTCCACAATGGTTACCTAAATCCTTTAAAAAGCTTAAGCAAAAATGTTCATCTTTTCTCTGGGATCCCAAGGTGCCCAGATACAAGCTAAGTACCTTGATGAGACCGAGAATGCAGGGTGGTATGGCATTTCCAGATGGCTATAAGTATTTTTGGCTACTCAATTGGTGACTGCGGCCTGTAGGCTGAACCCTGATAGGGCGAACTCATCCACAATACTGGTGGCCGTGGTGGTGGGGTCATTGGAGGCACTTAAATTCCTGGTTTACAGAGGACCACGAGCCCCATACTGTCTGACCCCCTCCATGCTTACCACCCTGCGAGCTTGGCATGCAGGACTTGCCATACTACTATCAATTTCGTTATTTACAGCTATCTCATGCCTTTGCTGCACAATTCCCACAATCCTCCTCCTGCATGGTGGTCCAGTCGGGGTTGGAACGAACACTCAGATCTGAATGTGCTGAGAAGCCCACCTCTCACTTATATGCGCATCTAATCAAAGATAAGGACAAAGATCAGCTCCAAACTACTGAGTAAAAGTATGGTACCAACATCCCTAGTTTTTGAAATAGGAAAGTTTTTGGACATATGGGACATTAACAGTACAAAATTTCTAGAGAAACTACTCGAATCTACTATATAAAAAACATATAATTGATTTATTGAGAAAGTTTATAAAAATGTAAAGACTACAGCATTATTTATTGTCATAGGTATATACACATAACCCAACATTGACAGAAAAATACTGTAATCAAGTACATATTCATATTACGTCTTAATTTCTCTTTGTGTCTCTGATGCCTTTTGGAGGGGTTTTTGGTCCCGTTGGCAGCGTGACATCCCTGCACTAGACAATGATGACTGGGACGACGTATGGAATTTCCCTTTTAGATCTTTAGTCTCAATACGTGACCGTGTTGTACAGCTTAAAATTGTGCATAGAGCATACTACATGCCCCATAGACTCCACAAGAGGAATGCCGAACATTCCTCGGAGTGCTGGAGATATGGCACCTCACCGGGAGACTTTTCGCACATTTTTTTGGCATTGTCCAGAGGTTTAGAACTATTGGACAGAGGTGCTAGCTATGATAAATCTGGTCACCTCAGTCTCAATTCAGCCATCAATGGAGGTGTGTCCACAAACATAGTAGCAACTGTTGCTAGGCAGGGCCAGATTAAGAACATCGTGGGCCTGGTGCTGAGGATTTTGGTGGGGCCTTTTATAAACAATAAATAAATAAATAGAGAGAGAAAGGAAATGAAAGAGGTGTGAGGGGTAAGGGAGGGAGGATGAGAGAGAAAGGGGGATGAGAGAAAGAGGATGCACATAAGCATGTGTGGGAATGACATCAACGCAGCCCGGCCAAGGCAAGTGGCCGAAGGCACAGAACCCGGAAGGAAGACCAGGTGAAGATGGAAACGCCCGGGCCCAGCCGGATTGATCACAGCACAGCACTGGAGGGTTCAGTCTGACAATTTAAGTGTACCCTAATGTGCTAATATGCTGTGCATACTTGTACATTATGGCATAACCTACCTTAGGGCCTCTAAAAAAAGTAATGTTAGAAAGTTTTACTACCGGTTTAATATCACAGGAGCCTCTCATGGGACACCCTACTGACCCTGTGGCCCTTGGGCAGTGCCTAAGTGCATAGTTGCCAACATTTCAAAAAATATTTTCAGGGACACTTTTTTTTACAAGTGCTATATTTAGAGTAGCTGACATCCCCTATGTTGCTCTATACATCATAATAGTAATTACAAAATTAAATAAGTACTAATAATGGGGCAGAACAAATATGTGGACTGAGATTTCCTTTAGTTAAACTAACAAAAGTGGGCCCATTCTAGAGCTGGTAACATTGAGAATATTCAGTATAATTTTAAACTGTTTTTGTGGGTAAGAGTCATTGGGGAGGAGTATGGATGGTATAAAAGTGGGAAGTATGTGCAGGTGAGGGAGAGGAATGTGGAGGGTCTAACAGTGGGCACTATGTACATGAGAGGAGTGCGGAGGGTATGGCAGAAGGCACTATGCACAGCAGAAGAGTGTGAAGGGTATGACAGTGGGCAGTATGCACAGCAGAGGAGTGTGGAGGGTATGCCAGTGGGCAGTATGTACAGGAGACGAGTGTGGGGGGTATGACAGAGGGTAGTATGTACCGGAGAGGAGTTTGGAGGGTATGACAGTGAGCACTATGTACAGGAGAGGAGTGTGGAGGGTATGGCAGAAGGCACTATGTACAGGAGAGGAGTGTGGAGGGTACGACAGTGAGCACTATGTACAGGAGAGAAGTGTATGACAGCGAGCACTATGTACAGGAGAGGAGTGTGTAGGATATGACAGCGGGCGCTATGTATAGGAGAGAAGTGTGGAGGGTATGAAAGTGGGCACCATGTATAGGAGAGGAGGATGAAGTAATCTGGGAAGGAAAAATTGAAAGGTTTGTGGAAGGATGTTTAGGGACTGCGTAATGGTTAAGCGGGCCATACATGGATTAAAATTACACCAATTAGGCAGAGACCAGCCCTAGTCGATCTATGTATGGGCTAGCTGGTTTTACACAAGTCAACCTATTAACCGACTTGAGTACAACCAGCCTGTCAGGTTTTCCCCAAAACAATCAGTGCTGCCAGCTATAGTTAGCAACACTAATCATTGTATTCACTGGCAGAACACAATAACACTGCAGGAGTGATTCCCCCATCCACAGGTCAGCAGGTGAGAGGGTGTGTGGGGACAGGCTGGGAAAAGATACTAATCAGTGGCTGGGTAGGCACTGGTTAGTATCAGAGCCAGATACACATAGGTTACATATGCTGCGGTTGTTAGAGTGAGAGCAATAATTCTAGCACTAGACCTCCTCTCTAAACATGTAACCTTTAAAAAAAAAAAAATGAAAGCATCGCTTGGTACACAAAAAAAATCGTGCTAACTTTAGTTTTTTTTTTTTATGAATGAAACAGTTTCTTTCCAAAAAAAACTTTGAAAAATTGCTGCGCAAATATCGTGTAACATAAAAAGTTGCAAAGACCACCATTTTATTCCATAGGGTGTCTGCTAAAACAATATATATAATGCTGTGTAATTTTCTAGCAAAAAAAAAAAATTATGATTTTTACATGTAGGAGAGAAGTGTCAGAATTGGCCTGGGTGGCAAGGGGTTAATTATCATAAGTAATATACAAATAATTATTATAAGCCCTGTGAGCTCATCCTCTTAGTTTGCTGCAGAGTGTTCCAGCTATTTAGTATTTATACTGGCCGCTCTCTATGTAGCTTCTGACATGCTGTGCAAGCAGTCCTGTATCTCCGGAACCATAGATGAAAGCAGCCCCATATTTTAACCAGTGCTGGAGTAGGTCTTTGGCTATCTACCCCCCAAATGTGGGGTCTCTGTGACTCCAGATCGCCGAGCTACAACCCTCAAAGTCGATCTTTTTTTTTTTTTTTTTTTTTTTGATTTTTTTTTTTTTTTTTTTGGGCAAATAGGCCTATCTTGAGAAAGGGGCCTGGAGCTGCAGCTCCAATAGCCCCTATGTTAATCCGGCCCTGTTGCTAGGAGGATGCTTATTGGGTTGCTGCTTTTTTATGCCAGAAAAAATATAGCTATGCAGTGGAGGAAACCCTCTGCCCCATCTTTGGTTCAATGGAAAGGTTTAGTTAATGACAGCCTTCCTCTTTACAAAGATACTTACATGAATAGAGGATGCCCCTTAAAATATGATATTGTATGGCGTACGTGGCTAGCTGAACCAACGGCGGCCTAACAGATGGAGGAAGCGAATACATGTAGTTACTGTCTTTATATATTTAAATATACGTGACTAGTTTGCAGGAGCGAATGTTTATCATCCCTAATGTGCACATGCCAGTGGGCACTATGTCATATTGCAATTGGAGGTTTCAGGTAACGGTGAGACGCACCCCCTAACTTTCTGCTTGTTTTCTGTTCAATCCACATCCCAGGGAGTGTAATGGAACATTAAGCAGTTGTCTAACTGATGTATTGTTAAGCACTTACTCTGTTCTTTGTATGTGTTTGTGAATTAAACCTGTAATAAAAAGATTTTCAAAATAAATAAAGTGACAAAAAACCCAGCACTTTTAGCAGCTGATTTTATCCAACGGATTTTGTCCAACACTGGTGTTGCATACACGCGGTCGGACAAAGTTGTCTGAAAATCCGATCATTCTGAACGTGGTGGCGTTCGTTGCGTACGACGGGACTACGTAGAGGCTAGTAGTCAATAGCTTTGGTCTCATAATTTGATTTGAGCATGCGTGGCACTTTGTCCGTTGGAATTCTCTACACACGATCGGAAAAAGTCCGATCGCATTTTGTTGTCGGAAAATTTGAGAGCAGGATCTCAAATTTTTTCCGACGGAAAAAGTCAGATGGAGCCCACACACAGGCTGATTTTTCGACAACATGGTCCGATCGGACATTTTCCGTCTGAATTTCTGACCGTGTGTACGGGGGCTAAGTACTATAGGTATATTCCTGAATAATTTTCCTTAGTAGGTATACTAGGTACAGTATGTTTCTGAATAATATTTCTAAGTAGGTATAGTCCTGAATATTACTCCTTAGTAGGTATGTTCCTAAGTAATATCCCTAAGTAGGTATGTTCCTGAGTAATATCCCTAAGTAGGTATGTTCCTGAGTAATATCCCTAAGTAGGTATGTTCCTGAGTAGGTATGTTCCTGAGTAATATCCCTAAGTAGGTATGTTCCTGAGTAATATCCCTAAGTAGGTATGTTCCTGAGTAATATTACTCAGGAACAGTCCTACTTAGAGATATTACTCAGGAACATACCTACTTAGGGATATCTCTAAGTAGGTATGTTCCTGAGTAATATTACTCAGGAACATACGGTACCTACTTAGGGATATTATTCAGGAACATACCTACTTAGAGATATTATTCAGGAACATACCTACTTAGGGATATCTCTAAGTAGGTATGTTCCTGAGTAATATCTCTTAGTAGGTATGTTCCTGAGTAATATCTCTAAGTAGGTATGTTCCTGAGTAATATCTCTAATGCCCCGTACACACGGTCGGAAATTTTGTCCGACACTGGTGTTGCATACACATGGTCGGACAAAGTTGTCGGAAAATCTGATCATTCTGAACGTGGTGACGATCGTTGCGTACGACGGAACTACGTAGAGGCTAGTAGCCAATAGCTTTGGTCTTGTAATTTGTGAGCATGCGTGGAACTTTCTCCGTCGGAATTCGCTATACACGATCGGAAAGAGTCCGATCGGACTTTGTTGTCGGAAAATTTGAGAGCAGGATCTCAAATTTTTTCCGTCGGACATTCCGACGTAAAAAGTCTGATGGAGCCCGCACACGGTCGGATTTTCCGACAACATGGTCCGATAGGACATTTTCCGTCGGAAATTCCGACCGTGTGTACGGGCATTAGAAGGTATGTTCCTGATATTGGTAGCTTCATTCTGAGTGACAATGCTTCTCCTGGAGTACTGATGCTGCGTAAGATATCCAAGAAGTAATAATGCAGAGAGATGCCTGTGAATGGGAAATTTGCTGTCACACATCTTCCACCGGATGTAACCGTGAGATATGCTGTGAGTGGCGACAGTCACGTTTTCCCTTAGGAAACAGCTGCTTTATTACAGAATGTGTCACTACGTTCCTGATACGCGACAAGAGCCTTCCACCACTAAATAATTGATACAGTCTGTTTATTATCTTGTTTTTGATTTTTTAATCACCATATAAAAGGATATGCAGGGAAATGTCAAAAATCTGTCTTCATGTTCAGAAACCTGCAGCTGTATTAACTATCTCGGTGCTGGTGGGGATGGCGGCGGAGCAGCTCTCGGTGGCGGAGATCTGAGCCATGTTCCCAGACTCGCTCAGCATAACGGCTCTGCAAGACGTGCTTTGTAGCTGTATTGATCCCGGAGAGACTAATGTAGTTTTAGGCTCTAATACCATTTGATCTGCCAACATATCAGCCTAGTAAGGAATGCCTCCATAGTATTGGAGGTCTATGTAACGTAATATCTCACTAGGCTGATATGTTGTTCCATTAAAAGAGCCTTCACTATATAAAGTACCATATTCCATCATGTAATCCCAGCCAATACCCCATCTGTTACTCCACATAATATCATTTTATTACTTTGAATAATCATTGCTATAACTCACACCGTTAATACATTAAACTCTGCAATATCTCCTTATTTATATACAACTTATTCCTTACAGACCCACTTTAGTTTCCATTGTGTGTTCCAAACCCTCCAATACAATCCATTTCCACAATTCATTTCATCTCTAATCTCAGCTACTGCTTCACAAAAATGCATCATCTCTCGGCTACTTTTGTTGCTGCTGCATTTAATCCCTCTGCATAAAGCTTCTATTGTCCAGTAATCCCCAAGCTGTAAATAAGCAGTGTCACGTATAGGTTGATGGACTGATTTATAGTAAGGTTTCAGTAAAATTGACATAAAAAAAATACCTTGCTTATAGTACAATGCTTGCATTTTATCTTTTCCTTACGTCAACCTAAAACTGAATCCACAGTATGAGTGAAGACCTTTTTACAAACTTCATTGGTCATATTTACCCTTTACTATAAGGTCACTGACAAAAGATGGCCATGTCATACTTGCACCATATTTATCAGAGTACCAGAGACATTTTCACCCCTGCCCGTGGCTTACACAAATTACAACCTTTTTCTGAGTGGTCCTGCTGAGATCATGTCAATGTTCCAGGCAATCACACCCAGATCACGTCCACTTTCTGTGCAGTCCCACCCAAAATGTTGTGGGAACTGTCCACTTATGACCATGGTCCTTTCAGTTAAAGGGTAACTAGTAGGGCTGTTACTGATTAAAAATTTCATGTTCGATTAATCGTTTTTTTTTTAATCGATTAATCGACTAATTTCGATTAATTATAACACACATACAGATCCAACCTTGCATTGCAACTCTGCATTAGTCAGTGGTAAATGTGGTATACACTATATACAATCACCCGACACTAGTTAGTTTCCACAATCCATGACTTAACTTCACAGTTCACACAAATACGTTTTAAATTCAAACTGTAGCACTGACGTAAGTCATTTTTTTGCCACAGTAGCGTGACAATCCCTCCACCTCCGTCTAACTAATCACTCTCACCTTATGGCATGGACCCCTGTGCAAACAGGTGGTCATGCAAGCGGGTATCAAAAGGGTTAACACGGACCATAAACTTCTCTCACGTCTCCTTAGATCTCAGCAAGGACACCAGGTCATGGGTAGAAAGAAAAGATCTAAGGGCTCACCGCTTAAGTATAAGATTTTATTTTTGTGTTCAAACACAAACTACTCACATAAAGATGATAAAAACACAGCATGTAAAGCCAACAATCGTGTTAGTTCCGTAGAGCAGCAGCGGGTGACGTCATGCATAGCTCCTCCCCGGTACGTGTTAAGTTTAATCAGAACTTCAACGTCACCAGACTCCTCCCCCTTCCCTTAATTAGCAGACGGAGGCACTTGGGGAAGGGGGAAGGAGTCCGGTGACATCGATGTCCATGACGTCACCGGATCTCCGACGGAACTCCCTGAAGACCCGGAAGCTGGCGGAGAGGTGAGTCCTGATCAAATGAATTTTTGACGATTAATCAAGGAATTAATCTTTAATTTCCACAGCTCTAGTAACTAGATCACAAAAAAGGTGAACGAATTTAAAATATTCTGGCCACAAACCACCCCCCCCCCGGCCCCACTGAACATAATGGGGGATGATGCCCGTATTGCTGGTGTAGCGGTCCAAACACAATACACTACCATAAACCATACACCATACAACCATGCTGACCAATGTGAAGCACATCTGAGGCTTCTTCTGTCACAGTTTCCCAAAAGAAAGCAGTGCTTCTTATTGGTCAGCTTGTGTTGACAATTGAGAGAGTGCTATTGCAAGCGTTATGATGGATATCCACTCCGGGGCTGTGTATTAGGGTGCACAATATATTGGCCACTAGACCAGCAGCACGGGTTCACAGCCACTATGTGCAGCAAGAACCAGAGGGGTAGCCAGGATATTAGGAGTTAGTTCACCTTTTCATTTTTCATGAAAAGGTGAACTTATCCTTTAATACCCTTTTTGAGTTACTGCATGATCAGCAACTCAAATAAAGGTGATGTTGTGATCTTAAGAAACAGCCCGGGACACAGCTTGATCGGGACAAAGCACATAGATGTGGGACTGCCTAAGCAAATCCAAAACAGTTGGCAATTATGTCATGTAGCAACATTTAAAAACTTTTAAATCTGCCTCTTAGTCAGTAGAACTCAAAAAGGGTCACATACACTGCACGGCTTAGATATGAGGGCACCCTCCAAATGATTGAGTTTAGGTTAATGCTACAGTATACAACAAAATTTTAGACAATTTAGTTTGGTGAAGGCTCTTTTTTGTTCCATCAAAATCAAAAAAGATTCAAACGATAATCAGTTTTTTTGGTCAACCGCTGGACAATGTATGAATGTTTTTGTATACTTGTCCTTTTAGGTACTGTATGTTTTAGTGATCCCGTGATAATTTGGGCACATCGGTAGCCTATTTGTTATGAGCAGTTGGTCGTTTCCTCCTGAATATCTCAATGTGTGAAGTCAAGAGGTGTCACTTTTTTGCCATACCCAGAAGCACCAGAATTTTAACTAGATTGCAAGGGGGAGGTGGTAGGGCAGGTCAAGGTGACAGGGTGGTCGTCACATTCTCCATGTTTCCCTCCTTGTTGGGCACCAAGCAAGGGCAACATGAGAGGCCCACCCGGGGGTGGGTTCTTATGGGCTAAGTTAGGCACTTTGTACAGGGTCACTGCCACGCACATGGGGTACCTTTGCTTGAGCCACACTCACGACCCGGTAGATGACAAACATGAAAAAACTCTAGTTGTCATATACATCAACACAGCCACTTGTGCATTTAGGAGGGACACGCAGAGCCAATGCCCTATCTACCTGTCCAGCGTATCACCCCTACCTCACTCCCAGTAACGGTATGGGGTCCTGCCGTGCACCTAGCGCAGACTCCATGCATGCACTTCATTTTACTTAACTCTTTCCCTTTCAGACCTATGTACAGGATGAGGGTCGATCTTCTCCCGTTACTATGGGAGATGTATCACTGCTGAAAGGAGTGCCAACAATATCTCCCTCGCTGCAAGAGGTTGTCTCACCTGCCACATGTACACGCTTAATGAAAGGTTGCTACAGAAACCTTTGTCACCCTTTGGTAACCACTTGTAATTTCACACTGTTTGAACTCTAGTACTGAAGTTTTTATACCCCAATGTGTTTATTAACCTGAGCTGTAGACTATATGTGTCGGTTACTTACATTGTATCCCTTTAGTAACTTAAGACCAGGCAAAGTTTCAAACATTTTTTTTGAAGAATTAATTAACATGATGAAAGAGACAAGTGACAGTCCAAGATAACGTGCAAACATTTCCTAACATCCCTAGTACCTAACTACAGGCTTGTGGCTGCCCCAGCATACCTGTTCAAGCAAAAGTCCAATGTTGGCTGAGTCCATGTCTGGAATTTAGCTCTGGCTTCTTTATGACACTGGCCATCCAAACTCTGGCGATGGTACCAGGCAGAGCCTCCCTCTTTGCGTGTGTGTAATTTCCCCCTCCAGGGCTGTCAGGATCCAGGCCCTCGTCTTATTTATAGCACACAGGACAGGAGGGTCAGACCCAAGAAAAAACGCCAAGAAAAACTCAGCAGTGCAGGTAACTCAAAACTTCCTGCTGGGGCAGCAGTAAAAACGTCAAATCTGCCTCTTTGTAAGTGGAAGACGAAAAGTGTGACATAAAATGCATGGCAAAAAGTATTTGAACACCCTTCAAACGATTTAGTTCAAGTGTTTTTTCGGTGAAGAGTACTGTTAATGCTACAGAATACAAAGATATTTTTGAAAATTGTTAATTTCCATCCATATGGTAATAGTTTAGTGAAGGTTCTTTTTTAATCCCTCTATCAAAATCTGCTGTTTCCAACAGCAGACACTTAAGATGACGGTATTTGTACATTTTTTAGTTTAGATGTTTTTTTCTGATACTGCTGTAATTGTACAGTTTTTGTCATAAGTAGTTAGCCTTTCATCCCGAAAACTGCAGTGAGGGAGGCATGGCGATATTACTTTTTTTTCCAGATACCCAGAAACGCCAGGATTTTGACTGGCAGAGATCAGAGAGGCTGGGGAGCAGTTCTTTTCCAATAGTTTGTTTTTAGAGACAAATGTTCACACACAAAATATAACATACATACTTTTACATGTTTCATACATTGGTCGCACAATGGTTTCCAGGACAGGAGCATATACCTATGCCTGGGTTTGTTTCTATACCCTGATGCCATTTTATATTTCTATGTATAAATATGACTTTTGTAACAAGGAGACGTGTCTTATTTCAACAAAGTTTGACAAGACTTCATTATGTACAAATGAATACAACTGAGAAGAACAAAAGATAAATCAAGAAAGAAAAGGACAGGAGGGAAGAATCTGGGAAGTCATCTGTCCCACAGGTTCAGCATACATCACTATTCATTATTCTCCTGAGATGTAATATATCCAAGGGTCCTATATTTTATTAAATAAATACATGTTATCATGCTTCAGTCGAAGGGGCATGACCGAAAAAGATCTGCCGACAGGCTCCCGATCAGTGCTCTCTGGCCAATGGCTGAGAGTGTTGCCCAGAGTGTTCTTCCAGGGGGGCCGTCCCCCTGTCAGAACATAATAAAACACCAGGGGAGATCGCTGTACTAACATTGCATCTCAGGGAATCCCCCCGAGGAAGACATATGACCCTGTGTCGACACGTGTTGGGGAGGGGCAAGGACGTTGATGACTTCTAAACCATATGAGGAGGTAGTAGCCTCTAAAAACAGTACGGCTTTTTGTGACCTGGGGAAACACCAGATTTGTACACTGCCTGTTATAGTTTGGTGTGCTGGAAGCACCTGAAAAGTGTGAGTATTGACTCTGCATACGATTTTTAATAAAGCCAGTGGTTTTAAAGGTATAAGCACTATTGGAATCTTTTTCCACTTATATGTATCCTGATGACATTGGAGGAAGGGGGGATCACTCCTTGGAGAAATTAAAGAGACGGGAGAGCTAGATTTGCACAAACAAGCCCAGGAGGGGCTTACATGCGCTGTTTGACCAAACTTAATTGTGAGGTCACAAATACTGAGGTGAGAGTACACCTAACTTTGGATATAGAGGGTAATTTACGAAAGGCAAATCCACTTTGCACTGCTAGTGCACTTGGAAGTGCAGTCGCTCTAAATCTGGGTGGTAGATCTGAAATGAGTGGAAGCTCTGCTGATTTTATCATCCAATCATGTGCAAGCTAAAATGCTGTTTTTTTTTTCCTTGCATGTCCCCCTCAGATCTACAGCGACTGCACTTCCAAGTGCACTTGCAGTGCAAAGTGGATTTTCCTTTAGTAAATAACCCCCATAGTTTACATGTGGATGGTGATTGATTGGTGGGCTCACACCACACAAGAATTACATGAACTGCACACCAGAGGACTTTATATAAACACTATTTATTGCATGTTTTTTTTTTTTTTTTATTGTTTATTTATAAATTTTGCAAGTCATACAAAGAAAACACATGTAAAACAGTAACATTTAGAAGTAATGCAGGTAAATACTGATTTAGGGATATAATATAATATAATCTGTACAAATAAAGGATTAGCGATGTGGTTAGACTGTGAACTTGAGTGGGAGAGAGATAGTCGAGCTCAAATAAAAATTAAATAAAACATAAAATAAGTGGAAACATCCTCCTACCCTATCTGTAAAGGGGTTATAGAGGTAATATAAACACACTATTTAACCTTATAAAGAGATCTGTGCAATAAGAAAAAGAATAGTATTTAGCCTTCAAACTTACTAAGGTATGTAAGCAATTGAATTTAATTAACTAGGTTCATATCCTTCAGAACCATATACAGAATCATCCCATGTTGACCATATTTCAGAAAATTTCTGCTCAGTACCCTCCACTACAGCCATCAGATGCTCCATTCTACGTATGTCAGCTACAGTGGTGATCAATTGTGGGAGTGTTGGGGGTGAGGTGGACAACCATAACCTAGGAATGACCCGTTTGGCAGCCAGTAGAATATAAGACATCAGTCGGCGCATAGCCTTAGTAACACCAGGGAAAGGGAGGCCTATCAAATAGTGCATGGGCGTCAGAGGAACGGGGTTACCAACCAGTGTTTCTAACAATTTCTGGACTCGGAGCCAAAATTGGTGGACAGGGGAACACTCCCAAAAAATATGGTAGTGAGAGCCTACAGCATTGTTACATCTCCAACATTGTTTTGAGATTGATTGATTACGGGCGTGTAAAATATCTGGGGTCCTGTACCAATGCATCAGGACTTTGTATGCAGTTTCCTTATGGGTCACACATCGAGAAATTCTGGAAGTGTGCTCCCATATGCTCCCCCAATCCAACAAGGAGATGTCATGCTGCAAGATCTGAGACCATTTTCTCATGTAGTGATGGTTATTTACCGCCATAGGGACAGCCTCGTGCAATATTTTGTATATGGTCGAGATCATTTGGGGCTCATAAGGACCATTGGCGCATAGGGTCTCAAAGTCTGTTGGCTTCTCCAGAGTCAAAGAAGGGGATCTGGTGGAGAAATAATGTCTAATCTGTAAATACGAATGTAAAAGCTTTTGGGGAATCTGATGTTGTCTTTGCAAGTTAGGAAAAGTCAGTTAGTGTCGTGTCACTGGATTAACAAAGTGACGTAGTTGGAAAAGTCCTGCCTGGGACCATGGCAGCATACGGTCATAAGAAAGGCTATCTGGTATGTCTGGGTTGAATAGGACATTCAAGAGTGGTGGGCACAGTGAAGATAGGGAATAGCGCTCGGAACATCTTTTCCAAATAGACAACGTGAACAACATCGGAGCTAAACATATTTTCCGTAATTGGGGCATATGAAGGGGGGTAGAAGGCCAGAGCATATAGCAAGGATGAACTGGGGCTGTGACACTCATTTCTATTTCCGCCCACCTATTTGGGATTTTCCGGGAGGTCCAGGAGGTAAGAACTCTCAGGTGTGAGGCATAATAGTATTTGATGAAGTCTGGGCCTCCTAATCCCCCCCCCTATTCTTCCGGGCCAGGACCACCGTCCCTGCCATCCTGTGGGAGGCGTTATTCCAAATAAAGCGGAGGCTTCTCCTTTGAAGGGATTATTGCATGTTTATTGATTGTTTTTTTTGCATATTTATTTATGTGTATGTTTTTTAGCACTGCACACTGTTTGTACTATGCACCAGTTTTTAAATGCACTTCTAAGGCAGTCATATATATAGGTTAGCACTGTGCAGCACTTATATTGATTCATTTTGTTATATGCACAGTTATAAAGGATTGTGAGCAGAGCCAGCAGCCTTTTATAACACAAGGCTCTTTAATATTAGTACACGTCAACATATTGCATAGTTAGTACAGCGGCTCCAACCTGAGCTGTCAGTTTTTTTTTTCTTCAGCCCACTGGGTTAAAAAAAAAAAAACTAGTAGTGTCTATCAGTGACTCATGCAGACAACAGAGGGATAAGAGATCAGAGAGATATGACACTCATTGCATTGGGATTAATACACATTATAGAAGGATGTGTGTAGCACCCTGATATTTAGGCAGGGTTGCTAGTAAATTTACCTGCCAGGTATAGTTGCCTTGGCCAATTGATAGGAGAACAATTGATTCCACCCTAATTCTGGAATTGCTGCACTTTCTCTCTTCTGTCACTAGATGGCCGGGTATCTGGTGGCATTATATAAGACAAGAGTGTTGCAAGGACAGATTAGGAATAGATGAGGTATCTCAGCCAATGGACAGGGATTTTCTTTGGTCCCTTAGTCTGTTGGGAGAGCCTATTTATTTGGGTGACGTCAGGTTATCGGGGGTTGGTGCCACCTGGACAGCTGTCTGGGTGGACGTGTGTTGTATTGCCCCGAGCTGCTAGGCCAGAGAATGAGGCCTATCCAGGAACATCTGGCTGCTAGGCTGTCTGAGGGCCTATCTAGAAGCAAGAGAGCAGCGCAGGGTTAGGACTGCGGCTTGCAGTCCAACCAAGAGGGAAGGTTCTGCCGGAGAACCTGTCCTGGTCGAAGGTAGAGGGAAACTGTCGCCACTAAGGGACCATCCACCTTATTACCAGGGACCACAGTGAGTAGCTGAAGCAAGTACCGGAGCAGTATTCTCACCAACTGGGGACGGTGAAGAATTGGGAAACTTCAACAGATGTCAAGCCAGGGACCCAGCCTGCGGAGGTGACTCTTGCAGAGCAGTCTTGTGTGCCAAGCCAGGGACCGAGCAGGCCAGTGGGGTGAGGCTTGAGGAGTATCTGTGAGTGCCAAGTTAGGGACCCAGCAGGGACGTGGGGGTGATGCTTAAGGAAGATACTGTGTGCAAAGGTTGGAAGAGCTCAGGGGACCCAGTGGCAGTGGATCAGCAAGTCTAGTGAGAGAGACTGGGAGCTCAGTGGAGTGAAAGTCTACAAGAGGATATTGTAGAAGAAGTAAAGAAGTTTGTTACAACTTGTGTTAGAAACTGTTCTAAGTTGCCATAGGAGACAGCGATCATCCTCATGCAGATGTGGTGTCTTTCTGATGCCTTTCCCTGCATGGCTGTCTGCCTATAGAAGTCTCAGAGTCTGCCAAATTAACATTACAACTACTGTACTAAAGGGTATCCTGGCCTTAACCCCCTCTCCCACAATTCTGTTTAACCGCTTCCCGACCGCCTCACGCCTATGTACGTCGGCAGAATGGCACGGCTAGGCAAAACCACGTACAGGTACGTGCCCTTTAAGAGCCTAGCCGTGGGTTGCGATCGTGACCCGGTCGGGAGCTCGGTGACCACGGCCGCAGGACCAGCGGACCCGATCGCCGCTGGTGTCCCGCAATCGGGTCACAGAGCTGAAGAACGGGGAGAGGTCTGTGAAAACAAACCTTTCCCTGCGCTTCCTACTCTGCCTGTCATTGATCGGCTGTTCCCTGTCATCGGGAAAGCCAATCAATGACGTCAGACGTCAGCCCTGCCCCCTAATGTTAAAAAAAACACACACGTCACAGCCCATAACCCCTCCCCTCCCGCTAGTGGTTAACTCTTTCACTGCCAGTGTCATTTATACAGGAATCAATGCATTTAAATAGCATTGATTGCTGTATAAATGACAATGGTCTCAAAAATGTGTCAAAAATGTGTCAAAAATGTCTGATGTGTCTGCCATAATGTCGCAGTCACAATAAAAATCGCTGATCGCCGCCATTACTAGTAAAAAAAAAAATATTAATAAAAATGCTATAAAACTATCCCCTATTTTGTAAACGCTATAACTTTTGCGCAAACCAATCAATAATCGCTAATTGCGATTTTTTTTACCAAAAAAGAGTAGAAGAATACGTATCGGCCTAAACTTATGCAAAAAAAAAAATATAGAATTTTTTTCAAAATTGTCTCTATTTTTGTTTATAGCACAAAAAATAAAAACCGCAGGGGCGATCAAATACCACCAAAAGAAAGCTCTATTTGTGGGAAAAAAAGGACGCCAATTTTGTTTGGGAGCCACGTTGCACAAACGCGCAATTGTCAGTAAAAGCGACGCAGTGCCGAATCGCAAAAAAGGGCCTGGTCCTTTGGCTGCAAATTGGTCCGGGGCTGAAGTGGTTAAGAGAAAATAAATCTCTTTGCATTCAAGAAGTGTCTGGCGCCCATGAACCTACCTTGCATTACACTCACCGTGCCTTGTAACCCACTCTACATAGGATGTCAGCTGTCCCTAACCTATGTAGGTCACCATTAGACCTGGAGAGACTGGGCTACATGTGCTTTACTCGTTTTTCTTGTCTGAGGTTTACAACCACTTTAGGCCAACCATAGACTAGTAGAATTTCATTTCCAATTTTTCATTTTAGGAACATTTGTCCAATTTTTCAAATCTTAGTGGAGTCAAATTGACATTTGTTTTTGACTGCAGTGCTGTAAAAATTCGAAGTAGAGGTATAGAATTTTTTTTAAATTTTAAGCAGTGAATGTTGTTTTTGTTCGGGAAAGTCCTGTCATTTCAAAATCGAATGTTTAAAAATAAATAAAATTTTAAAGTACTTTTGGATGACATTTTTCAAAGTCATTGAATGTGCTGAATGTTCATTTGAAAATCTACTAGTATATGGTCAGCTTGACAAAAAGAGCAATTCCAGGCAACATATGGAATCAGCTAACCCCGGGCACAAAAATATTTGTTTAACCACTTCCATACCAGGAACTTCCCCCCCTCCCTGCCCAGGACAATTTTTAGCTTTCAGCGCTGTTACATTTTGAATGACAATTGCGCGGTCATGCAACACTGTACCCAAACCAAATTTTTTTATAATTTTCTTCCTACAAATAGAGCTTTCTTTTGGTGGTATTTGATCACCTCCGGGATTTTGAATTTTTGCGCTATAAACGAAAAAAGACCCGACAATTTAAAAAAAACTGATGGGCAGCACTGACGGCACTGATAGGCTGCATCGACGGCACTGATAGGCAGCACTGATGAGGCACTACTGATAGGCATTACTGAGTGTCACTGATTGGCACTTCGATGGGGCACTGACAGGCATTACTGATGGGGCACTGATTGGCACTTTTTTGGGCACTGATTGGCACTTTTTCAGGCACTGACTGATCCACACTGTTATGGGCACTGACAAGCGTTTTTTATGGGGACAGGCTGGCAGGCGTTGGGCACTGATTGGCAGCTGATGGGCACCTTTTGATGGGGGCTGTGCTGATAATCAATGTGCTGATTATCAGCACAGACCCCCCCTCTGACAGGGAGAGCCGCAGATCAGCTCTCCCTGTCAACGTGAACCGAGGAAAGGCGCTTACCGGCACTTTCTGGTTCACGTGATCATCAGCTGTGATTGGTCACAGCTGATCACGTGGTAAGAAGCCTCTGGCTGTGTTATCCTGGGCACATCATATGATGTCCAGTCAGGATATCACAACCACTTTGCCGCCGTCATTCTGCTATATGACGGGTGGCAAGTGGTTAAATATATCCCTCAATAGTCACTTTGTATTCACCAAAGACCTTTTCAAACCCAACATTTACCAAGTAAAAGTAGCAATGACATAATCACTGTGCCGCACATGGCCTGTGCGGAGATTAGAGCTGTGGGAGGGGCCCAGCAGGCCCTATAAATACAGGCTGCCTGCAGAAAGCGACAGGAGGGGGCGGAGACAAGACCAGTCACCCTGCACAAGGAGAGAGAGCAGCAGTGACTGGTCTCTATTACAAGCTCCTGCACATTTTCACACTGGATTAATGCACAGATCTGGAAAAGATACACAAAGCACACAATATTTGAGTAAGAATACACACACCTCTTATATTTAGACAACATTTGCTTATCCTGGAATTCAACTGGTAATACTGCCTAGCTACCGCATCATAAAGCCCGATCACAAGTTCAAAAGAAAAATGGGCTATTTGGACTGGTGTGGTACAGCAATGGCTGGATGAAACACAAGCAGGTAGGCTGTACCTCTTGTATGCATTTTAAAGTTTAATATTCAATTATGGCTCATTAAAGCATCACTTTCAGTGATTTCATATAGCTATGTTCTCAAATCAATAGCACTTGAAGGGTTCTCAGCTTCTCTTTATATTAGTACTTTGCATTTATAATTCAAATTCTGGACTTTGTATAACAATGGAGCTCATCAAAGACTATCTGGTTTATATCATTTCAACTGATGAACATTATTTTTAATAAGAGCTTTTCAAGTGTTGTTATGCAAATTATTTAAAATTTATCCAAAGTCAAAACTTTTTTTTGCTTAAGTGTAGTAGGGGGTCAGTAAGGAGTGGCAGTAGCTGACTTTCTATTTTTAACCGCTTGCCGACAGGCGGCAGGGCACGTAAAGGCATATTAATGCACCTTTACGTTGCCCTTTAAGAAGTGGATTACGTCCACGCGCACACCAAGCGCATGCGCACAGCGCGCCGCGCGCGCCGTGCCAGCTGCGAGCTTCGTGAGTGTGATCGTGGGTCCCGCGGACTTGATGTCCACGGGGATATCTACGATCATCTCACAGAGGATTTTCTGAACAAGGGAACACTGGCTAGTGTTCTGAAGAGCTTGTCCAACTGTTGCTACTGCATAGGATTTTGATCAGTTCTACTACTTTTGGACTGCCAAACAGTCTGCCGTAACTGGTTTGTACCTGAGGAGCTTTGCCCTGCTACTTCTACTACTGAGGGACTTTGCTCTAACCTGAAACTACTTTGTGCTACTGTCAAGCAGAAGTCTGCTATCTACAATTAGCAAGGACTTCACCAGAGCTTAACCTGAGAGATCAGTTATGCCGCGTACACACAATCGGAATTCTCGTCGGAAAAAGCTCTGTCAGTTTTCCCGACGGAATTCCAACGGAATTCTGCTCAAACTGTCTTGCCTACACACGGTCACACCAAATTCTGACCGTCAAGAACGCGGTGACGTACAACACTACAACGAGCCGAGTTCAATGCTTCCGAGCATGCGTTGAATTGTTTCCGAGCATGCGTAGGAATTTTGCGCGTTAGAATTGCTACAGACGATCGGAATTTCCGATAGAAACCTTTTCCGTCTGAAAAATTTAGAATATGCTCTCAAATCTTTGCTGTCGGAAATTCGGCCAGCAAAATTCCGATGGAGCCTACACACGGTCGCATTTTCAGATGAAAAGCTCTCATCGGTCTTTTTCTAGCCGGAATTCCGATCGTGTGTATGCGACATTAGATGTCCTCAAGTGTGAATAGTTCTGTTTCTTGGAGTATCCCACTCAGGGCTTCTGTTAAAACTCATGGGGCCCCATACATCCTTCCTGACGCCCCCCCCCCCCAACTTCACCTCCAACCACCCAAGGTGCAGCAGAACAGGGGCACTGACTTTTTCCCCTGGCACTGAAAAAAAGTCCCTCCTCTGCTCCCACCTCCTAGGCCCCTCTGTTGACATGATGGGGCCCAGGGAAATGTAATTTAAGCGCTGGTATTCAAGTTGGAGTTGGCGTATGACCAAGTAAAATCAATGTATTCATTTAGGCAGAAATGAACAATAAAGCTGCCCCGAGCCCTCCCCTGTTTAGCCGATGAGACATGGGCCCAGTACAACAGGACCAGTTGTACTGCCTTATCAGCAGTCCCTAAATCTCCTTCCCTATCCAAGTTCTCCAAAAATAAAACAAAAACAAATCCCTTATGCCCCATACACACGGTCAAATTTTCTGACGGAAAATGTCCTATCGACATGTTGTCGGAAATTCCGACCGTGTGTAGGCTCCATCGGACTTTTTCCGTCGGATTTTCCGACGGACAAAGTTTTATCTCCTGCTCTTAATTTTTCCGACAACAAAGTCCTATCGGACTTTTTCCAATCGTGTGTAGCGAATTCCGACGGACAAAGTGCCACGCATGCTCAGATCACATTACAAGACCAAAGCTATTGGCTACTAGCCTCTAAAGACGGCTTTATATTTGCTTTAACAATGTAAAATTAAAGCAAAGTACATCATAGCATCGATCCCACTTCCCTCTTTGCTTTTCTGTCCACGGCACCCTGGTTGCCATGGGTCACTGCTCTTTGCAAGTCCTCATCGTAACATCTCTTTGAAACTGCTAATTAACGCGGCTCACCACCACCGGTTCTATCACAATGGGGCCCATGAGCTGCAGCAATCTGGAAAGCTGTGATGTATTGTTCCTAGAAAACCCAAAGCACCTGAATTTCATCTAGAAATGTCCTTGCATTTACCATGCTGAACGCTGCAATGTTAATGAAAGAAATCAGAAAAAATAAAATAAAATGAAAAGAAATGTCTTTATACAACAGCAGGTATGCAGTAGCCCTTTAGAATCAATTATATCAATAGCCCTGTTGTGTTAGCTGTTGCGCAATGTATTGATTGTCTCACACTCCAGCATTGGAGTGTATCAGCAGCCAGGCAATGTGGACGCATTAGGTAGGCAGTATACATGATTGCTGATATGTATAATATAAGACAGCTGGTGCTTATATTTCCATGCTTGGCATCTGCAGAAAATGCTGTGTGCCATGGGGGTGTCTGTCTTTTTAGGATAAAAACATGAAATTGCTGGTTACTTTTTTAGATGCTTTTTACTTGCTTCAAGATTTTAACATGCTCTCCCTACTTTGTATAGTTTAGGACAGGTGTTGGACAAAATGACAAACCCGGCAGAATATTAAACTTCCTGTGACGTGGAATCAGCCGTTGCTGAAAACCACAGGCATTGCGCATGCGCACTGCATCATCTGCGCATGCGCAGCACGTAATTGGTGACGTCAGGACACTGCATGTCAAATTCTTCGACCGACGGACATCTTGCTACACCCCGCACTCAGCCATACTAAACATGCAGTCAGAATGCGGCAGGGGACATCTTTTTACACCCACCCAACTCTTGCATTTTACTCTTATTTTTAGCACTAAATTGAGCTTATATAATGAAATACTGTATTTACAAATCCGTAACACTATTTTCATGTTGAATTTTAAAATACCGAACATTGTGGGGCGTTTGCAGGAAATTCGAGCGCCATAATGAACGTCGAGACCGTTAATGCACTGTGAAATCCCATTGCATTGACGGCTGCTGATTGGCCAAAGCATGCACCTGACCTGCATACTTTGGCCAATCACAGCGTGCTCTGCTGTGAAAGCCATGATAGGCTAAAAAATTTAATTTAACACTGCTCGCGGCTGTGATGTATTGCTGGATCCTGGCAATATAGATAAAAATCATTGAAAAAAAAAACGGCATGGGTCCCCCCCAGTCCATTACTTTGGGTCTGGTGTGGATATTAAGGGGAACCCTGCACCAAAGTTTTAATAAAAATATTGCACGGGGGTCCCCCCAAAATCCATACCAGGTCCTTCAGGTCTGGTATGGATATTAAGGGGAACCCTGCACCAAAATTAAAAAAAAATGGCATAAGGGTCCCCCCGAAAATTTATACAAGGCCCTTCAGGTCTAGGATGAATTTTAGGGGGAACCCCGAGCCAAATAAAAAAAAAATGGCGTAAGGGTCCCCCCCAAAATTTAAACCAGACCCTTCAGGTCTAGTATGAATTTTAAGGGGAACCCCGAGCCAAAATTTTTAAAAAAATGGCGTAATGGCCCCCTAAAATCCATACCAGAACCTTATCCGAGCATGCAACCTGGCAGGCTGCAGGAAAAGAGGGGGACGAGAGAGCGCCCCCCCTCCTGAACCGTACCAGGCCACATTCCCCCCAAAGCACCTTGTCCCCATGTTGATGGAGACAAGGGCCTCATCCCCACGAACCTTTCCCGGTGGTTGTGGGGGGTCTGCGGGCAGGGGACTTTTCAGAATCTGGAAGCCCCCTTTAACAAGGGGACCCCCAGATCCTGCCCCCCCCCCTATTTGAATGGGTATCGGGTACATTGTACTCCTACACATTCACCAACAAAAAAGTGTCAAAATGATAAAAGTGACAAGAGACAGTTTGGGACAAGTCCTTTATTAAAAACTAAAAAGAAAAAAAAGTGTCCCGCGATGTGCATTTATCTTCGATCACAGAGTCCGACGACCATAGAAAAAAAAAAAGGAAAAAACCCTGCCATGGGAGGCTCCCACTGACTGCAGGTTTTCTGCATTGACCAAATAGTGGATAACAATATCCCCTAAGGAAGCCCAATGGCTAGGGAGAGATTTACCTAGCAAGGAGGTGACTTCAGAGAGCACAGTCCTGTAAGTACTAATGATGGCCCTGGGTAGAGGAGAGACTGCAAGGGAGTAGGCTGCTAAGGTGCTGCATATGCTTTGACCTGTGACTACTGTGGACCTTCCACTAAATGTGATTGACTGTGTAATGTCAAGTGACTCCAGACTGTGTGTCCTTGTGATGTCACTGTTATGACATTTCCTGAATTCCATCAGTAAATTGCAGCAAACTACTTTATATGTGAACACTCCTTCCTTTGGGGATGTAATGATCGACGGCCGGGAATGTCATGTGAAGGCCTCTGACATGGAGTGGGACACAAGATGGCAGAGGGTTCAGCCTCAGAATGGGAGGACAGTGTTCTAGCAGGACAGGAGCAAGGGTAGGGACTTGTGTGCTGGGTGCCAAATCTAGCCAACCATGAAGCCCCTCTTACAGGCAATATGTACTGTATATTGTTTTATTTTGCCAGGCATACACTTGACCTTCTCGCCACCCTCTTAACTCATGTGTGCGGCAGCAGAGTGGGTTAGTATTAATAACTACACACGCACCCAGAGACGGGACAGGGTTGGGCAGAAGGGGTGACTGCCCTTGACGCAGCGCGTATTTTATATTTTAATTCCTCCAACTATAAGGCTGACAGGAGTAGTGACATCACTAGCCTGGCACTGGAAGCGGCAAGGAGAGGAGAAGAGAGACGGGAGGAGGTGCGGGCTGTGCTCTTCTTCTCCCTTTTCCTCATAAGCTTCCTCCCCCTTCTCCTCATAAGTTTGCACTTAATTGGGGGGGGGGGCACAATTTGGCATCTTTGCCGTGGGCACTGGATGATCTTGCCCCAGCACTGCATGCACCCATGGGAAACACAAATTTCTGTATTCCAAGCACACTCACTCTGCACTCCAGCACAGTGACCTAACTGTCATAGACAGCTCCTAGTCTCTAGTACTGATCGACAGCTGGTCTGCTGATCATGTGGTCACTGTGCCCGCCAATCAGGTGTCACAGGGCATTGAAGTCCTATTAAAGGAATGCCAGGGCTGGGCAGGAAGGCAACAAAATATGAAATTCTTGATTTTGTCAACTACTTAACCTTGTTTCTTATGGAACATCCTCTCTGCTCAGTCCTGCGTATTCCTTGCTGCACTCAAATAAGGCAGTGTGTACTGTGTGCAGCTGCCTTTGTATAACTGCCAGTGAATGAGGATGAATAATCAGTCTAATTTTATAAATATGCCCCATTGTGCTATAAAGCAAAAAAATAATCACGATCTATATTTCACCTGAAATGAGTCAACCGACATCTGCTTGCTGTCAGTTACTGCACTTTGCAAACTATTGCTTGCATGGCCTTTTTTGACGAGGAATGCAATTCCAGTGGGTGAAGGGGTTCTTGCCATAATTTGCAAGTATACACATAGCATAATTTTCCATGTGCCCTTCTGCAGCAGTGCGAGGTCCATGCTGTAGTCTCTGCCCTATCCACCCCCCACATTCTCTCCCATGGCTTCTACCAGGTCCCACATCCCTCCTCTTTGGCCATTGTTCACTGGAAATACATTGTACTCACTAGCTGGCTCTGTTCTCAGCATGCACCGTGTTGTGTACATACACAAAGTGGAAATGCAAGGAGCATTGTACAAGAGTTTTTTTTGGCCAATCAGACTTTGCATGTCTCTTTTGTTAAGAAAATCTGGCTCCTTGCAATGTTTCACAGTAGGACTTTAGTTCTGCTTTAAAGTGTTACTAAACTAAGGACCCTGCATTCACTACAGTATGGGGAGTTGGGACTTCCACAAATATAGCTTTGGTGCTTGGTGGTTAGTTGCCCAGGTAGGGCCAGATTTCCGTTAGTGGAGCATGTAGGCACATGACCTTTTGCACCCATAGCCACGCCCCTCAGCTAGGGTCACCGTTTCTCCCATGGAACATATTCTTGACTTACTACTTCTAACAAGCCTTGAAATACCATAGGATCTAAAAGGGCTTGCATGAGTTGAATGTGTTAGCTTTGATAAATATGTGGTGTAGCACCCTGGGGTTGGTCAGGGAGCTCCTCACCAAATTCCGTAGCAGGGGTAGCTATCATGGTTAGAGATCCATTGATTTCTCCCTAAGTTTGGCCTTGTTGTACTTTTCTCTTCTACCACTAGGTGGCTGGGGACTTGGTGGTACTAGATATGAGAAGGACAACTCAAGGTCAGGTTATGGGTATATGGGGTATCTCAGCCAATGGGCAGGGGTTTTCTTGAATCCCTTGACCTGCTGGGAGAGCCTTTATATTCAGGTGATCTATGTTCTGTGCCACCTGGACTGCCATCTGGGTGGACGTGTGTCGTCTGCCCCGGGCTGCTAGGCCGGAGATTGGGCCTATCCCGGAGGCATCTGGATGCCAGACTGTGTGAGGGCCTATCCAGAAGTAAGAGGGCAGCATAGGGTTGGGACTGCGGCTTGCAGTCCAACCAAAAGTAAAGGTTCTGTCGGCTGGAGAACCTGTCGTGGTCAGAGGTAGAAGGGAAGCTGTTGCCACTAAGGGACCAACCACCTTTACCAGGGACCACAGTGAGTAACTGAAGCAAGTACCGGAGCAACATTCTCACTGAACGGGAACGGTGGAGAATCGGGAAACTTCAGGCGCTGATCAAGTCAGGGACCCAACCAATGGAGGTGGCGCTTTCAGAGCAGCCTTGTGTGTCAAGCTAGGGACCGATCTGATCAGCAGGGGTGAAGCTTAAAGTATCTGAAGTGGCAAGCTAGGAACCCAGCAGGGAAGCGTGGGTGATGCTTGAGGGAGATACCACCGCAAAAAGCTTGAGGAGTCCAGTGAAAGACTAGGAGCTCAAGGGGCTGAAGAACTACAAGTAGAATTTGTATTAAATCTGAGAGAACTGTTACGTTTGAATTAGGAACTGTTAAGTACTGTAGCCATAGGGGACAGCAAACCTGCACGTGCAGAACTGGCACCTTGTTGGGGCCTTTCCCTGTATGGCTGTCCTCATATTGAAGACTCTGACTTTGCCTATTGAAATTGCAACTAAATTAACGGTGTCCTGGCCCTAACCCTCTTCCCCCTGCAAAATATAAAAGGATTGTTAAAATTAATAAAACCTTTTGCATCCAAGAAGTGTCTGGCGCCCAATGACTTTTACCACCTTTGCACCCACTATGCCTCACAACCCACTACATATTGAAGGATGTCAGTGGTCGGTGGCCTCAAAGGTTCTCATTAGACTGGAAGAGGATTGAGATTCTGCTACATGTGGGTATAGCTCCTACTTGAGTCTGGTGACATTCTTGAAATCCCATGGCCCAGTGAAACAAACAATTGTAAATAATATGCAACTTTATTCAGCTGTGACTGCACACTGAAAGAGGAACTTGACCCCCAAAAAAAAAAAAAAAAAAACAATTACCTGATGCTGGGTTTTGCACAGTTAATATACTCACCCATCCAGCAGATCCTGCATTGCCCACTGAGACCCTCTTCTCTGCAGCCACCACTCAGGACCTGTGCTGCGATTGTCTGCTGTGATGTCACCACCTCCTGATGACACGCTGCTAGGCCCACCCCTCCTTTAATGAATAGAATGACTGTAGTGCTACAGCTCTACCCCAGTCTTCTCTCCTCCCTCAATAAAATCTCTCCAGATCAGGTATTTAGGAGTGAGGAGAAGTCTTCTTTTCATTGTGTCATGTGTTTGGGGCCGAGGAGGAGCTAAGGAGAACCTTCCTGCCTCTGAACTGCTGCCTGTCTCTGAGTTCTGACAAGTGGCAGGAGCGGCAGATGCAGTCCTTCCAGTGTGCAGAAACTGTAAGAAAAAGCTGCAGCTCTGTGGACTCTCATGGGTGAATGGTTGGACCCCCCAAACCCCCTTTTATCTATGCCCCTGCTCCCACTCATGTATTCTACTGCTGTGTTTCTACACGAGTAGAAAGATTAGGGTAAAGTACGAGCAAAAAAATTGTTATTGTTGTGTTCCTTCATCATTTGCCTTTCTGCCCTAGGCTCCCCCATTGGCTTATGGTAAATATAGCCCTGTTTTTTTACAACTTATTTATAGCCTGTATAACCTTTGCAATCCCTAATGGTATTTCTTACTACTGCTGTCTGTTTTACTTATTGTTTGGCACCCAACACACATGTAGTACCGATTGTATTGATATTGCAGCCCTCAGGCCCCAGAAGCCAGTATTGGGATAGAAGAATTGAGGACAGTGATCTCCAGTAGTGTCATGTAACATGTACATTTTTTTACTGCAGTATGTCCATAGTCTATGAAACCTTCTGTAGCATTACATAATGTATATGGAATGGAAATGTCAGGGGCTGCAGTTGAAGTTCTCTATATCTAGTAAGTTGAGCACCACTTCAATATTGGAAATCCTTAGTAGTAAAAAGATAACCCACGTCATTATACTTTCCATAGGTTCCAGAAAATCTTACACTGGTCTAAATTAGTACAGTCTTTCACATTGCCTACCATTGTTTCAGCTGAGGCGTCGAAAGGGTTAGCACCAAGCATTCCAGAGAGGGCCGGACGGAATGAGAAAAAGGAATATAGGGAGGGCCGGACATGACTGTGTGTCTAGTGACACACAAAAGGGAATACAGCAGGGAGTGGTTAACAGGGGCAGCCAATAGAAAGCAAGGGGAGCGGCATTAGAAAAAGGGGGCGTGGCCGAGCGGGACCATTCGTCGTTCGGAATCCACAGGAGGAGGCAGTTTTTTCCCACCCACCCTCCCTATAGTTAAGTTTGTTGTGAAGGTCTTAATGCTTTTGTTATCATTTCAGGAACTCAAAATGGACGTCTGGAAGAAAGTTGGTTGGCGGTTTTTAGGTTGGTCAGTGACGGTGGCAGTTATGTAGTTGGTGAGTGTGTGGGGGGCTCGTCATGAGATGGCCCCTCCGGTGTAGTACATCGAAGATCGATGATTACTCTGTGTGCACTGCGGGATAGGGTTTTGTCTCCGGGCGGTTAAAATGGAGGCCTACTTGGTTCGGTTAAATCCTGCAGTGCCCCCTGGTGTTATATATATATATATAGTCATATATATATTGGTTAACTAACTGGCTGTGTTACAAGTGTTAGCCCCGTCACTGACCAACATAAGAGGGTATAACCGATGGTTATTTATGTTTACATTAAAAAGGTTTATGGTTATTTATGGTTATTTATATATGGTTATTTATACGGTTTTATATGTTATTTATATTTGGAAAATTGGAGTTAAGTTTAATAAAGGCTGTTGTGGCCATTTACTCCACAAGAAGTACGGTGTGGTCCATTATTTAAGGGGAGTAACAAAAGGGTGGTTTTGGATTAAAGGGGTCACAACAAGTGGGTGGTCTTTACTAGGCTACACGAGTCATGGCCTTTTTCCAGCTGCATCACAGAACATTATGTGAGGTGGGGGGAGAGAATCTTTTTTTTTAATTGGGGCAGACGAGCAGAGGCGAGAAACTTGGCCGAACGTTGGAATAATTAAGTATTTCGAGAGTATCTGGATGTGAAAAGCAGGAACGAAGCAAAGTCAGGATTACAGGATCCCAAGAGAAGACAAAACTACTGGAGTCAACTCAACAGTTGAAGAAAGCCTGCCTCTTGGTTTCAACCCCATGTAGCTTTCCGTTGTCAGCATCTGCATCTCATCTGTCTGAGTTTCTGTATCTTTCCTCTTTTAATCAAGGAGGATAAAGAGAACTCTCTAACTTTATTTTTAGTTTAAAGCAATATTAAACCACATAGCCAAAAGGATGCTGTCCATAGACTACCAGATTTGCCCAGATTTTTAACAATTACCCTGCGCTGGTACCTGCCACTGTGACCGTTCCTGACTTACTATGCTGTGGTGTTTGGCAAAGTGATTGGCAATCATTTACCATGGCTAGCCAAAGATGGTTGCAAGATAGTTTCAAGTATACTTGATAAACCCTGCAACTGACTGACCCCACACATTCTAAATTCTAGACATGTGCAATTCGTTTCGTTTTTTTCCGTTATTTTCGTTCGTTCGTTTTCGTACGAATGAACGAATCATTCGAATCGTACGAATACGAATAACGAATCGTAACGAATCGTTCGAATCGTACGAATCCGAATAACGAATCATTCGAATCCGAAAAACAACGAAAATCCGAAAAAAACAAATTAGAAACAACGAATGTACTAATGAAGAAAATCCGAAAAACGAAAACGAACGAAAAAATTCGTAACTTTTTTTTGTTGAATTGGTCATTTTCCGTGTCCCTTACAATGGTGCTGCTAAACGTGCTTTGAATGGATTGAACAAAAAAATTAGTACATTCGTAACTTTTTTTTTAGATTCGTAACTTTTTTTTTAGATTCGTAACTTTTTTTTTAGATTCGTAACTTTTTTTTTTTTTTTTTTTTTTCGATTTGTAATTTTCCGTGTCTCTATTGAACCAAAAAATTCGTACATTCGTAACTTTTTTTTCGATTCGTAACTTTTTTTTTTTCGATTCGTAACTTTTTTTTTAGATTCGTAACTTTTTTTTTTTTTTTTTTTTTCGATTTGTAATTTTCCGTGTCTCTATTGAACCAAAAAATTCGTACATTCGTAACTTTTTTTTCGATTCGTAACTTTTTTTTTCGATTCGTAACTTTTTTTTCGATTCGTAACTTTATTTTTTATTTTTTTTTCGATTTGTAATTTTCCGTGTCTCTATTGAACAAAAAAATTCGTACATTCGTAACTTTTTTTTCGATTCGTAACTTTTTTTTTTCGATTCGTAACTTTTTTTTCCGATTCGTAAATTATTAAAATGTAATAATAGCATACACATTACATCAAATTATGAATTATGCTCCGATTACGAATCTACGAATGTTACGAATGTATGAATAAATACGAATGTGTCCGAAAATTAAACTAACGAAAAAACGAATCAATGAAAAAATAACTCTTACGAATGTACGAATCGTTACGAATACGAACAACGACGACTTACGAATGTACGAATCGTTACGAATCCGAACAACGACGACTTACGAATGTACGAATCGTTACGAATTGACGGAAACGAAAAAAAAGGAAACGAAAAAAAACGAAAACGAAAATAAACAAATTTTTTGGTTGAGCACATGTCTACTAAATTCCATAAATATCTCAGCTATTGAGTGGCATTGCTTTAGTTGGTTAGTAATAAAAACAGCTAGTCAGCATTACTAACATTAACATTGTGCCAAAAAAGGGAAGCAGAGGGCAAAGGACTAGTCACCAGTATTGCCTGTAAGCAGTTTATGTATTCCATATTACTGACCTACAATGTCTCGTCATGCACTGTTTCTGTGTGTTGAGGTGGCCACCTTGGTAGAATAACAGGGATTTGCCGGAGCCAGAGCTGCCCCCTTGATGACTGGTGATCTGGTGAATGGGTGAATGGGAAAATGATCAAGAAACAGCGGGAGGGTTGGAATAAGCACAGATCCACAGAATGAATCGGGCATTAGTAGGCAGATCCTTGCACTGCAGGACCTCAGGTAGAGCTTCCTCTCCAGGAAGGAGAACGGTGGGCATCATAGTAGTGACATCACCAAATCTTACTCCAAATCACACAGACTTGTAGCCAGAGGCAGTGATGTCATATGTCATCTGGGGCCATCTTTTTGGAGTTCTGTTTGTATTCTGAGTGCTCAATACATGCACTTGGTACAAGTGCTCAACTTGTAAGTCAATGCATTAGCAGAGAGCACTAGATGTTGCTTTATTTTATCTTCACATACATGACACAGATGCATTCCTCTCTTTGCTGCTGACTGTCCATCAGTGGAATTGTGTCCCCACATTGAGGTAGGCGCATTAAGACCATATTGGTCACATTAAGAAGGTGAGCGGCTGCTTATGTCTCTGGTGGAGGGTTTGGATTCCCTTTGACACTTGCATGCCTGAATTATTATTATTATTATTATTATTATACACGATTTATATAGCGCCAACAGTTTACGCAGCGCTTTACAATGTATAGGGGGGACAACACAATTACAGTACAGTTCAATACAAAAGGTACAGGAGGGCCCTGCTCATAGAGCTTACATTCTTAAGGAAGGGGGTGGTACAAAAGGTAATAGCTGCAGAGAATGATTTGATGGAGGTGGCTCGGGTATAGTTCTTAGGTGGGTGTGGGATAGGCTTCCCTGAATAAATTAGTTTTCAGGGATCTCCTAAAGGTGGACAGGGTAGGGGCTGATTCGACAAACTGGGGCAGGGAGTTTCAGAGGATGGTAGAGGCTCTGGAGAAGTCCTGAAGGGGAGCATGGGAGGAGGTAACAAGGGAGCTAGAGAGCAAGAGGTCCTGGGAGGAGCAGAGGGGACCATTTGGGCGATATCTGCAGCTAAGGTTGGTGATGTAGATGGGGGCAATGTTGTGAATGGCCTTGTATGTTATGGTTAGCATTTTGAATTTTACACGGTGGGGTAGGGGAAGCCAGTGAAGGGATTGGCAGAGGAGCAGCAGTCATGGATGGGTTAGTGAGGTGTATTAGTCTAGCAGCAGAATTCATAATAGACTGAAGGGGGGATAGCCTGCTTAAGGGTAGGCCATTAAGGAGAGAGTTGCAGTAGGTGGGAAATAATCAAGGAGTGAATAAGTTGCTTTGTGGTGTTATTAGTCAGGAAGGGTCGAATTCTGGAGATGTTGCGGAGGTTAGGCGGGACTATCTTGTACGCAATACATCACGTCCGGCAATGCCGACTTCCGGTTTTAGCTTACTGCGGCGGTGGAACGCACGCCGAATTTCCGGAGTAGCGGCTTTCTTCCACGCCGGTTTTTATGCTTGTATGGGCTTGCTAGCCCTAGTATTTACCACAGCTTGTTTGTGGGCTTATATCCTTATTTTAAATAAAACCATTTTTGCACGGATTTAACCTATGAGGCTCATCCTTTCCCATACATGTTATACTCGCCCTTGCTGAGAACACCCTGGCTGAGATACATGCAAGTGGTTGGATGCTGACAGTTTCCTGGAGAAAAGGACACCCCCTACTGAGAGGAGCGAGGTCATTTGGAACCACCAAATACTACGCCTATTACCCCTGCAGGGGTTAGGCGCTCCGGTGAGTGCAATCACATGAGGGGAAGTGTCTGAAGGAGGGGAGCACTGGATCATCACCCTTGGTCTCATTTAATGCTGAATTCCTTACAGATTCGTGTCTGATCATAGACTGAATTGTTTAGACTGCCCATATATATTTTTATTTTTATTTTGATTTTTGATTTTTGCTTATATATTTTATATTTTCATATACATATATTTTTTCATCCACATATCTTCTATATCTATGTCGGACTTATTCACTTTGATATAATATATTTTTTAACTTCCTGCGATTTTTTACCTTGGAGCCACACATTTTTTGGGAGCCACTAACATCTGTTCTTAGAAGTTTTTTTCTGCATTTTATACCATCCAGTCAACGTTTATTATTATTATTTTTTTATTTATCTATTTATTTTATCAAGCTAATATATTTATACATTTGATTGTATTTATTTATGCACTGGCACTTATCACTTATATTATCCTACCACTTACCACTCTAATATACGATTATCTACTGCCAGTTATCACTTTGTCTGTGCATTTCATCTATACCATTACCTGTGTTTAATACTGGGGTACCTCTGTTAGTACCCACCACTGGCACAACATATTTACGCATTTGCACTTTATTCTGGCGTGTGACCTCTACAACTCCTATGCACTAGCTTTTAGTTTTATATACCTCATACCCCCTTGTATTTATTCTCTTATAGAACAGCACCATCATCCCTTTTTAGTATTTTCTTAAGGCAGCAGGATTTAGCCAGTGATTGGATATTGAATTGGAGACACTTCCCCACACTGGTCATTAAAGCATGGACTTTGAGATTTAAAATGTCGTCTAAATACAAAGGGCCTGATTTATAAAGCAAAGAAACTAGAGCAAGATTAAAATCGCAAATATTTTTGCATAGGAGCTAAAATTAGTGTATATACACTGCTCAAAAGAATGAAAGGAACACTTTGAAAACACATCTCAATGGGGAAAATATCATGCTGGATATCTATACTGATATGGACCGGTTAGGCTGCTTTCACACTGGGGCGGTGCGGGGCGGCGACGGTAAAGCAGCGCTATATTTAGCGCTGCTTTACCATCGTTTTACCCGCGGTATGCGGCCGCTAGCGGGGTGGTTTTAACCCCCGCTAGCGGCCGCAAAAGGGTTAAAAACCTCCGCAAAGCGCCGCTGCAGCGGCGGTTTGCGGGCGGTATCCCTGCGGTTTCCCATTGATTTCAATGGGACGGAGCGGTATAGGAGCGGTAAATACACCGCTCCTTCACCGCTCCAAAGATGCTGCTAGCAGGACTTTTGTTGCGGTCCTGCTAGCGCACCGCTCCAGTGTGAAAGCACGCCGGCTTTCACACTGGAGTGAATGGGGCCGTTTTTTTCAGGCGGTGTACAGGCGCTATTTTTAGCGCTGTACCGCCTGAAAACCGCCCCAGTGTGAAAGCAGCCTTAATGTGTTAGGAATGAAAGGAATCCACATCGTTTGATGGAAAAAAAAATTATCAACCTACAGAGGGCTGAATTCAAAGACACCCGGAAATCTAAGTGAAAAAAAATGATGCGGCAGACTAGTCCATTTTGCTGAAATTTCATTGCAGCAACTCAAAATGGTACTCAGTAGTTTGTATTGCCCCAGCGTGCTTGTATGCATGCCTGACAATGCCGGGGCATGCTCCTAATGAGACGACGGATGGTGTGCTGGGGTATTTCCTCCCAGATCTGGACCAGGGCATCACTGAGCTCCTGAACAGACTGAAGTGCGTTCAGGATGGCGTCTTCGGATGGCCCCAAAACATAATGACCCAGAGGTGTTCAGGCGAGCATGAGGGCCATTCAATGGTATCAATTCCTTCATCATCCAGGAACTGGCTGCATACTCTTGCCACATGAGGCCAAGCATTGTCGTGCACCAGGAGGAACCCAGGACCCACTGCACTAGGGTAGGGTCTGACAATGGGTCCAAGAATTTCCTCTACTGCTTTCTGTGCTGACCCAGCTCCTCTATTGCCTGCTGTGCTGATCCAGCTCGTTGAGTGCCTGCCGTGCTGACATCTCATCCCACCAGTCCTCATTCCTGTGGTATCAGGAACTCCAGAGCAACTCTCCTGAATACCTACCTACCAGGCACTCATACCATTCTTTACTCTCAGGTCCCCTGTCAGGAGCCGTGAGTCAGATACGTAAGGGAGGCCTTCCTCTGCATTACCAGGCTCATCCATAAGTGTCATGGAAAATTTTATTAATGTATGTTGTCAGATGCCCCCCAGTGTCGGTTTTGCTGTAATGCGCTCATCGGCGCGTATTCGCACATAAAGACGTTGGCGGAAGACCATTGGCTGCGTAAACCTTCCTATGGACACTACAGACGTGTTTGCTGGTTTAAGGAAGTTAATTTGTGCCTCACCGGGAGACTGGCCACTTCCCGATGACAACATTGATAGCTTCAAGCAAACATCCCTGTGTACACTGGAACTTTAGCATAACGGTATAAATATTGTGGCCCACGGAGCCATAGTTTTATATTGTTCGTTGTCATTGAAAGCAGTTTAGACGGTTTGTACATCACTGCTTAGTCTGTTTGAATGTATACATCTGTGATTGGTTCTTTTGAAGGAAAACAATTGTCCCTGTATTGTAGTCCCTGGATTGTATTTCCTTATATGGTCATTCACATCCTGGGTGAATGAGATGAGGCCACATCCTTTGTGGGAGGGGTTTAGCTGTTGGAGGCAAACCCCTGAGGGTGTGGCTTGGAATGTTTTCTAAATAAAGGAGTTCACTGAGCTGGGAGAGGGCAATGATGCTGACCGAGGCTGAGATGAACATGTAAGAATACTTGCTGTTGATGGCTGTTTACTGGGCAATGGGAAGCCAGGGGCTTAGATGGGAAGCAGCTAGACTGAGGTGGTGATGGATGGAATGCTTGGCTGGTGAGGTTTGGATGCTGATGATGAGAGGATGACGTGAAGCTGCTGGTAATGTCTGTTTTTGGGAGCTGGGGATCCAGGGAGGCATACGATCAGAGGGTGCATTATATCATAAGATTGAAAGGCGCTTATTAGTGCAAGAGTGTGGTGAAATATCCACTACAGTTAAAATGGCGGGCCAGGTGTTTAAGGGGCAAACAGGGCTTTCCCTCTACACAGGCAGAGAGGGGGAGAGAACAGAGCACAGTCCAATACACGTTTGTTGTCCTGAGACAAATGGGGTGCGTTTTCTCTGCCTGATGCGTTGGGAAAGTTTAGCTTTGCAAAAAGAACAAATGTTTTGTCTTTTGGTATAATGCCGCAATTTTGATCGTATGTGTGTATGTCTGTGTGTGTGTGTGTGTGATCGTGTGTATGTGTGTGAATGTATGTGTGTGTGTGTGTGGTCGTGTGTATGTGTGTGATCGTGTGTATGTGTGGGGAGAAGGATTGGCTTGTTATGGAAGTTGATGCCACAGTGAGTAACTTTAGGTGTTTAACAAGAAGTGTATGTTTTAAGTTGTGCTTTTTCATGTAACTAACACTTTTAAATGTGAGTTAGCCTAAAGTGTTTGTCTATGCGTTAAATGTGATGTCCCATTTGTGTCCGATTGTGTGGGGAGAAGGGTTGGCTAGTAGGGAAGCTTGTGCTAGTTTTGGCGGGAACAACTGCTTTGCATGCGTTAACGACGCCATTTTGTACCCTGGCTTTCATCTGCCATTTCCTTCTGTTGTTGTTTCATTGGATAGCATATGTTACTAAGTGTGCATTCTCAATTGTGCGGTGAGATACTTTTTAGTGGAACTGTTCCTAAAGTGTATGTTTTAAGTTGTGCTGGGCCTTCCTATAGGGGAAGGGGCAAACATCATTCCTTTGTGTGTGAAACCATGTGCTAGTTTCGGCGGGAAAAAAATCCCTCATGTTGTAGCCTAGCCTTTGTCTATTATAGGCTAGCTGTTTTCGTTTGGCGGGAAAAACTCCATCTTGCTGAAGTCTGGCCTTCGTTGATATGGTTTTTTTCATCGGCCATCTTGTTGTATCTGCTGTGTTCAGCCTTTGGTGCAGATTTTCCTTTTTAAGTGAATTCTATTTTTTTGTACTTTTTACATATTTTTAAGTAAAGCTTTTGCGTTTTCTGTATTGAATTTTGATTTCCATTTGAATCTAGACTGGGTTTGTGTATAGTGAAACTAGCTTTGCAAGTGTATGGGAGTGTCTCAGATGGTTATTCATTGTTCTTTTTAGGCTTGTATTGTTTAAGCCTGCACTTGAAAATCTAGCCTCCCTCCCTCTTTCCTCTTCATTGATATTTAAATTAACCAGTTTGATGAGTTTTGATGTATCCACAGGAGGGGAGGGGCTTTTGCTTGTTTGTGGCCTGCAATGGAAGGGAAAGGCTTTGATTGCACTGTTGTGTGGTATTCTGGTCTCAAAACTTGTGGTTTGATTTCCCAGGGGATATATGAGTCAAGGGGGATTTCAACATGGGGGTTAATTCCACCCACTCCAGGAAAAAAGTTTTTTTATTTGCTGATGCTAGCCATAGATTTTTCTAATGTCTTGATAGACAAAATATGACGCTATTCAAGACTCCCCCTCCCCCTCCCTCTTCCTGTTCAGGTGTGCAACAGGAAGTTGATGGGAGGGGCCTGGGGTCTTTTGAATTAGGACAAAATCTTTTTGATTTTTAAAGTAAATTAAGGTTTATATTGTAATACAGTTTTAGGGAGGCATTAAAGTTATTGTAATATCGAGGTACAGAGAGAAGCCATAATATTTGTTTTGAATAGTGGAGGATTTCATGGTGTTTTGTAGTTTGTCTGACAACACATTTATGGGGCTGCCGATAACCGGTAGTAGAGCATGTAAATGTGAGGATTAGTACGCTAGCATACCAGGAGGCCGTGTATAATAATCGGAAAACGCTGGGTGCCAGTACTGTAAAAATGAGGCGCTAAGCAGTACTGATCCGAAAATTAGTGCAAGGTGCCCTGGACGCAGGGACACTTCATAAGCGATTCGAATCGTCATGGGTAATGTTGGCCATCCATGCGTTGGAGATAAAAAAATAAGGCTCCACACCAGTCAGACAGCTGCCTTACACATGAGATCTGGGTTTGGGGCTCCGGACATGAGACCCCTTAAAGTGTGACATATATGGTCAGAGGGTACAGTAAGGTGTATTCCTTTGGAAGGTATTTTTGATGTCTGGTGGTACGACACCCCAGAATAAAAAATATTTTGGAAGTAGTTCAGTTTTGGCTTCAGAAATCTGTAATGATGAGTGGGATGATGGATGTGTAGTACATGATTTTGTGATTCTCAGAGGAGGAACTGTGCTTAAAATCCAGATGCCCATTCCAGAACTTTGTGTGGCTGGTCCATACAATATTCTGAGATGTTCTCATGTCTGTCCCATTGTATGTAGTTTTTTTGCTAAGAGTGAAGGCAGAATTCCATCTGGTTGGTTTTAATTTTAATTTTTGATTTAGGAACTATGAAATATCTCCCCCACATTTGTATCAAAATGTTTGTCTAAAGTTTTAGCTGTCTCATGTTCTATGTGGTAACAAGAATAAGTCTGAACCTACCGCGACAGCGGGTGTTGTGGGTGTTGTATTTTAGTAAAAACATGAAAGTAAGGATTACAGCGGGTTTGGCTATTATCGGTTTTGAGGAATGTCATTGACAATTTACCAATGTACATGAATGTTGTATTGTTTATGAATGACACATTAATAACTTGTGTGTATAAGTATCTTTTCAGGTCCAAGGAGTTTCTGAGGCTCTGCACCATTCTGAACCCTGAATGTTTTCCTCTACTTTGTAAAGATGAGGAAAAGGGGGGGAAGAGGAT